>SJYA01002932.1:3411637-3523480 GCA_006410615.1 Neotragus moschatus | reverse complement strand
TGTGTGTGTGTGTGTGTGTGTGTGTGTGTGTGTGTATACATTTTCTTTATCCATTCATCCAATGATGGACACTTAAGCTGATTCTATATCTTAGCTATTATAAATAGTACTATAATGTATATTGAGGTGCCAATATTTCTTCGAGAGTGATTTCATTTCCTCTGGATACATACTCAAAAGTGGAATTGCTAGATCATATGATAGTTCAATTTTTTTTTTTTTGAGGAAACTCCATACTATTTTCCACAACTGCACCAATTTACATTCCCAGTGCACAAGGGTTCCCTCTACACCTTCATCAGTATTTGTTATCTCTTGTCTTTTTGACGACAGCCATTCTAACAGGCGTGAGGTGATACCTCATTATGGTTTTGATTTGAATTTCTCTGATTAGTGACACTGAGCACCTTTTCAGGTACCTGTTGGCCATTTGTATATCTTCTTTGGAAAAATGTCTTTTCAATTCTTCTGCAGATTTTTAAATCAGATTGTTTCTCGCTATTAAATTGAATGAGTTCTTTATGTATATTTTGGACATGTATTCATATCTTATCAGATACAGGATTTGTAAATATTTCCTCCCATCCATAGTCTGCCTTTTCATTTTGTTGATGATTTTCCTTTGCTGTGTAAGAAGCTTTTTAGTTAGATATGGTCTCACTTGCTTATTTTTGCTTTTGTTGCCTTTGTTGTAGTGACAGAAAATTTGTACCCTTTGATCAACAGCTCCCTATTTCCCTCTTGCCCAAGCTATCTACATTTTTAAAATGGAAAACCTTTATTTTCCATGTTTCCCAATTCTATTCATGGAATAATCCATCTTTCCCCACAGATTTTAAATGCTACTTTTGTAGAAAATGCTTGCCTATATGTTTCATTTCTTTCTGCTTCTTTGCTGTTGCTTTTATATTCCTGCCCAGGTCTATTTTCAGTTCAGCTCAGTCGCTCAGCCGTGTCCGACTCTTTGCAACCCCATGAACCACAGCACGCCAGGCCTCCCTATCCATCACCAACTGCCAGAGTCTACCCAAACCCATGTCCATTTAGTCGGTGATGGCATCCAACCATCTCATCCTCTGTCGTCCCCTTCTCCTACTGCCCCCAATCCTTCCCAGGATCAGGGTCTTTTCCAATGAGTCAGCTCTTCGCATCAGGTGGCCAAAGTGTTGGAGTTTCAGCTTCAACGTCAGTCCTCCCAATGAACACCCAGAACTGATCTTTAGGATGGACTGGTTGGATCTCCTTGCAGTCCACGGGACTCTCAAGAATCTTCTCCAACACCACAGTTCAAAAAGCATCAATTCTTCAGTGCTCACTTTTCTTAGTCCAGCTCTCACATCCATGCATGACTACTAGAAAAAACCATAGCCTTGACTAGATGGACCTTTGTTTTAATTACTCTTATTTATTTATTTTTGGCTGCACTAGGTCTTCATTGCTACACCCAGGCTTTCTCTAGTTGCAGTGAGTGGAGGCTACTCTCCAGTTGCTCAATGTTCAGGCTTCTTATTGCAGTGGCTTCTCTCATTGCAGATCATGAGTTCTAGGATGCTCCCACTTCCGTAGTTGTAGTACATGGGCTCAGCATTTGTGGTTCCCAGGCTCTAGAACACAGGCTCAGTAGTTACGAAACATGGGCTTAGTTGCCCCAGGTATGAAGAATCTTCCCAGACCAAGGATTGAATCCATGTCCCCTGCATTAGTAGGCAGATTCTTAACCACTGGACCACCAGCCAGTCCTAATTACTGTAATTTAATAAAAGATTTTCATTCACAGGTCTCCTTCATCACTTTCCTTCTTCATCTTGTTTATTTATTTTTTTTTTTTGCTATTTTATTTTTCAGGATATACTTTTAAAAATCCTTTACACGAGCAATCTAGGGACTGGGTACTTCAATTGGAGTTGTAATAAAATGGTACATTTATTTGGATGGAATGATCTTCATAATATTAAGATTCGACTCAGAAACAGGATAGGGCTCCTCATTTATTTAAATCTTCTTTTGTGGCCTGCAACAAAGTTGTTTTCCTTCATATACATCCTAAGTTTTTGGCATATTTTTGTTACTTTTCTGAATGAAATTTTTTTGTGTGATGCATTATAGTCAATTATTGCCAATATACAGGAAAAAGAGATAGCCTATTTTGGGCTTTGCTTAATAAGGAAGCTTTACAAATTGTGTCATTGTGCAGGACCATACTACTCTTCATTATCATTTCAGTTTTTGTATGTGGACCAATAAAAGCCAAGCAATAGCCTTTTTCTTTTCCAAAATTTTATTTCCCCAAATTTCAAACATACAGAAACACTAAAAGAATTTTACAATAATAACCTGCACACTCACCACCCGTATTCTACCACTAACTTTACTATACATCTGTCTTTTACCTGGTTTCCTACCTGTGGTTTACCTCTCACTAATGTGTCCACCCCACTGTTGAAATAGTCACCTACCTAACCCATGAAAGCCTTTAATAGTTCCCTCTGGAGCAAAGCCAGATTCTTTAGCATAACATTCAAGGCCCTTCAGAGGCAGACACCAACCCACCTTCTTAGTATCATTTCCCCAACTCCTCGTTTCTTTACACATTAAGTGTTCTTTACCTGGATGCTCTTACTCAGCCTCAATGAAATCCTACCTACCCTTCATCCCTGACTCAAATATCTCCTCCATCACCAGGCCTTGCCAGCATTCCACGGGCTACATTAGTTGCTCCCATAAGACTCTTATAAAGCTTCGTCTAGGCATCATAATATATTGTAAATATTTTTTATATGTCTGTCTTCCCCACTCAGACCATGAGATCATCAAAAACAAAACCCTGCCTCATTTCCCTCTGTATTCTGCTGCCAAGCAGGGTGTCCAACACACTGTGAGGCTCAACAGACCTTGGGCATGAGAGATTAGATACAGATGACTGGGGTCTGCAGAACCCTCAGCCCCCTTGGGAGAACACTTTGGGGTCCAGACGGTGGAGTACCTACCTGCACAGGCATTCCCAGGTCTAGCTTCAGCCCCATACAAGGGTCGATGAAGATGGTGAGGATGGGTTCCGAAGGGTCCTGGGCAAAGTGTTCCAGAACAGCGCTGTGCTCCTCTGTCCATGTGGCGTCCGCCAGTCCTGTCAGTACAGCTCGGGACAGGAAGAGGGGCTTCTGCAGAATGACAACAGAGGGCCAGAGCAGGCAGAGCTGTCAGTGTAGGTCACTTCTCCCTTCCATTGCCATGTGTGGGAGTCATGGGGAGTGAGAAGAGGCAGGTAGGTTCGGAAGAAAAAGCTGAGGACCAACTGACTGATAGGTTTCAAGCTTTCGAAGAAACAAGACAATAAGATCCTCTTTCCTCTATGAGTGAAAACAGAATGGATCATAGAGGAAGACTAAGGGATAGTATCTTTCTGAGATATTTCATTTACGCCTGTGGTTGTAAAAATGTCTTATCAAGCAACCTTCAACCTCACAGTAAAACTAAATTAAGGGAACATGTAGGATATTAGCTTCAGTCAAGCAATTAGGGGCAAGAGGATTACAAGCTGGAAAAAAAAATAAAGGTAGAAGAGCAATTTTTCCATGATGTGGCCTCCACAGAATACTGGAATAAGTTTGCTACACTGGGCAAAAGTTAACTGGCCCAGCAGTGAGAAAAAAAGAAAAAGGGAGGGGAAAAGACAAAACTGGAAAACAACAAAGGACAAATCAATTGGATGGAAAATAAGTCATAATTGGTGGCTAGAAAAAAATAGCATTATTTAGAACAGTATTAAATAAATTAAGAAAACTAGAGGATATGAAAACCTAGCTCAGTGAACTGGAGAAGTCACCCTGTCCTCCCAGTACTCCTAGAAGATGAGAAGAAATCCCTTTTGCTTACAGTTTCCAGGTCAAGAAAATTTAACCACTGATCCAAAATCTTTCATATATAAAGACATGCATAAAAGAACTTTCCTGGTGGTCCAGTGACTAAGACTCTGTGATCTCAATGCAGGGGGCCAGGGTTCAATCCCTAGTCAGGAAATAGGTCCCACATGGCACAACTAAAGATTCCAAGTGCCACAACTAAGACCTGGCACAGCCAAATAAATAAATATATATTTTTTTAATTTACAATAGCTAGGACATGGAAGCAACCTAGATGTCCATTGGCAGACGAATGGATAAGAAAGCTATGTTACATATACACAATGGAATATTACTCAGCTATTAAAAAGAATGTATTTGAATCAGTTCTAATGAGGTGGATGAAACTGGAGCCTATTAAACAGAGTGAAATAAGTCAGAAAGAAAAACACCAATACAGTATATTGACACATATATATGGAATTTAGAAAGATAGTAACGATGACCCTTATGCAAGACAGCAAAAGAGACACAGATATAAAGAAGAGACTTTTGGATTCTAGGGGAGAAGGCCAGGGTGGGATGATTTGAGAGAATAGCATTGAAACATGTATATTACCATATGTGAAATAGATCACCAGTCCAAGTTTGATGCATGAGACAGGGCACTCAAAGCTGGTGCACTGGGAGAACCCTGAGGGATGGGATGGGGAGGGAGATGGGAGGGGGGTTCAGGATGGCGAACACATGTATACTCATGGCTGATTCATGTCAATATATGGAAAAAAAAACACTACAATATTGTAAAATAATTACCTTCCAACTAAAATTAATTAATTAATTTTTTAAAGACATGTATGAAGACCCAGTGAAAAGAACACTAAGGATATGAACAAACATTTCATGCTATTAAAAAAAGAGAGAGAGAAAATGAAAATGTGGAAAAATATTCTTCACTTGAAATTAAAGAAATAAAAATAAACACAGCAAAAGTATATCATGTATTGCCTATAATTATTAAAAAAGAAAAAAAAAAAAAACGTGCTAAACTGCTAACACCCAGGCTTGGAAAGAGTTTGTTGCTAGTATGAGGGCAAAAAATGCAGTCTGCTTGAACAATAGTTTGGCATTATGTATTAAAGGTGTTACAAATCTCTTTGATTCAGGAACACCATATCCAGGAATCTAATTTTAGGAAATATTAAGTATTTCAAAATATGTTAGTTTTATTTATAAAATTCATCACAGTACTATGAAACCAAAAAAAAAATCATAAATGGAAAAATGGCCAAGAGTAAGGATTTATGGTACTCATACCTTACCAAGCACTGTGTGAACATTTAAAATGGTGCTTACAGGGAATTCCCTGGCAATCCAGTGGTTAGGGGGCTTCCCAGGTAGCGTTAGTGGTAAAGAACCCACCTGCCAACGTGGGCTTGATCCTTGGGTGGGANAAACACTACAATATTGTAAAATAATTACCTTCCAACTAAAATTAATTAATTAATTTTTTAAAGACATGTATGAAGACCCAGTGAAAAGAACACTAAGGATATGAACAAACATTTCATGCTATTAAAAAAAGAGAGAGAGAAAATGAAAATGTGGAAAAATATTCTTCACTTGAAATTAAAGAAATAAAAATAAACACAGCAAAAGTATATCATGTATTGCCTATAATTATTAAAAAAGAAAAAAAAAAAAAACGTGCTAAACTGCTAACACCCAGGCTTGGAAAGAGTTTGTTGCTAGTATGAGGGCAAAAAATGCAGTCTGCTTGAACAATAGTTTGGCATTATGTATTAAAGGTGTTACAAATCTCTTTGATTCAGGAACACCATATCCAGGAATCTAATTTTAGGAAATATTAAGTATTTCAAAATATGTTAGTTTTATTTATAAAATTCATCACAGTACTATGAAACCAAAAAAAAAATCATAAATGGAAAAATGGCCAAGAGTAAGGATTTATGGTACTCATACCTTACCAAGCACTGTGTGAACATTTAAAATGGTGCTTACAGGGAATTCCCTGGCAATCCAGTGGTTAGGGGGCTTCCCAGGTAGCGTTAGTGGTAAAGAACCCACCTGCCAATGTGGGCTTGATCCTTGGGTGGGAAAGATCCTCTGGAGGAGGACATGGTAACCCACTCCAGTATTCTTGCCTGGAGAATCCCATGGACAAAGGAGCTTGGCAGGTTACAATGCATAGGGTCACAAAGAGTCGGACAGGACTGAAGTGACATAGCACACACGCCAGTAGTTAGGACTCCACGTTTTCACTTCCCCAGGACCAGGTTCAATCTCTGGTTGAGAACTAAGATCCCACAAACCTCGAGGCACAGCCCAAAAAAAGAGGCATCTTGTGATTTATGTATTTCTGATAAAAAATAACAGCATCCCCAATTTTTTTTAAGGTTTTCTTTTAAGGAGCTTAGTTCCCCTTACATTGGGAGCACAGAGTATTAACCACTGTAATTCCAGGGAAATCCCCTGTAATTTTTTTTTTTAAGAATGTAATAACATGAAGAATGATAAAATGTTTTGTGAAAAAGCCTAATTTAAAAAGCATAATGTGTCATATGGTTAAGATTGTTAGAAAACAAAATAACTCTCAAATCTACAGAAAGGACATATACCCAATTATTAACATTGAATGTGTTTAGTCATAACTTTCATTTTCCCTTTCTTTGTTTTACTTTTCTATCCCTTCCAGTTTTTTTTCTTTAATGAGTAGTTGTTACTTTGCTCTCCCTTTCTAGAAAGTTCAAGGTCACTATTCTCCTAACCCAGGTTAGAAGGTGTCCCCAGGCTCTGATGCAGCTTGAAAATAAAGGTGTAGGGGTCATGGAGTGTCAATTTCTGAAAGTATTTCCAGTGGCTTCTGTAAACTCTTCAGCCAAAGGAGAGCGCCAAAGGACAGGAAGAAAGAGGGTGTCTTAGAAATTAGGACAGTGTCCGCCAGCTTGTTCAACTTGTCCAGATGCTCACCCATTCGACAGATAAAGCTTGCCACATTTTGACCCAAGATGGAGAGCCGAGGAAGGGCCTGCTAAGAATCCTGTTCCCTCCTGAAAGCTCTCTTCTTCTGGAGGAATAGGGGGCATAGATAACTCTGCCCTTTACTTAGTGTACTGGATTTGCAGTGAGCAGGCTACCAGTTTCTGCTGGTAGAAAGAAAAGGTATCAAGTGACAGACTGAAGAGAATTCCTCAAACACCATTCTGCGACTGATCCTTTGATTCACCAATGGCTGGTGAGGAATACTTGTTTCAACAACAACGCAGACTTACCACGTCTACCTCACACTCCTCTAATTCTTCTTTCTGTATTTCAGGTTGCTCCAATACTGGCTCTGGGAAGAAAATTCAAAAATTAAAGCATTCCTTTAAAAATTAAATATAGAGTCACCATCAGTCAGTTCAGTTCAGTTCAGTCGCTCAGTAGTGTCCAACTCTTTGCTATCCAGTAATTCTAGGTATACCCAACAGAACTGGAAGCAGGGACTCAAACAGATATTTGTATGCCCATGTTCACAGCACTGCTATTCACAACAGCCAAAAAGCAGAAACAACCCAAGTGTCCACCAAAGATAAATGGATAAACAAATTGCAGTGGAATATTAATCAGCCATGAAAAAGAATGAGGGTCTGCTACAATATGACAACGTGAATGAAAATGTAACATTAAGTGAAAGAAGCCAGTCACAAAAGACAGTATATTGTATGATTCCACTTATATAAAATGTCCACAACAGGCAAATTCAAAGACACCGAAAGTAACAGATTAATGGTTATCAGGATCTGGGAGGAAAGGGGAATGGGGAGTGACTGTTAAGAGGCTAAGCTCTCATGCAACATAGAAGTAAAGATATAGTGGCCATTGGATGCCAGTTTCTCAAGGTACCTGAAGTGGCTTTTGGTGAAGGGGTTAAAATGCTCTAAAATTAGGGACTTCCCTGGTGGTCCAGTGGTTAAAACTCCCAATACAGGGGTCCCCCATTGGATCCCTAGTTGGGGAAATAGATCCCACATGCTATAACTAGAGTTCACATGCAGTAACCAAAGATCTCAAATGCTGAAACTAAGACTTGATGCAGACAAATAAATAATTTTTTAATGTTTTAAAATTAGATAGTGGAGATGGTTGCATAGGCTGGTGAATACAGCAAAAATCAGTGAATTATATACTTTAAAAGTATGAATTTAAAAATATTGATTGATTGATTTATACATGTATTTAGTTTGCATTAGGTCTTAGTTGTGGCGATTGCCTGGCAGCATATGGGATCTTAGCTCTCCAATCAGGGATCAAACCCATGTCCCCTGCATTGGAAGGTGGTCTCTTAGCTACTGGACCACCAGGGAAGTCCCAAACGCACGAACTTTATAGTAAGTGGATTATATCTTAATTTTCTTTTAAAAAGCTGGCAGGGGTGCAGAGGGAGGCAGGGGAATGAAGGCAGTCAATATTAAGGTTATTCTAGCCACTCAGCTTCTGGCCTGCCATTCCTCCCCTAGCCTTTTCCCACATTGAGAAGTTGAGACCTTTAGAAACTGGCCCCTCTCCAAGCACCCCCACCCCCACTCTGGATGCCATAAAAGTCAAGGGGGTGTTTCTCTCCTTCATGATCTGTTGTTCGCACAAAAGACTGGGGCAAAACAGGTGGGTTTCCCATCTCCTGTGGGCTGAAAGGAGGAAGGAACAGATGAGATGGAACCACAAGACCTTGGAGAACAGGACACTCAGAGAACAGGACACTCAAACTTCCAGAAAGAAAACCTAAGAGGGGGGTAAGGCAAAGCGGTTGAGGAAGGAAATCATGAGGAAGATGGAACAGCTGACTCTAGGAGCTCAGGAGTGAGAAGGATGTGTGACTGAGACAGCCACGGCCCTTCGAGAAAGCCAAGGGCATCCAAGGTTGCAGACAGGAACGAGGTAGAGAGAGCAAGACTTAGACCATCTCAAGAGTAAACAGGTTTCGTCTTCTATAGTACAATTTATATAAAGCCTCAACCATGCAATATGATACTAATATGTGATGGTCATAGATACATGCAGTAAAAATTTTTAAAAAAAAGCTTGAGAATGACAAACATCAACTCAGGATAGCAGTGACCTTTGGAGAAGGAGAGAAGGGCTTGCGGGGCAGGGGGACAGAGGGATTCATTTGTTGTTATCATGATTAATTTATACATTGAGTAATGGGTACATGGGTGTTCATTATCTTTTTCTCTACGCTTTTTCTTCTTTGCCTGAAATACAGATCTACAATCCCTGTCCAAAACTCTTCAGTTCAGTTCAGTCGCTCAGTCATGTCCGACTCTTTGCGACCCCATGAATCACAGCACGCCAGGCCTCCCTGTCTATCACCAACTCCCGGAGTTCACTCAGACTCACGTCCATCAAGTCGGTAATGCCATCCAGCCATCTCATCCAAAACTCTTAGGATCACATGTATCTCAGCATTTAGACTTGTAATATAGTATGGTATGTGAGACCCCCACCCACCTCCTGGGGGCTCTAGAGCAGCACTCCACTTTTCATGTTAGTATTCCTGCAGTAAAACATAGGAAAATTTATACTAAGTGGCTTAAATAGACTATAAATATCTCAAGTCAGTTTAGGTTATATTTTACCACCAAATAAGTTTGGACGCCAAACTCTGAGGGGAAAAAAAAAAAACTTTTCGTTCTCAAGGCTTTTTAAAATGACAGATATGAAATTGTGAACCTGTACTTCTCCTTCTTTTCTCAGTGGAAATGGGTATCAATTAGAACTTCAAAAGAGTGTCTGCCCTTTAAGCCACCATCCTTCACCCAGTAGTGTTTAGGCCTGGTCTTAGTCTGTTCGAGGCTACTATAACAAAATATCAGTTTGTTGCACTGTTCAGTCACTAAGTCATGTCCAACTCTTTGGGACCCCAGGGACTGTAGCCCAAGAGGTACCTCTGTCCTCCTCAGTCTCTGGGAATTTGCTCAAATTCATGTCCACTGAGTTAGTGATGCTATCTAACCATCTCATCCTCTGTCACCCCCTTCTCCTTTTGCCTTCAATCTTTCCCAGCATCAGGGTCTCTTCCAGTAAGTCAGCTCTTCGGATCAGGTAGCCAAAGTATTGGAGCTTCAGCTTCAGCATCAATCCTTCCAATGAATATTCAGGGTTGATTTCCTTTTAGGATTGTCTGGTTTACAATCTCCTTACAGTCCAAGGGACTCGAGCTTTTTCCAGAACCACAATTCAAAATCATCAATTCTTCCACACTCAGCCTTCTTTATGGCCCAACTCTTACATTCGTACATAACTACTGGAAAAACCATAGTTTTGACTACATGAACCTTTGTCAAAGTGATGTCTTCACTTTTTAATACACTGTCTAGGTTTGTCATAGCTTTTCTTCCAAGGAGCATCTTTTAATTTCACGGCTGCAGTCACTTTCTGCAGTGATTTTGGAGCGCAAGAAAACAAAGTTTGTCACTGATTCCCCTTTCCTCCTCTTACTTCTAAGCAGCATTTATTTCTCAAAGTTCTGGAGGCTGAGGTCCGAGTTCAGGGTGCCAGCAAGGCTGGCACCTCTGAGGTGTGAGGGCCCTCTTCTGGGTCGCAGACCTCTCTATGTATCCTCACAGGGTGGAAGTGAAGATGGACTCTCTCCTGGTCGCTTCTTATAAGGCATGAATCCCACTCATGACAGTTCCCTCATGATTTAAGCACCACCCAAAGGCCCCACCTAGTAACACCATCATACTGGGCATTTAAATTATAATATATGAATTTGGGCAGGGAGATACACAAACATTCAGACCATAGTAGGCCCCCTCTGCCTCCAGTAGGACAAGCCTCAATTCCTCCCAACTCCAAAGACTATCAGAATTAATATTCACTTCAGAGCTGCCTTGGAGACCCAAGTCTTCTCTCAACCTCTATCAAGTGTCAGCTAGAAAGCGCCACATCAAACAATTAAAAGGCTTAGCGCTAAAGAGATCCTTGGTGTTTGGGGTTAATGCTTTCATTTAGAAGTTCTTCCATTCCCACCCCAGAGGACTCTCCAAATTGAACCTTACTGCCTTCCTTCTTTCCTCCTGCTGTTTCTGGTACCCAGCTTCTAGAAGTCAGTCCCACTTTAAACAGCTTTTAAGAACTCAAGAGAAAAAAAAAATTGTACGCTTCTAATGTCTAGATCCCAGGGCAAGGCTCTTTGTACCCTGGACCTTTCTCCCATGCCCATGCCTAATCTCTCACCTTTTACTGTTAAAAGGAGATTCTATTTCTCTCCATCTTGACAGGCTGCTAGGAGTATGGGAAACCCCAGGTAGAAGGGCAGGGCTATCTGTAGCTGAGTCATAGCTACACTAGCCAGCGCTCTAAGGGACAGCCCAGCGACAGCACCTTTCAACCCTAATGGCCTCAGCTCGCCCACCATGGAGGAATCCCCCCAAATCAAAGCCACAAGAGGCAGACTCTTTAAACTCTTTTCTTCCTCAATCTAGATGTCAGGCTTCTTTTCCTGTGGCCTTGAACCGGAACACCCTTAGTCTACCAAGACCCTGCCAAACTTGAGGGCGGAGACACAACAACCTTAAACAGATGGGAGAAAGATTCAGTCAGGCTTAGGATTCAAAGGATGGCAAAGCAGGCTGAGTCTCCATGGTGATGGGCTTAAAGAGAGGAAACCACTATTTGTTTTGCCACCCAGGGTGAGAAAGGAAGAGATCAAACCCTCTTCACTGGCGTAGGAGCAACCAGGAACATTTGAAATAAGAAGGAAAAGGCTAGGATAGAAGATTTATTGGTGAGCTCTGGGTGCATTGGGGAGAAATTTTAAGACTGAAAGAACAAGTATAAGGCTGGCCAAGAGGGAAAACCCCAAACAAGGGAAACAGCAGCGGCCTGAGATTCAACTAAACTTCTTTCTTCTTACCCAGAAGAAACAGAACCTGCTCCCCGGCCTTAAAACTCTCTTCAAATACAAACATTCTGCCTCCATGTCTCTCTCCAGCAGGTACCCACCAGGGTCGTCCTTGATGGTCTCAGGCTCCGCCTGGATCTCACTGCTGGCCGGCAAGGTGATCTCCTCGACCTGTGCATCCAGAGTAGGCTGGGCAGCTCGCCGGCGGGCGCTTCCCCGGCTAGTCACTTTCCGCTTTTTGTCAGCTTTGCTGGACATCATGTAGGCAAAACCTGCAGGTACACGGACACTGGGGATCCACAACCAGCTCTACCCCCAAAACCTCAGTCCTTTCCCTTGGATACCCCCACTTTCTTCAGCGCCTTGGGTTAAAAATCAAAATCAGTCCCTCAAGACATTAGGAATAAATGGAAGCTAAAGATGAAGGCATAGGGAATTCCCTGGCATCCCAGTGGTTAGGACTCTGTATGTCCACTGCAGGGGGCATGGGTTCCATCCCTAGTTGGGGAACTAAGATTCCGCCTGTCCCGAAGCATGGCCAAGAAATAAAAATAATAAAAATGATGATATGGCAGACACCCACTAATGAGGATATAGGAACCCCTATCTCTGCCCAGAGGCGTGAGAACATAGATAATTAAGAAAAGATCTACCAGCTGAGGTGTGGCTGCACACACCCTCAATCACTCAGGGCCATGGTGAGTGAGCAAGGGCCCAGGGAAGGGAAGACTGTCCTCAAGTTCCTTTTTTCCACACTCTCAGTCACTGTGTCAAGTCACTAAGCAACCAAGATGATTTTCCTATGTATCTTCTTTCCTCCCAAGTTCCCACTGAAAGGAGGTGGGAGGGGGTGCGGGGAAATGTCCCTCCTACCCACACTAAAATCTGTGACCTCCTTAAACAAGGAAAAATCCGTAATTGCAATGTGCTGCTTTAGCTTTCCATTTCTGAGTGGTAAGAACCCTGTTCTGAGTGTACTGAAAGGTCTCTTAGCCTAGCCGGCTGAGTTACTCTGTGCTGACCAATTAATGAAGACTAATATCATTCAATTTCGGATGCCTTGAAAACAGACTGGAAAAATGAAGGACAAAAGTCATCCAATACTGAACTTGGAATTGTGTCTGGGGGAGGAAGAAACGGGGTGATGATGAAGGCCCCAGGAATGTCTCTCTCACAAAAGTGGGATGGTGGGAAGCAGGGCATCTCTGGCGGGCACCCAGGGCAATGTCTGACGGGTGGGTAGTCCCTCTTCACTCAGCTCCAGTCTGACAGCCACCTGTGGCTTTTCTTCCTCCTCCCCACAGGCTGCCACAGGCATTGATCGTTATGAGTCTCAGACTTAAAGGATTTGTACTTTGCTTCAAGGAAAATCGTTCTATTAGGCCAACACATCAACAGAACCAACTACAGGGGTGCGGCTTCTGCCACCGGTCTCCAGAGAAGCGTCAGGCTGTGCTTCCCTGCCAGCTGGCGGGAGCTTCAGAACATTCCGCCGGCCAGGCTGGGAGCCCCCTCCCCTAGGGGCTCACCCCCGGATCCTACACCGTGGCCCAAGGAGGCGCTTTCTACTAGACTCTCTCTATTTCTCAGGAAATAAGGCAAGGGGCCGGCCCCCTCCTCCAACCACCAGTGGCTACCAGTGGGCAAACCTCCCCTCAAAGGCGCTTCCTCCCACAACTGTCACAACTGTCTCCGCTTGCTCAACTCCAGTTGGCCCTTCTTCTCCTCCGCCAACTGCCCCTTCCTCTCCCCTCCCCCACAGCTGCCCCTTCTTCCCCGTCCCCCAACAACTCCCCCTAGCACCCCCTCCCCACTGCCCCTTCTCCACATAGCTTCGCACTCTTCCCCTCCCCGCTTCCCGCTGCCCCCCAACACACACCTCACGATGCCGACCCTCTCCTCCCTAGACCGACCGACCAACCGGTCACTCTAGCTAAGAAGTTGCCCCGCGTGACTTTCTCGGGCCAGCGCCTGCACGCGTCGCCTCGGCAACCCTGGGCGTGTGGCGGCGGGGGAGTGGCGGGGGCGCGAGCCTGCGGAACCAGCCTCCTCTGCGCAGACGCAGAGAAACCGCGGTCCACGGCTGCTGGCTCTGCTTCGTCCGCGTCACCCAGGCGGGGACCCGGGGCAAGAAGGCTAGGGGGGCAAGGGAAAGCTGCTAAATCTGGCAAGCTGGAGGGGGGTAGGGGGCTAGGTCTGGGAACGGGCTAGATGGACTGGAGCTGGAAACAACCCTTGGAAACAACTGAAAAGGCTGGGGGAGCCCCAAGCTTCCGACCCCGCGCCTGGGTCTGTGGGCTCCATCCCGGGCGAGGCCAGCAGATGGCGACCGAGATCCCGCCTGCGAGATTCACACGCGCTCTAGAAGGAGCTCCAGGATTTCGAGGCAGCCGTGGCTGCAGCTGAGTCCGGGGGAAAAACCGGGGCTGGAGCACCTCTGCCCTCCGCTCGATCTCCCTTCTTAGTTCGGACTGGGGTCTAGGATCGCTGGGCAGCGCGGGGCGGGGGAGAGAAGGAAGAACGGAACTGGAATTTTTGGAATCTGAGGATTGACTTTAGAAAGCGTCGCTCGTTTTGGGGGAGACAGGAGGCGGGGACTCTCTGGGGAAGGTGACCGGGCCGGGGAGGGGCTCGGCTCTCCATAAGAACAAAGGCTGAGTCCTGGGGAAGCGAGAGAAGGAGTGTGAGAGGAGGGGCAGACCGCGGCCGATGCTAGGGGGCGCTGCAGGTCTGGACTGCCGGAAGAGGCGCCTGGAAGACTGAGCTGTACCTGGGGCGATAGAAGCTTTAGGGAGGGCTGGGAGATGCAGAGAGGAAGCGAGTGGGGGGGGGGAGCGGGAAGGGAGGCCACCCTCCCTGCTTCCATCAATAGTGCCTAATTAAGACAAAGCCAGCAGCGAGCCCACTGATTACATTTCCATGAGGAGCTAAATTGATGACAATTTCTTTGCTGGATGAGAAGCGAAGCTGGCACCTCAGTTCCCCCTTTTCCTGGTTGATGTTCACACCTGACAGGTCTCATTATGCCAGTATTCTGGCAGGCGAGGAGTGGCAGTCCCTGGTACTCCTAAAGGGCCTGTGGATTAATCCACACCCAGACCCAGCTCTGACCTCACCATCCTACCTACCCCATTTTTATTTCCAGAATTGACAACCCCTACCCTTGGCATCCTCCCTCCACCATTATCTTCAAAGTGGGTGTCTGGGCTCCGGCTCAGCCCACACTCATGTTGCTGAGGGCAAGGACTGAAGAAGAGAGGGGTCCTGCCACACCCCACAACCAGCTGCACAGCAAGCAGGGCTACCCTGCTAACCATTTAGGCAGTGGGTGACAGAGAGGTGACGTGATTGGTCAGATCCCCCAGGAAGAAGTCCCAAAGGAGTGACGGACGATTTGAGGGGAGGCATAAGATGGGGAGATTTATAAGCAGGGCTCATGGCTCCCTCAGGGAAAGGTTGTGTAGATTCCATTTCTTTTCTGACACCTCCCCCCCACCACAACCTTGGCTGTGCTTAGGGATCCCAGCCCCCTACATTATGCTAAACAGGTAATCAAACATCTCGCTTTGCTAATTACTGCTCAATCCGATTAAACGCTACTGAGCTACTGAAGCTCATCAACAGAGGCGGAGGTAGGGGGAAGGGCTGAAGGTGGGGCAACCACATCTTTGATGAGAGTCTTGTCCCCAGGGGCTCTAGGAGACAGCTGAGAAACACCAGGGTAGCAAGACTCAATACCTGGCAGAGGAAATGGGCAGAAGAGTTGTTGCTTCAGGGTTTCCCTCCTCCCAGAACCTTCGTTACCCTCAGAACCCAGGCATCTGGCCATTCCCACAGCTCCACACACACACACCCCTGTCCCAGCTTTAATAAGTTCTGTTCTCTCACTGTCAATATTTGATTTCTCAGAGCCATCTCCACGGAGAGAGGGGGCTCTTTCCCTGCAGCCCCCCTACCTTGGCCCTTTTTTGCCAACCCCAGGCTCTTTGTGCCCCCAACCTTCTCTGAACTAGCTGATTTAATGAAATGATATTAAAGTCTTAAGCAACTCCAAAAGAATGGTTGTTATGGTGAAGGGAGTGGGCAGGACGCCTGGGTCCCTGAGGGGAGCAAGGGCTGAGGAGGAGGGAGAGGGAGCCAGAGGCTAAGGTCTGGAGGCCCCAGTCCCCAAAGGGGAGCAGTAGATTTAGGGTAAGCTGGGGGCTGGCCCTCTGGATGATGGTAGGAAGCAGAGGATAAGGGTTGGGGGCTAGGACAAGGTGGGTAGTGGGAGGACATTTCCGGGGTCCAGGTCTCAGCCTGCTGTCCAGGGCATCATCAGGGATGGAGAGGCCAGCTGGGAGCACAAAGCCTCTGTGCCAGCAGCCTCCCTGCTGACTACCCTGGGCCGTCCCGTGAGAAACAGGACAAGATTCCTCTTCACCCCTGACTCATCCCTCTTCCCCTCCCCCATACCACCCCTCAATAGACCCCCACAGGTGATTTGTAGCTGATGCCCTCACGGTGGTAGGTGGTCGCAGCCAGGAGGGAGTTTGTTCCATGACAGGAGGAGCTGAGAGTTTCCAGGAGAAGAGAGAACAGAGGCCAAGAGATGGGGAGCCAAACACCACCCCCATCTCCCCCGACCCATCCCATCTCACTCCCCTGGGGACCCTGGCCCAGCCCCAGTCCCCTTGGGGTGGTGGGAATGCAAGGACATTTGGCTGAGCTGATTGATGAGGGAGGAGGCAGCCACTGGGCACTGAGGCTGCTGTTTGCTGAGCACACAGCTTCCTCCCCACTCACCAGCTGCTGCTCCCCACCCCAACCCAGGCTGCTCAATCTACCCACCGGCCCCCACCCCCCCACCAGCCACTGGGATTGGAGGGAACCCATGCCTGAGTTTTTGATGGCAACTGAAGGAAGTGGGAGAGCCAGGCCACAAAGGGCTTTGATCCTTCTGGGACCCAGGGACCTGGTCCCCTCAAAACTCCCTTCAGTATTCCACCTTCCCTGCTACCTTTTAAACATCTCTCCAGTGCTAAGTTTTCACTCCCGTTTAGTCTCCATCCTTTTCTCTACCCCCACCCAACTCCACCCCATCTCAGCCAACTCCCTGCCTCCAAACCAGCCTGTCACATTTCTCCCAGCCTGCCTACAGATCTTGAAATGACTCTCTCTAGGGAAGGGGATGCCCCATGTTCATGATTCCCTTTAGAAAGCTCCGTTTTTCATTCTAAATTTCTAGTGTGGTGTCAATCATCCTCCATCAGAAATTCCCACTGCAACCCTTTGCTCTATTCTCCTTTTCTTAAAACCCTCAACACTGACCACATACACAAACATAAACACCTCAACTTAATTTATATCCTGCTTCTGTATGGAAGGATAGAAAAGTCTGAGCTTCCATCTGCAGCAGAGCCCCCAGGGCAGCCTCCATCCTGTGCTGGATGAGGGCTTTACCTACTGTGGTCCCCAGCTCTCTCAAATCCTTTACTTCCATTCTGCCTGCCTGCTCTGAACTCTGTCCCAGCAGCCCAAAATCTCAGGGCATCATCCCTTCCCTCCCAGAGTATAAAATTTAGTTGAGGAAAACACAACTCACATCTGCACAAGAAACAAAGGGGAAAACATAGAAGTTAGATCAGCTTCCTAAATGTGGACTCTTCCTTAGTCATTTGCTGCCCTGCAGGCTGAGGCTGGGGAAGGACAGGACACATCTAGAACATGTGTGTGGCTGTGATGTATTCCTTGTTATTCCCAAGCCCGCCTAGATTCCCCCTCTGTGCTTCGCACTTTCTGTTCCCTCTTTCTGCTCTGCCCTTCCCATAGTGTCTGCCTTCCTTATGTGCATGCTAAGTTGCTTCAGTTGTGTCAGACTCTTTGCGACACTATGGACTGTAGCCCACCAGGCTCCTCTGTCCATGGGATTCTCCAGGCATGAATACTGGACTGGGTTGCCGTGCCCTCTTCCAGGGGATCTTCCTGACCCAGGGATCAAACCCATATCTCCTGGATCTCCTGCATTGGTAGGCGGGTTCTTTGCCACTAGTGCCACTTGGGAAGCCTGCCTGCCTTCCTTGCCTGCCTTCCTTACTCCTCATTATTTCAAGGTCTTGAGCAAATGTCCCTCTTCAGAGAGACCCTCCTAACCTGAAGCATCTCCCTGATACCCTCCACCCTCTGCATCCCCTTGCTGTGTTATTTATATCACTTATCATTACCAGAAATTTTATTATGTTGTCCCGCCAAAATGTGAACTTCATGAAAGCAGAGACTTTGCCTTATTCACCTCATACTATTAGTGCCTGATATAGTACATAGAACCAAGTAGACATTTAATATGATGCTGAGCGAATGAATGAATGAATAAATGAATGTTTTCCTGCCTCTCTTCTTTCTGTTATAGCTGTTATCCTGGGAGTGAGTGTGTGTATTTGTACCTAGAAAGCAAATAGGATGGCATGTGTTGTTCTGTATGAAGTCACCTGAACTTTCAAATATCATAGCTCAAAACATACATGAGTCACCACACATGTGGTAGACTGTAGGTCTTGTGTTGTCAGTGTTGCAGGAGGGAGAGTCCACAGATGCCAGTGCTCTGAGGGGGTATATCCCAGGGTAGTGCAGGGACTGCAGAATGTGCTGTTCCTCTCCCCAGCTGTGCATCTGTTCCCAGGTGTCTTCCTGTCTCTCAGCATGTTGTGATGTCTCGGCTGCTTTGGTGAGATGTTTGTCTGTCACGGAGACTGTTTATCTCCACTGTTCTCCCTCTCTTCTTTCCACCTGTTCCTCTGGATATATGTGTAGGGAGAGTCTTCCTTGGCTCTCTTGCCCCTTCTCTCACACAGCCCTGCCCCAATCACGGACCCCTCCCTCGTTCACCAGGCCCTGTTGCTGGGCTCTGGGTTGCCATAGTGACGGTTGCCAAGTCCCTGAGGCTGATAGCCAGGGATGGGGCTGTCGGCTCCATCCACGCGGGAGGCTGAGGGGGGCTTCCCATTGTGTGGAGAAGGGGATGTTGCCATGACAACCAACCCCCACTAAGGGGCAGGGACCAGCCATTCCACACCCGCCTCCAGCCTTCCCACCTCTGGCAAGCTCCAGTGCAGGCTTAGGCAGAAGTAAATTCCAGACAGCCCAGCACCTGGCCTTCCAGTTTTCAACTCCCCTCCGATAGTACCTGCACCTCTTGGGACCCAGGCATCTTGCTCAGACAGGGGGAGGGGCAGGGGTCTCACCGGATAGAGGCGGGCCAGGAGGACCCCTTGACCTCCAGGCAGATGGGAGACAGTGGGAGGGGACCTAAAGTCAGGGAGGGGCGGGCAGGGCAGAGGTTGTGACCCCTGCCGACTGGCTCCAGCGATGCTCCTGACGGCTGCTTTTGTGACTGGAGAATGGGGCTGAGTCTAGGGGGCTGGGCACCCAAATTTTATGGGGATAAGAGCCTGGGTTATGGGTACACAGGGAGCCAGGGGATAGGCAGCTTGATGCCTGGGTCCCTGAGTCTTCTGGATATACAAGTGCCTTGGGTCAGGGTAGGAGTATAAACTGAACATGTGAACATGTTTTTTCCACTTTGTTTCTGAGACTTGCTTTGAGTCTGGTACTTTGGTTTAACAATAGAAACTTAGGCTTTCCCCCATGTATGAATGTATATTTGGACATCCCCAATAGGATATATTGGCAACTCCCACTCCCACCTGGGTTTTTCTCTCCCTCCATTGGAAATGGCTGCCTTCCTCAGCCTTCTCACCACCTTACCCATCCCATCCCCTTCCCCCAAGCACATCATGCATTATCCACCTCAGTGATCCCACCAAACCCTCTCCCTACTCCTTGGTTTCATGCAATCCAACCCTCAGCTGGAAAGTCATTCTAACCACCAGTTCCCCATCCCAATTCATGTCCAAACATTTTCCAGCCTTCTTGTCAACTTTTCAAGTTTTTTATTCTTTTTTTTTGGTTTTTGTTGTTCAAATTTCCCTTTTACAGTAAAACTATTGAGGTGATGGCCATATACCGCCACCTCCCCCATGGCAATATCAACTTCCTGTTCTCTGGAAGGAGTGATTAGAAAAATCAGGAAGGAGCTGGGAACTACAGCACCAGAGAGATGACCTCTGGTGGACAAAGCAACCATTTGGCTGGTGATTGAGGTGGCCGATGTGGTGCCCAAGGGCAGCTCTGATCTAATGGAAATGAGCTGGGAGGAAACTGAGGCAACATCCAATTAATTGTGCACTAGAGGGCTGGAAGAGGTATCAGCTGGTCACTATGAAAAGAGTGGCTGTTGCTAAGGACCACCATCAGCTAGACCAGTCATTAGGCCACCATTTTGGTCACTAAGAAGGGAGCTGTGTTGAGTTTGAAGGCAGTAGGATATGGAGGATATGATGAACAAGACAGCCATCTGGGTTACTGGGGACAACACATGGGTTCTTGAGGTCACCCTGTTGGGTAACAGGGACTATACTGGGATATGGAAAGGGAAAAACAAGACAAATTGAGCCTGCCACAGCAGATGGCAGTCACCTTAGCTGTCCTAAAAGCAGCACAGAGAACAAGGGAAGAGGGATCCTGGCACGAGCCACTGAATACTAGGAAGACCCTCCTCAGTCCACTTGATCTTCTTTAGAGTTAAGTTCCAGCTTCCTCCTGAAATGGGAAGTTCTTCCTGCCCCCCCTTCTCCGCAGAGTATGAACCATCCACCTCCCCCCACCCCCCAGACTAGGCCACTTCCGGTTCCAGCCAGACCACTTCCTATTTCAGAAGTGCTACTTCCTGTCCTGGATGAAGGCACTTCCAGTTCCTGCTGCACTGCTTCTGCCACTTCCCAGGCCACTTCTGTCGAGGCCTGGTTACTTCTTGTCTGGAGCAAGTCACTTCCTGTCCCAAGTGGCCCATTCAGCATCAGACCAAGTCCATAAGTGTCCCGACCGGTTCATAGCTTGCTATTTGGCCACTGGACAAAACAGCATATTTCTTCTCATGGTAGCTGTCTTGACCCAACCACCCCAAATGGCTGGAGTAAGTATGTAGAGGCCTGGGGCAGGGCAGAGGAGGAGTCCTGCTGCCCATGCCCTGAGCTGGGGTGGAATGCCAGAGCCTTCCCCATACGGCCCCCATTTTTGGCAGACTAAGGGGAGTGGTTGGTAAGAGAAGTCAGAAGAGGGAGCTGAGGGGAGAAATGCTTTGATGCCCCAACCCTGGAGATGGAAGGGGCACAGGATAAGAAGCCAAGAGGGTAAGTAGAAGGAGATACAGGGAGGAGGATGCTAGGGAAGAGGAACAGACCTAGAGACAGAGGAGAGAGAAAGAAAATAAAAGAGGGAGAAGAGAAAAACAGTGAGAGGCAGAAGGAGGAGAAGTACCAACCAAAAGACAGACTGTTCCCACCCCAAGCTCTCAGTGGGTGAGGGGAACAAGGATCTCTGGGTCATAATTAGAGGAGGAGGCTGAATTTCTGCCCCCTCCCCAGGGGAACAGGACCCAGAAACACAGAGACAGAAGGGTACACACAGCCAACCAGAGGGCAGGCGATAGTTGGGTGGATGTCTCAGGGAATCCTAAAAGTGGAGGAGAGGCAAGAGCCAGGAGGAGCAGAGGAGCTGATGGGGCAAAGGGGGCCAAGGAGATGCTAGAGGTGTCCCTCAAACCATGAATTAAACTGGAGGAGCACCCCACAAAGGGCTGGATCCAGGAGAGCCAGGTCGGAGGAGCCCTCATACCTTGTAGTAGATGTTTGGGGGACTCTGGGGGGGCCCATCCTGCACAATGTACACAGGATGCCCATAGTCACCACTCACCTTCTCATAGTGGGGACAGAAGGGGGGGTCTGCACCCCCACCACCCCGCAGAGCTATGCCTAGCTCCCCAGGCTCAGTCTCTCTAGGTCCCATCCCACCTCCACCCCCCAGGCCCAGGGACCCTCCCCTCCCGAAGGAGCCAGGACCAGGGTGGCGACTCTCCGAAGGCTTGGCCCGCCGTCTCCGCCAACACATGGCACCCCCAGCCCCTGCCACGCCCAGCAAGAGCAGCGCCAGCCCCCCTGCTGCCCCGGCCACTGCGGGCATGCTGGGAGGGGGCAGGGGGCCTTCAGCACCCCGGGAGGTTGCATTGCTGGTGGGGTCACCTGGCAGGGAAGGGGTGAAGGAGGAAAGAGGAGGAGGGGCTGAAGGAGCCACCTGGGCATCTGGACACCCAGCCTTGGGGGTTCCCATGGGCTTACCCAGTAGTGCTCAGGCCCTTTGGGGACCCCAAGCCCTTCCCCTCCCTGCCAGGCCCCATTCCGAATCCAGGTGTGTCCAGCCCTTCAACCCGTGCCAGGCAGTCCTCCCCCCTTCTCTGACAGTGCTGATTGAAGCACTGACTTGGCTAATTAGTTCTAATTGAGTCTTTTCCTCATTTGGCTTCCATTCCCGTCCCACCCTCCCATCCTCTCTTCTCCTCTTTCCTGTATCATTGCCCCCAAAACTGCAGAGGGAGGGAGATGGTGGCGGCAGGGCAGCTAGGGTCCGAGAGCAGAGGACGAGGGAAGGCAGGAGGCCGGACCCGTGGTTCCTACCTGCAGTGCTCTCTTTCCCAGGCTCCAGGCTGTGGGCTGCCCCTCGGTCTCTTTCCATGGGCATTTCAGACACAGGTTTTCGGGGGGCAGCCCCTCCTCGGGGACCTGGAGATGGGGAAGACCTGAGAAAGGGGCTGAGACAGCAGCCCCCTGACCATGAAGACACTGCCCCAGCCTCCTCCAGCCCTTAGCAGGTGTGCCCCAGCCCCGCTCACTTTGTCCCACTCGGAGAAGCACCTTCATGCCTCTGGTGAGGCACACACCTCCCTGCAAGCTCTCCAGGCCTTCCCGGGTTCCATCCGATGTGGCTGGAAGAGAACCAGAGGGAGAAGTTGGCACTCAGAGCTACCCCTATTCCATCTCCACTCCTGGCCCCAACACCATCCGAGGTGGCTCCAAGGGTCCCTTCCCTTATCTGCCCTCAATCCCAGGGGTACCTTCCCACTAGACCCTGCCCTCTGCCCAGCAGTACCAATTATGTAGTAATCGTGGTGTGAGCGGAACTCGTGGCCCCAGAGGTTAGGGCTATACTCCTGGAACTTGATGGTGAAGCGGAGATCCAGATCTGGCCGGTCACAAGTGAGGAGGAGGTTTGGGGCAGGGGGTGCCTCGCAGCGCCGGCCCTGGGCACCCCCTACCAGATACAGCTTGTAGAACTCGTAATTAGGAGAGGAGTGGGGACCCGGAGGCCGGGCCCGGGGGCAGAGCAGATCTAGTCGGTCCCCGATCTGAGGGTAGAGCACGTAACCACCCTCTGCCTGGAACCTGTGGGAAGGAGGGTGAGGTGGACAAGGATGAGAGGTGTCAGAGGTCTGGTCCCCAAGCTTTGCCTTCCTCACTCCTCACCCCTGCAGGACAGCCTTTGTCTGAGTGGGGAGTCTGTTTTGACAGCGCGGGCACTAAGGGCTCTGGAAGCTCACGTGGGGAAGCAGCAGGAGGCCTNGGAGGGTGAGGTGGACAAGGATGAGAGGTGTCAGAGGTCTGGTCCCCAAGCTTTGCCTTCCTCACTCCTCACCCCTGCAGGACAGCCTTTGTCTGAGTGGGGAGTCTGTTTTGACAGCGCGGGCACTAAGGGCTCTGGAAGCTCACGTGGGGAAGCAGCAGGAGGCCTGGCTCAGAGGTCTCCTGCCCCTTGGTGTGCCCAAATGCACTCTTCAGCCCGCCCTCACCACATGCACACTGCCATCTCTCGCTCCATCACCAGCCCTGTTGCCATGGCAACAGGATGCCAGTTACCAAGGAGCTGGCCTCTCTGGAACCACACAGCCCACCCTCCCAGGTGATTTCACTATTCCATGGCAGTCAACGATAGGGGCAGAGCCTCCCCTCCCCCAAGCCACCACTGAATTTCAGGGATTTCAGGGCAGAGGGGGCAGGATGGGAGAAGGGTGTGGAGGGTGATCCAGTGACCCAAGTTGGCCAGGCAATGTGACAGGAGGCAAACCTGGCAAGGGCCCTAAATGGGGTTAACGGGAACCAGGGTCTGTGGGCCAGCGGCCCCAGACTTTACCCTGCTCAGCACCCATCTTCCCCCAGGTCCCACTCTTTCTAGGGAAGTGACCTATTGCTTTGGAATGGATAGAGCTGACTATTCTACTCACAGCTGACACAAGCCCACATCTCCCTTGGCCCCAGTGGCCACTAGCCTAACCTGCCAACAACTGCAGCCCCTCCCTGTGCATGAACTGCAGAGGAGGGTCTCCGAACTTGGTCACAGGGGACAGCTGCTGCTATCTTCCCAGACTCCCTCCCATCCAACATCACAAAGGGCCCCCAGAACACTCTAACTCCCTTTTCTCAACTCTATCAGAATAAGCCTAACATATCCTCACACTGCAGTTGATATTCCAGCTGCATGTGGGAGCTGGTGGGTAGGAGACTGAGAGAGGAAAAGACACTTGAGATTAGACCCCAAGAGAAAGGAGAGGGAGGTGGCCAGGCCAGGGAAATGTGACAGAGGCTAAAGAACAATCACCCTTCTTCTCCTTCAGTGAGCTTATAATGTGTTCAAATACCTTACCTCTAATCTTCATAAAGGCTGTAAAGGACTGAGGATACAAACTTGGAAAGGTTAAGTGACTTGCCCAAGGCCACACGGCTGAAAGCCACAGAGCTAGGATTAAGACTTAGAAGGTTATGAGCTCCAAAGCACGACCTCTTCCCACAGCCTCAAACAGCCTCCCCAGGTAAGTAGGAAGTTTTCAAGACCAAGAATTATTTTGCTCATGGGGAATGGGATCTGCATGGAGTCAAGGGACCTGGAGGACCTCCCAAGGGTTCTGTCCTACTCTGTGTGGCTTGAAGTTTCATCTGACCCCTGGCCTTTCTACAGAGCAAAGGAAGTATGCCACGGGACAGAAGTCTGATGGAAGAGGTTGCAGCAGAGATGGGGGAAGGGGCAACCAAGTCCTCAAGACTCCAGATGCAAGAGAGAACATGGGGACTTTAAGGGGCTCCAGACTTCTTCCAGTGAGAAATCTCCAAGCCAGGAAGCGAGTAAAATCTTCTGCTTGGGAAATTGTTCCACCAGGGGCTCACCGACCCTCTGTGGGCACGAGTGGGAAGACAGATGAGTGAAGAAGAGTCAAACAGGCATGGGCGAGTTGTCCCTGAAACCCCAACCTGAGCCCCTTCCCTCACATCTCCACCACTGAGTCCCTTCTGGGGAAGGAGGCAGCCCCCTTTCCTCTCAGCGCCTCAGCAGCACCTACTCAGCTGCTCTCCTGAGAGCTGACATTAACCAGGCTCCCTCTAAGCCCAGCCCCTGACACCACTCAAGTCTCCCACAAACCCAAATAACTGCTCCCCGGCCCCCGGGGTTACCCAGGAACTTTCAAATCCTTGCCCCTTGGGGGTCTCTCAAACTCTTGACACATGGCTATCACCACCCACATCCAGTTCTGTGTGCCACTTGCGAATCTGGCTCCCAAGATCACCTCTGTCTGGTTACCTATCAGCTCACATCCACACACCAGCACCCTCCCTCCGGCCTCCTCCCAGCTCAGAGAACCCAGCCCCTCAAAGTCCCCAAAGCTTCCAAGCTTCCTGACCAGGAGGTGTGGGGTCTCCCCAGCCCGGCGCCGCTCACCTCTTGTTTGCCGAATTCCAGTAGACAGGCTCCAGGCTGAGCCCAGACACCAGCCCCCAAACCCCGAGCAGCAGCAGGGCCCCGACTCGCACGCCCCCCGGCCCAGAATGGGGGGCCCCCATGACCCCGCCAAGGCCTGGGGGGCGGGGCACCAACTCCCCCAAAGTCGCTCACCCCCGGGGGTGACTGCCTTGGCCGCCCGGGCTATTCTGCCCGGGCCGCCCGGGTGGCCGATGCCCCCAGCTCCCACGCGGACCCGCTTCCTGCTCCGCCTGTATCCCCGCTCTGGAGCGCTCAGCCCACAGGAGCCCTTCCAGGGGCGGTCTGCAGGCGCCCTATGCCCCCGGCCCACGCACCGGCACCCCGATCGGCGAGCAGGCCTAAGTAGGGGACTGGGGGAGCCGGGGGCCGGGCGGGGGCGGCATGGGGCACCAGGGTAGGGAGCGGGGAAAGGGACGCCGAGCCGGAGCCCCAGCCTCGCTGGGATTGAGGGCAGCGGGCTAAGGGAGGAAACCAGTCCCGAGCCCAGGAGGGGGGAGTTAAAGGAGAGGCGGGGAGGGGGAAAGGATGGAGGAGGGAAAAACCGGAGCTGGAGCCCGAGTCGGAGCGGGCGGCAGGATCGCAGCCCACGTCCCCCACCCCCCTCACCTCGCGCACCTCCCGCCCGCCCAGCTGTCTCACTCCGCGCCCCGCCTTGCTCCCCTGCGCGGTCTCTCACGCCCCCTTTGTCTCTGCGACTCTTGGCCTCTGGCTTAGTTTCTGCCCACCTCCCCTCCTGCCCTGGGATCGCCCGGACGGCTGGAATCTTCCGCTGTCTCAAATCCAGAAAGGCTCTCTCGCCCTCTATATCCCGAGGAACCCAGCCCCTTTCCCTCCCGCAGCCTCCTCCTCCCCCATCCCAAAACGTCGCCACTGCTCTTGGGAGGTCTGGAGAGCATAATAATAACCTTGAAGGCTCCGCAGTTTACGGGAGCGAGCAGAGTGGTTCGCCTAGACTACCTGTGTGAGGTGGGAGGGGCAGAGCTGAAGGATCCCCATTGCAGTTATGAAGAAACTGAGGCTAGGGGAGGCCTTGTGACTTGCCCAAGGTCACACCGAGAATCTGGGATGAAGCTGAAACCAAACCCAAGCTGCCGAACTCCTAGTCCTGGGGTCCCTTGTCACAGCCTCCCCGACCCTTTACTGCTACCTGGGTGTTGATAAAAGTGAAGAGATTAGGGGGAAACGCGGGCCCTTCTTAGATGGTCGTGGGGAGAATCGGGTCTGGAGAGGAAAGGCAAAACCTACAACCCCAAACCCGCTTTCAGCCGGAAGGGCTGTTTCCAATTATCCTGGGGGAAGGGAGGAGGCTTTGCCTTTTTGGGTGTAAGAGCCCCGGCTTTCAGCACCTCTGGGCAGAGGTGACATTCCTCACTCTAGTCGTCGTCACAGGCGTCCCGTTCTCCCCTCAGACTGGGAGTCCATAATCAAACCCTCTGCTGACAGTCTCTCTTCAGAGACCCCCTTCTCGGTGTCTGGCAAGGTGTGTGTGGAGGGGAAGCCTTGAAATAACAACCACTATCCCCCCCCTCCCCACCAAAGACAGAGCAGATGAATGGAGAAACCAGACGAGTGACAGCTGCTGAAAGACTCGCCCTTGCCCTGCGTCTAACTGGAATACAGAACGTGACGTCCGTGGTTTTCGGCACCTTTACTCTTTCATGTGTGCCCTTCACTCTGGCTACTGTCACCTGCCTCTCGGGGAGTCCAGGGGAGGGGAGGCGGTCTTCTGGCTCTCCTTCCCCCAGAGCTGACTAACGGTCCCTCTGCTGCCGAATGATGGTAAATAGTGTCGAGCAGGAGAGAGCCGGTGACTGTCTGTCACCGTCTGTACAGTCTAACACAGTCACACCCAACAGTCTGACACACAGCTCCTACCACTCCTGCTCAGCCACACTCACCCTGACCCCTGCCGCCCCCACCTTGGGAGTGAGATTTCAAACAGGTTTCCCCCCTTCAGTTTACCAAGTTGCCTAGCAACCCGCCAGTCAATGGCATGAGGCCCCACCCCCCACTGGCTTGACTTCACACCAAGCTTCGCAGCCCCATTGGTTCCCGCCTAGTCCCACCTCTCAACCCTGGTTTCAGGAATATTATGCCAGTTCCTGCCTGCTGGACTCTGGAGCCCACTGGTACCCCTCCCAGCCTCATCTCCATCATCTGCCTCCCCAAAGAGACACAAAGACTCTAGTATCATATAAAATCTTTTTATGTGAACTCACCCCCACCCCCCTCTGTCCCTCCCTGTCCCATCTCCTCCTGGTGGGCATCTGAGATGCTGGTGTCTGGGCCTTCCCCACACCACCAGAGCTGAAGCTGACATTCCAGGTGCACGTGGCGCATGGAGAGGAGAGGAAGGTCCACTTCCTCCTCCCCCTCATCCTCACTCTCCATGGGCTCCGGAAACACACGCTGCCCGGAGGCAGTGGCCAGCAGAGGTAGGCTAGGGTGCAGGCTATTGGGAGAGACGGGTGCCGCTGGTCAGTTCCCTGAGCCAGGATGCCCACTCCCTCAGGCTTACCTCCCTCCCAAACCGAGCCCCGAATGTGCCAAATTGACTCGTGACCTCACGCCATTGGTGCAGTCCTTCTGGGGCTGGAAACTCAGCACTGGCTCCAGCTTGCTCTCAAGCCCCACCCCACCGGTGTCCCACACAGAGACAGCCCCGTTAGTGCTGCCGCTCACAAGGAACTGCCCGGTCCTGGAGGAGAGAGGAGAGGCCTGCCGACATGGAGTAATCACCCGGGGCAGGAACCCTTCACCGTCAAGGGCTGGGATCCCACAATTGGGCTCTGGCATCCCAGGGGCATCAAGGCCCCAGCAGAGAGGACTGCCAGTCACTCACGGGTCCAGATCAAAGTAGATACGCTGATTGGTGGTCACCTCGCGGCTCAGGGACCACAGTGGGTGCCCAAGCTGCCGAAGATCCCAGCACAGAAGCTCAGCATCCTGAGAACAAAAAACGGGAGCCTAGAATCCACCCTCCAGTCCTCTGCCTCCAAGACATGTCTGCTTCCCTCCAGGGTTATAAGCACTCCTTTAGCTGGGTTGACTTTTTTCCCCATGCCCATCTCCCAACACAGCAGACTACATCCCCACTCCTGCCTTCTACCCACTTGTTTTGGAACCTCAGAATATGATCCCTACCTTGCGGGCTCCGGAGAAGAAGCGATTGCCATCGGGGTGAAAGCAGAGGTGCGTGATGCCCCCTTGGTGTCCTCCCAGCAAGGCAAGAGGGGAACCATCTTCCCAGGTGTACAGGCCCAGGGAGCGGCCATAGGAGCCACAGGCATAGATGGGCTGGGTTGGGCTGAAGGCTATGCAGGAAATGATGCCACTCTGGCCTTGCCTTTTTGCTAGAAGGGGAAGGAACAACGTGGGGGAGAGGGCAAGAGTACCCAGCATTAACCAGGCTAATCAGAGGTGTACCTCTGTCTCCTGTCCCAGAGCCCAGGTGCTGGACTCAGTGTCCCATACACCCCATTCGTTTTCAGCAGGATGAAAACTTCTGATGCTCCCTAAATCCTTCTATCCCCTTTCAAAGGACCGAAAGATGCAAGCCCCACTTTCTTCCCTCTCAAACCTCAATTTTTCCTTAAAAAAAAAAAAATTCCATCTTATTTGTTTCCCCAGCCCAACACCTAATAAGCATTCAATTACTGCTTTTATTTTTTCCTTTGGCTGCACCACAAGACATGCTGGGTCTTAGTTCCCTGACTGGGATCAAACCTGTGCCTCCTGCAGTGGAAGCAGTCTTAACCCCTGGACTGCCAGGGAAGTCCCCTCAATTTTTCCTTGGAAGGGTCAGAAAGCTGAGACTTATAGGCAAACGGAATCAGCTTCTCTAGTTTCTTGGAAAAACCAAGACTTTGGGAACCAAGAGGTAAAGAACCAACAGGGGAGGGGCTCAGGAGTGACCCAGCTCTTGCTAGAGTTTGATCTTGGCAAAGTTTTATCCCCTCCCTGAGTCTGCTTTCTCCTCTACCTACTGGGTACAACCTCCCAGGGCTGTGAGGATAACAATCCCCCAACCCCCCACCTCCACACATGACTACAGGGCCCCTCTGCTCTTGGCTGGGTCCCTCTCTCCTCCCTTGGAGATGTAGACTGCTTACCAAACGTGGTTCGGACCTCGCAGTCTCGGCCGGGTCGGGATGTGGAGAAGACACGCACAGTCCGGTTAAAGCCACAGAAGAGCTGGGAGCCATCCGGCGAGAAGCAGAGCGAATGGGCTGCCGTCAGCTCATCCTGGGGGAAGGGAAGGGCTGGAAACAGGCCTGGGGCACAGCCTCTTCCTTCTCCAGGAAGGAGAGCTAGGCCACGGCAACCCCTGGGGCTAGGTGGAGAGTCCCTACCAGGTGATTGTAGGAGCGAAAGGAAGCCCGGAGCTCTCCAGTGAAGGCGTCCCAGATGTGAATTGGGTTTTCCCGGCTGCTGCTGGCCACGCTGAGAGAGACATGGACACTGAGGCCCCGGTGCTGTCAAAGGAAGGGGAGGAAGCCAACTGACCGGCCCTCTCGGCTCACATCTGAAGGTCAAAGCAAGCTTCCCTCCTCCTGAGACCCCCACAGCCCCTGGCTGTCTCTCAGTAGAGGGTCCCCTTAAAACGGGGGTGGGGAGGGAAAGCAGGCAAAAGACATCACTTACTAGGAGGTGTCTGGCTGAGCTGAAGACATCAGGGAATACCAGCAGTAGTCATAGATGGTGTCACCTTCCACCATTCGAAGGACGGGGGCCTAGACAGAGATGCGGAGATGCCTGGGTCACTGGTAGGACAAGGAGGCCCACTCGGACCTGGAGCAGCTTTATGGCAGCGGGAGACGCTCTGTGGGCACTTAACCAGGCAGGGGAAGGCACATCAGGCAAATACAAGAACAAGATGTTGATCTTCCAATTCAAGGCTCAGCTCAGACTTTCACATCAGACTTGAGCCACTACATGCCATACAGATTTATCCTTTTGCTTTGTCAACAATTAGAGAGGAAGAAACAAATAACACCCCAACCCAGAGACAAAGAACCAGCCAATGATGCAAAACCCACCGAGCCACCTACCAAGTGCCACTGGATCCTTTACAAAAGTTATCGACCAGTTCAAACAAGCAAAGAAGTATTAAAGCCAAACCAAACCCTGTGAGGCCTCCACTCAGCTTAAGAAACAAAATACTTTACCAAACAGTTAAAAACCTCTTCCCAATGAAATCCTCCTTCAGAGGGAAACGCTATCCTGAATTTATCATTCTTGTATATTTCTTTAGGAATATATTCATGGAGTAAAGACAATATATAGCATGGTCTTGCTTGCCTTTAAACTTAGTATGAATGGTACCAAGCTGTATGCATCCCATCGTGATTATGAGATTTATGGTGACAAACTTAGCTTGAATTCACGCATTTTCCCTGCTTCACAGCACTCCATTCACGCATCGTTCTCTATTGACAGTCACTAATGTTTTTCCAGTTTCTGGCAAGTGCACTTTAACAATCTGGTACACATGTGGGAGGGATTCTCTGCAGTTTCTGCTACTGAGGGAAACCACTGGGCTCCATGGTATGTGCTCTGCCAACTCTATGAGATTGTGTCACTTTTTTTTCCAAAAGTGCTCATCCCAATTTATTCTCCCTGCAGTGGTGTGTAGGAGCACCCATTGCTCTGCCTCCTCTTGCTGTTGCCAGATTCCCATATTTTTCACAATTTGAAGGCTGTGAAATGGTATTTCATTACAATATAAACTGGCATCTCTCATTACCAGTGAAGACATTTTTCCTCCTAAGGGCACCTTCTCATAGGTTTTGCTCAGTTTTCTCCTTAGTTGTTGTCTCTGACTTACTGACTTGAAGGAAATCTTCACATCAGCAGGATATGAGTCCTTTGTCACTTACTTGCTGGCCCTTGACTGCAGGTCCACATCTCCACTCTTAACCCTTGCATCTGACTGCGTGGAGTAAAGTTCCATTAGGGCATCACACAGGCTCCTCAAACTCAGTTTAGCCGGGATAGACCCAGCCTCTGCTGTCTCTGAATCTGCTGCTCCTCCTGGGCTCTCCGCCTGGTTCTCAAGGCTGAAGTCTGAGCACCCTGACTATTACTCTCTTCACACTCTTTCCTCTCCTGGTCCAACCCAAGGCCAGAGCTTACCAGGCTCAGAGAGTGCAAGGCCAGACATGTTCCACCTCCTAGGTTCACTTGAACATGTCTCCTTACCTTTGATTCCACCTGTAGCCACTACCTTCTTGCCAGCATTTCTACACATGCCCTGGCCTCCCTCCTCCCCATACTCTAACCTGCCACTCAATTTCCCACTCTTCAGCCACACTGAGGCCCTGGACTCTTGTACCGCATCATTCTCCTGCTCAAAGCATTGCAATGCTTCTCCATAACCCTCAGTATAAAACCCAATCTTCTAGGAAGCCTTCCCTTACCAGGCATCTACCCATACCCACCTCTCCAGGCTCATCCCTCACCCCTGCCTTCTTTCCTGTAACATCTTCACACCCCATCATCCTGATTCCCAGCTCTAAGAAGGTGTCAAATCACTGCATTCCTGGGCTGCAGGCTTTCACACACACTAGACTCCCAAGTCTGGAACAGCCTTCCCTCATTTCCCCCAACAACTCTTCCTGGTCAAATCCTAGCCATCCTTTGAGTCTCAGACACTTCTCCCCATGGGAAGCCTCCTCCTGAACCACGTTCCAAATTGCCCTCTGTGTCTCCACTCTGCAAAAGGCAAGAATCATGTCTGTCTTACTTAACACTGCTTCCCCAACACCTACTGAGGAATCAGCACAATCAGCAGTCAAATGTTTTAATGGGAAGATGGAAACAGAAGACTGTCCCAATAACATAAGGCCCCAAATAATAGCACCTTGAATTAAAACAGGGTGAACTGGATAAATTAGAAAGATCAGGTGGACTTGATGGGATTTGGTAATGAATTGGATGTGGGGGTTAGGAGAGGGTGATTAAAGGATAAGACCCTGGTTTCTGGTTTGGATACCTAAGGTCACCAAGATGGTGGAAAGAAGTGGCATGCACAGGAGAGCTGAGGTGCCAAGGTACTCAGCAAGTTAGGGAGAATCAGACAGCCTAAGCCACAAAGGAACAGTTTTTACAAAGCAGAAAAGCAATTGTCTGGATATAGCATTTGAGAATGAGGACACCCCCTCCCCAACCTGAGATATGTAGGACACAGAGGTTGCACAGTCTCCCCTAGAGTAGGTACAGGAAAGGGAAGGCCTCAGGTAAGAGCCACAGGGTAGGCAGAGTACTCAGGGAAGAGGCAGGGACATAGAAATAGGGGTTCCAGAAAGCTCTGTGAAAAGGTAGGAAAAGGAGGGGAGGAGTTGGGAAACTATGTTGAGAAGAAGCAGTATACAGATGCACAAAAATACCCCCAAACCATCCCCCACTTTCCCCACCTACATAAATGTTATCCATTTCCATACCAAACTTTCAGACGTTAAAAATTAAAATACCATGCCTCAAGGCCAAAACACCAAAACATGAAACAGAAACAATAATGCCACAAATTAAATACAGACTTAAAAAAGAAAATAGCTAATGAGTGAGGCTGTGATGGAATTGGTATATTCATATTACTAACACCAGTAATAATAAAAAGAATAAACAGCATAAAAAGCTTTTGAAAACAAACTGATTATTGGTATTACAAGACATAAAACTGATACTCTCCGACCTAGGGTATTTGTTATAAAACTTCTCTGTTTCTCTGAAGAATCTCCATCAAAATACATGGAGATGTTCACTGAAAAATAATTTGTGATATAAAAAATCCCGAAAATAATCCAAAAGTCCAAAACAGAGGAAGAGTTAAGAAAACTATCATTGGAGAAGGAAATGGCAACCCACTCCAGTATTCTTGCCTAGAGAATCCTATAGACAGAGGAGCCTGGCAGGCTACAGTCCATGGGGGTAGCAAGCGTCGGACACGACTTAGTGCACTGTCTCACCCCAGAGATCCTGCCACATATACCACAAAAACCAAACATCCCCCAATGACCTTGGCCCCACTGTTCCAATCACTCCCAGGTGGGAATTCAGGCACATGTCCACAGAGGTCAAAGACAACATACATATGGTGGTTCTGTTATCTCCCATATATTACCCTTTCATGTCCCAAGGAAGACATTTTCTTTTAGAGATTTTCATTTAGTGTATCTTTAACAAATCTTGTGTTAAACTTGCCTCCATCTTTTTCTTGGGTAAGGACAACCCAGAAATGGCCCTTTTGTGTCTGTGATGTTGCCATTCACAGCTTTTCTTGATAGGTCTAGTACAATCTAGAGAACAGGGTTGCTGTATGCTGAATGTCAGATGGTAGCTCTTAGCTTTGCCTATCTTAGGCAGTTATGCTGTGCATTTTTTATTGGTGTACCATGTTTGATTTGCCCCTAATACCTTTGAAGTTCTTCTGAGAAATGAAATAACACAACATGAACTTATTAAAATACATTTTAAGCCTTTAAAAAAAAAACTATCGTAAGCATTCAATGCAATATCATAAACCATTATGTACAATAACCACAAAGACTGAAGGACCACAAAAGACATTTATGATATGACTGTTAAAAGTAATAGTGTACAAAACCATCTACCATAGTATTACAACCACATAGAAAGTTTCAGTATTTGGACAAAGCTTAGGAAGAATGACAATGACAGAAAACCAAAGACAAACCCAGAGAGTGTATTAAAAACCAGAGACATTACTTTGCCTACAAAGATTTGTGTAGTCAAAGCTATGGTTTTTCCAGTAGTTATATATGGATGCAGGAGCTGGACAATAAAAAAGGCTGAGCACCAAAGAACTAAGGCCTTCGTACTGTGGTGTTGAAGATGACTCTTGAGAGTCCCGTGAACAGTAAGGAGATCAAACAAGTCAACCCTAAAGGAAATCAACCCTAAATATTTATTGGAAGGACTGATGCTGAAGCTGAAGCTCTTAATATGGCGGCCACCTAATACAAAGAGCTGACTCACTGGAAAAGACCTGATGCTGGGAAAGATTGAGGGCAGGAGGAAAAGGGGACGACAGAGGATGAGATGGTTGGATGGCATCACCAACTCAATGGACATGAGTTTGAGCAAATTCCAGGAGATGGTGAAGGACAGGGAATCCTGGCGTGCTGCAGTCCACGGAATTGCAGAGTTGGACATGACTGAGCAACTGAACAATAACTAGAAAGGATGTATAAAAACATAGGCTGAATTTTGTAGAGTGGTAGAAAACAATGCCTTTTCCCCCTCTGTACCATTCTCATTTCTCTAAAACAAGTGTGTGCAATAAATGTTCGATCTCTCACATTTCCAGCCTTCTCTAACTATCCCTGCTCCTGAATTCTTTCAGGCTGGCTGCACCATGCCCACCTGGTCCTGGTTTCTGGACACCATTGGTTTCTGTTCCAGGAACCAGGGCGAGGTGTGCTTTACAGCTTGCACAAAGAACCCCCATGTCTGCAGTCTCCGAGCTCACAGAGATGCACGATAGGCAAGTGTTCAGGACCATCCCTGGAACAGGGCACCGTTCTTTCACAAGACCTGCACTCCCACTGACCTACAGGCATGGCATGTAGACTGTGCTCAATGAATATTTGTTGAATGAATCAGTCAATGAAAGAATGAATAAAAATGCCCAACATCCTGGCCTCTGCCATTCCTTGACTTCCTCAGCACCCACGGCCACCACTTCCACTCTGGACCAGCTGCCCACATCCACAACTGAGTCATCACCGCAATCTCTGGCCATCATCTCCAACCCATCCAGGGACATCCCACCGGTCTAGAAGTTAGGACTCCATGCTTTCACTGCCAAGGGAGGACCTGGGTTGGGGGAAAAAAAAAAAAAAGAACATCCATCTGCTTGAGCCTTCTTCTCCATCTTCACTCTCTCTTGAGATTGACTCCATTCTCAATTCCAAGATACCATTGACATGCTCTCCCACTTTCCAAGTATATCCCTCTTTAGGTTTACATTTCACATTTAAAGTACCTAAAAATCCTTACTTCTGTCCCAACACCTCTTCATATCCTCTGAGTAAACTGTATCCCCATCCACCCAACTGACTTCCAAGTCCTAAGAAATATACTTCAAAACCCCCCACCTCTATCTCTCCTGATACCACACCAGCACAAGCCAACATCATTTTTTACCTAGACTGTGGGATACACATCCAGATGAATTTCCACTCTTGCCCACTCACAATCCATTCTCTGGACTTCAGCCATCATTTCACTCCTCTCTTTTAATCTCTCCCACGGCTTCCTCAAAACACTCCAAATGCCCTACCCACAAGATGTGGCTGCCAGACACCTTGCCATCTTCATCACGCTTTCCCCCACACTGGCCTTGCTCCAGGCGCACTGGCTTGCTTTCTGTTGCTTGAACACACAAGGCTCTTTCCCAGCTCTAGGTCTTTGTATAATAGCATTTTTGCCTTTTCTTGGAAAACTTCACATGACTGATCTCGTCATCCTTCAGATATCAGCTCAAATGCCTCTTTTTCAGAAAGCCCCTCTCCTGACCTCTTTTTTTTAAATCTAAAGCAGCATCCTCGGGACTTCCCTGGTGGTCCAGTGGCTAAAACTCTGAGCTCCCAATGCAGGGGGCCTGGGTTAAATCCCTGGTCAGGAAACTAGATCCAACATGCCACACTTAAAAGACCCTGCGTGCTACAACTAAGACCTGGCACAACCAAATAAATAAAGTTTAAATAAATAAATAGGTAAATAAAATGGATCGAACCTGGGTCTCGCGCATTGTAGGCAGATGCTTTACCATCTGAGCCACCAGGGAAGTCCTAAATAAAATCACACTATTCAAAAATACAAACAGGTAAAAATAAAGCAGCATCCTCTAGTTAGTCTCTCTTTTTCTGTTTATTTCCTTCACAGCATTTATTTATCTCCTTCATAGACTATCATTTGTAAAGAACTTCATTATTTATTGGTTTACACATTTGTTGTCTGTCTCCCACACAAAAAAGCAAACCAGCTCTTTGTCTCATTCATCACTTTATCCCAATACCAAACACAGTAAGTGACTACTGGTGATCATTCAACACATCTCTGTAAGTCAACTAAAAACCACAGTAAGAAAGCCACTACTCTTTTACAGGAAACACATATCCCTAACTAAAGAAGGACAAACAGCTCTTTAAGTGATTTCAGAATTCAGGGTAGAAATATTACTTGTGGAGACTCATGGTAAAGAAGTGTCCTGCCTGAGAACAGAAAACATGTGGACTGTTCTTTCTCCATCTACAGGAAGGCCTTAAATGTGCAATGTCTGATGAAGTGGCAGCTAGCTCTTAGCCCCTGCCCTTACCATTTCCGCATATTCCAGTTGTTCCCCCTCATTGTACAGCTCTGGGGGCAGGTTATAAATCCGCAGGATATTATCAGCACTATTGGTCAAAATGCAGGAACCATCAGGGGCCCTAGGAGGATGAAAGAATTAGAAAGCTGGACAGACCTAGATTTTCCAAGTGCAGGGCTAGGGCTGAGCTGACCTCTGGGATAGATAAACACCCCTAGGACCTTGAGGAGAGAAGACACACAATCCTAAATGCAACTGAAGCTCAGGCCAGGAATTCTTACTCCTTCTCCCACCATGGTAGATCCTTCTCCCAGATAACTGGGCTGTTTTAAGGTGGAAATCCTGGGCGTGGTTTTCTCCCTGCCCTATAATCCTTACTTACCACTTACAGCCTTTCAAGAAGTTTTCAGGTTGGGTGATGAACTCTGACCAGGAACCACTGAGAAATCGAGGTACTTGGGAGAAGTTGTAGTTCCAAATGCTGTAAGGAAGATGGGGGGCAGACAACAAACCTGGGTCGCCAAAGCGAAGTGGAAATGAGCCTGGAGAAATGGGGCTGAGGACTGGCCTATGAGATTACCTCACGCTCCCAATCTCCTCAGACTCCTGAGCCAACTGCTAGCACCACTTACGTGAATCCCTCTTCCTCTGGAGTGAGTTCTTCAGACACACCTTCCACGTCTTCTCCGGGCCCCANAATTCACCCATTTTATTGCATGTGTCAGCGTATCAATACTTTGTTTCTTTATATTTTAGTATATTCCACTGAATAAATAAACCATTGATTGTTTATCCATTCTCCTTTTGATGGCCTTTGAGTGGCTTCCCATTTAAGATTATTTTGAATAAAGCTGCTATTAACATTCTTAAAATTATTTTTGTAGTCATGTTTTTATGTTTTTGGATATTTAGTGGAATTGCTTGGTCATAGAGTGAGGTGTTTATTTATATTTTTTAGTTACATTAAAAAGTTCTAGTTATTCAAAGTGGTTGTACTGTTTTATACTCCCACCAGCAAGATAGATCCTGTCTCAGGATTTGGCCTGTCACAGGCCTTCTAATGTGGCATATCAATGTGGGTTTTAGTTTGCAATTCTCTGTTAAGTATGTTCCAACAGTTTGCATGTGCTTACTGGCCATTTCTGTGTCAGATATAAAGAGACTGTTCAAGTGTTTTCCCCATTTAAAAAATTGGTTCATTTGCTTTTTGTGTCCTTGAGGTGTTGTAGTCATTTGTATATTCTGGATAGGAATAATGTGTATCCTTTGTCAGATACATGTGTTTTCTCCTGACCTCTTGCTTGTCTAACAATTCTTACAAGGAACAGAAGATTGATTTTTCTTTTCAGTGATTGCTTTGACCTGTTTAGGAGATCTTACTCCAAGGTCATGAAGATATTTTCTTATAGTTTCTCGTATATTTTCTTTGAGAATCTTCTAGTTTTAGATTTAACACTTAAGTCTGTGAGCCATAATTAGTCAAGAAATAATTTTTTTCATGCTGTGAGTTCAAGGTTCTATTTTATTTTTGCTTATGGATAGCCAGTTCTAGTTCCACTTGTTGAAATAGCCTTCCTTCCCCCACTGAACTGCTTTAATTAGAGTACTTGGTCTATTTACATTTAATGCACTCATTGTTAGCATTTGGGTCTGAGTGCTATTTCCTATCTCTCTCCTTTGTTCTTCAGTTCAAAAAGTTGAGAAAGAAACAATACCAATCTCACATAAACTCTTTCAGAATGGAGAGGCAGTAACGTTGCCCAACTCATTTTATAAGGCTAGCCTAATGCTGTTAATATATACATAACAATTGGAAAAGAAGAAATAAAATGGCTTTATTCACAGATGGTATGACTGTATACCAAAAGTCCTAATAGAAAATTCATTTTCACACTATGAGAACTAACAAATGAAAGCTAAAACTAAAGGCAAGTTACAACTTTCAAAGACAATATGCATACATTGTATTTTTATATAATAGCAACCTTGAATCTAAACTCAAAAACCTGACGTGTTAAGTCATGTCTGAGTCTTTGCAACCTGGTGGACTGTAGCCCACCAGGCTCCTTTGTCCATGGGTTTTTCCAAGCAAGGATACTGCAGTTGGTTGCCATTTCCTTTTCCAAAGGATCTTCCTGACCCAGGGATCGAACCTGTGTCTCTTGCATTGGCAGGCAGATTCTTTACCACTGAGCCACCTGGGAAGCCATGGTGAAAACCATGTCATACTCAGGGATGAATTTAACAAAAAATGGACAAGAGCTCTATATAGAAAACTACAAAATACTGCTGAGAGAATTTAAGGAAATTTTACCATATTCATGAATTGGAACACTCAGTGGTGTTAAGGTGTCAGTACTCTTCAGAAAGATTTAACTCAATGATTTTTTAAAAATGTAGAAACTGACCAGCTGATTCTGAAACAAAACATTGGTACAAGTTGGAGGCCTTAAAATACCTGATTTCAAAATTACTGTAAAGTAGGACTTGGTTGTACAACAGAAACTAACACAACATTGTAAAGCAATTANTGTCCATGGGTTTTTCCAAGCAAGGATACTGCAGTTGGTTGCCATTTCCTTTTCCAAAGGATCTTCCTGACCCAGGGATCGAACCTGTGTCTCTTGCATTGGCAGGCAGATTCTTTACCACTGAGCCACCTGGGAAGCCATGGTGAAAACCATGTCATACTCAGGGATGAATTTAACAAAAAATGGACAAGAGCTCTATATAGAAAACTACAAAATACTGCTGAGAGAATTTAAGGAAATTTTACCATATTCATGAATTGGAACACTCAGTGGTGTTAAGGTGTCAGTACTCTTCAGAAAGATTTAACTCAATGATTTTTTAAAAATGTAGAAACTGACCAGCTGATTCTGAAACAAAACATTGGTACAAGTTGGAGGCCTTAAAATACCTGATTTCAAAATTACTGTAAAGTAGGACTTGGTTGTACAACAGAAACTAACACAACATTGTAAAGCAATTATACTCCAATATGTGTTCCAGGCTCCTCTGTCCACAACATTTTCCAGGCAAGACTCAAGTGGGTTGCCATTTCCTCCTCCAAGGGATCTTCCCAACCCATGGACTGAACCCACATTTCTTGTGTCTCCTGCACTGGCAGGCAGATTTTTTACCTCTGATGTCACCTGGGAAGCCCCAGTACTCCAATAATAAAACTTAAAAAAATAATAAAGTTACAGTAGAACAACAATCAATGAACAGAGTCTGGGAAAAGACACATAAATGTAGTCAAATGATTTTCTGTGATGGTACCAGAGTCAATCAGTGGGAGAGGAAAGTCTCAACAAATGGTGCTGAAGCAACTGGAGCAGAAAAATGGATTTTGGCCCCACTTCTCACCATACACAACAGTAAATTTGACATGGTTAATAAACCTACACATAAAACTTTCAGAAGAGAACACAGTATCTTTGTTTTGGTATGGGTAGGTTACAGAGCTTTACCCAAAGTTTGTCAGATTTTGTGATCAAAATAGTATGATACCATTTCAACCTATGTAAGTTTCACTTCAAAAACATTTGTGGGGTTGTGGGGAGTGACTAGAGGTACAGGTGAGACGATAAAGGCAAAACGCTTGATTATTCTTGAAGCTAAGTGATGGGTACTTGGGAGGACATTATTCTGTTTATTTTTTAAAATCTGATTAAAATATCCATAATTTCTTTTTCTTTTTTGCCTCGATATTTTTATTTTGGAAAAGTACAGAGTACAAGAGTCACAACACATTCCCACCAAATAATTTTTAACAACATTTTGTCTTATTTTTGTCTCTATGTTATTTTAATTATACAAGCAATGTATAGATACCACCTTAAAATTTTTTTTCTTTGTTAATAAAGCTAAAACCAGGAATTCCCTGACTATTTCACTTCCAGGGCCCAGGTTCAATCCCAGGTTGGGTAACTAAGATCCCACAAGCTTCAAGGCATAGCCAAAGGGGGAAGAAAAACTAAAACCCCTTGACTCTACTACCCCCAATACCCTAAGCATACATCCCCTCTCCCTAAGAATATCATCACTATTAAAGATTTTGTGAATTTGTAGTCTTCTTGCCTTTCACGCTTTTATATACATATATTTATAAGCAATAAATAATCATTTTATGTGTTTGATTTCCATAGTCTAAATTACTGTTTTGTTTTTTCTTGCAAATCATATTTTCACCCAGTATGTTTCTGAACTGTAACAGGTTACATATACACATAAAATTCATTTTCCTAAACCACTGTAATGAATACACCGCATTTCATTTACCTATTCCGTAACAATGGATACCAAGGTTGTTTCTTGTCACCGGCCGCTAGGAAAAACAATGTCATGAACATTTTTGTGCAAGACTCCTATTGCCCCCTTGAAATCATTTTTCTAGGACGTTCACCGAGAAACGGTTTTGCTAAGTAGTAAGAGGTATGGTTTTCAGTTTTACCAGATGCTCCCTTATTTCTTACAAGAATCAATTTTTTTCAATTACACAGTTCCAACCAATAAAACTTTTTGTTTTTTTTTTTCCAAACATCAGGCCCTGGGAGAACCCAGAGCATAATTATTTCGAGCTTGGGTGTGGCTTCAGACAGGCTGTGTTCAAATCCCTGGCCTTGACCCTGGAGAGCTTTCTGAGCCTGGGTAATTCCTTTAACCTTGTTCTCTCCTCTGATGATAGTACCTACCTTACTTGCTTTTTGAGAGGATTACTGAGATAAGCCACTGAAAGCAGTGGATCCAGTAAGGTCTATAATAAACAGCAGCCATTGTTAGGATAGTGACCGGCCTGCCTCTCCTTTAAGTCCCAGCTGAGTTTACTGCCTTCCCAGGGGGCTGCTATGGAAAGGCTCCACCTCCCCAGCCATCCGGAGGGCTCTGGTTCAGCCTCTGACAATTTAGTATTATGAACCCCTGATGTTCACACCCACAGGAAGTACCTGCTCTGAAGAAGTTTCCTAGAGAAAGAAAATGAGAATTCAGTTGCTACCAAGGACTGAAAGAGGGAGACCTCCTAGGTCCACAGGGCTGTCCCTCTCCCTGTGGGACTGAGACCTTGGCCCACCCTCCCAGAACAGCCCCTCCCAACCTGTTTACTGAACACAGTTGCCTGAAGGGGATGAACTAGCAAAGATCTCAGCAGGACTATAAAAGCCCCACCGGCTCCCAGTCACAAAGCTCTCTCCAGCAGTAATATAGAACAAGTAAAATTGGGATAACCATATAAAAAGAAACATTTATTGAGCTCTTGCTATGTGCTTTTCTCAACTCTTTATATTTACCACAATCAGTGGGATACTATTTTATAGCAAAGGACATGGAAGCGCGGAGAGGATCAGCAACCTCCCAAAGTTAAACAGTTATTAGACGGTGGCTCAGGACGCAGGCCTAGCCTGTCTGCCTCCAGAGCCCATGCTCTGCCATATTTGCCCTGGGAGATTTAAGATGAGTGCGGTCATGCAGCAAATTTAACTGACGATACAGCATCAAACCCAGGGCTTTTGACTTCTGTGCCCCATCTCTACATAAACAGCTTCCCTTCCATAAAAGTCTCAAAAAAGTTATTTTGATCATCAATCTAGGGGAAACCCTGGTCCTTTTCCCCAAGGCAAACGTTTGGCATCCCACTGCTGTTCCCTCTTGCCTTCCTCCAGGTGCATTCAGAGTCCATCCCCCATCAGCTTGGGGAGCTATAAGTGGCCCTTTGCCAGCTTCTCAGTTGACAGACTTTCATCAGTGAAAATCTTCTCTAGACTTAACTGATTACGAAGGACAGCTCTGCAGAGTAGTCTGTAATGAAGTAAGCGTCTTAATACTAGACCTTCAAACAGTCATTTTTCATAAAAGCTCATTCACTCACCTGTATGTATTGTGGGCAGATCACTTAACCTCTCTAAGAGGTTCTCACCTGTCAAGAGGCAGGTATGGTTATCCAGACAAGATAATCCAACTCTGGGAGATAGTAAAGGACAGGGAAACCTGGTGTGCAGCAGGTCATGAAGTCTCAAAGAGTCAGACACAACTGAACAAGATATACCCTACGTGAAATGATTTTGCACACTACATAAGTACGCAGACCCTACATCAACAGAAAGCTGCAGGTGAACCTTTGTGTGTGCCTGTGCTCAGTCACTCAGTCATATCTGACTCATTGCGACCCCATGGACTATAGCCCGTCAGGCTCCTCTGTCCATGGGGATTCTCCAGGCAAGAATACTGGAGTGGGTTGCCATGCCCTCCTCCAAGGCATCTTCCCAACCCAGGGATTGAACCCAGGTCTCCCACATTGTAGGCAGATTCTTTACCATCTGAGCCACCAGAGAAGCCCACAAGAGCTGCTTGTTTGGAGGGGGTTGTCATTACCATGGACACAGAAGAAAAGGGTAGTGAACATGGACTTTGATCAGTGGGCATGGTTCTGAGCAAAGCTGATGACAAATTTGGCATCAAGAAAGATGGCATGTTGAAACTATTTGAAAGCTAACCTGGGAGATGAGATGGTGGTGACAGGGCCCTGGCCCAGGCCACAGCCACCCCCCTGTCCCCTTTGCTCCTTTGACTGCTCATAATCAGATTACAGCCTGGGTACGAAGATTCACTTATTCACCCCAGTTATTGAGCCCAACCAGGTGCAAGCCATTATGCTAGTAACTGGTGAGCAAGACAACTTCCTTACCCTGAAGACATTTATATTCCAATAGGGGAAACAGGCAAAAAGAGCAGGGAAAGGTAACAGTGTAATTACCACAAGAATTAAAATAAGGTGACCTGAATTAAAATAAGGTGACCGGGCTTGGCTGGCTGGCTGTGATGGAGAAGTCCAGGGAAACATCCCTGTTAAGGTGTGACGTTCATGATGAGGTCGGTGAGAAGGAGGTTACGCTGTAGGGATGCAGGGCCCAGTGTCCCCAGTTCAAGTGAACTGGGAGTATCTGATAAGCATCAGAAAAGGAAAGTGAAGTCGCTCAGTTGCATCCAACTCTTTGCGACCCCATGGACCGTAGCCTACCAGGCTCTTCTGTCCATGGGATTTTCCAGGCAAGAGTGCTGGAGTGGGTTGCCATTTCCTTCTCCAGGGGATCTTCCTGACCCAGCAATTGAACCTGGGTCTCCTGCATTGCAGGCAGACGCTTTACCCTCTGGGCCACCAGGGAAGCCAGAAAAGGAAGAGGGTGCTAAGAGGTGAGATCAGAGAGGTGGGCAGGGGTTGGGCCCTGAGGGATTTGTAAGCCAGGGTGAGGAACCATCCCAGGGGAGCAGGTAGAGGGATGGGGGCGGAGGAAATGAGTCGAGAGTTCTTTATCCTTATTACTGCAAAGTGAAGTGAAGTCGCTCAGTCATGTCTAACTCTTGGCAACCCATGGACTGTAGCCCACCAAGCTCCTCCATCCATGGGATTCTCCAGGCAAGAATACTGGAGTGGGTTGCCATTTCCTTGTCCATATTACTGCAAAGGAGGGCAGAAATACGTGGGAAGGTTGGAAGTCCCTCTCTGGTTGCCTTTATTCCTCAAGGAAGTGTGTGATAAGACTGCTGAGGGGTGGGGCAGACGCCTCCCCTACCCCCCAGCAGATCTTCAGCTTCCTGGTGTGCTGTGGGCGGAGGGGGTCCCTCCTGGCTCTGGGCTGGCTGACCCAGGGTTGGGTGTGTCTCAGGCTGGATCCTCACTTTTCTCCCTCCAGCAGCCACACAACCTTCCAGGGAGCTACAATGGAAGAGTCACAGGCAGAACTCAGTGTGGAGCCCCCTCTGAGTCAGGAGACATTTTCCGACTTGTGGAGCCTGTAAGTGGAGGTCTGGAGGGAGGGCAGGTTCACTGCTCAGCCTCCAATAACCTTGCCCCACCGCGGTCCCCAGCCCCCTGGTAGAGGCCTGGGAGAAACAAAAGCCAGTCCTGACTTTCTGCTCCTTTCTTTCAGACTTCCTGAAAACAACCTTCTGGTAAGGCCTGGAGCACAGGGGGCCTGGGGCTGCAGGTTCAGGGGTGGGAACCGGGCCTTCTGATACGCTCCTCCCGTCTGTAGTCCTCCGAGCTCTCCGCACCCGTGGATGACCTGCTCCCATACCCAGGAGATGTTGCCACCTGGCTGGATGAATGTCCGAATGAAGCGCCCCAAATGTCAGAGCCTCCTGCCCCAGCTGCCCCGCCACCAGCCACCCCAGCACCAGCCACCTCCTGGCCCCTGTCGTCCTTTGTCCCCTCCCAGAAGACCTACCCTGGCAACTACGGTTTCCGTCTTGGGTTCCTGCATTCCGGAACAGCCAAGTCTGTGACCTGCACGGTCAGTGGCCCTGGGGAGCCAGCTTCCCTATCAGTGCCTGGCCATACAGCCTAGGGGTTTTCTGTTCAGAAGTTTGGGGTTCCACTTCAGCCTTTGCCTTTTTGTCAGTCTTTTTAGATCTTACCTAGTTTGTGACCTTTGACTCCATCCCAAGGTTGCATTTTCCCCCTTGACCCTTGGGTTTTCATCCTTTCTGTCACATTCTCAGTATCTGTTATGAGGCCATTTCTTTTTTCCTTTTTTCTTCACTCTCATTCATTCTGTAGCTATTGGAAGTACACTTCTGGGATGTGGACCCCCCACCCCCGACCCTGCCATCTCTAGCTACCCTCCCCTCACACGACCCGGCTTCTAGTCAGTACTTGGTGCTTATACATTCGACCCTTGGGTACTTGTCCCCTGGCCCCTCCATTCATTCTTCCTCCTTCTCCTCCAGTATTCCCCTTCCCTCAACAAGCTGTTCTGCCAGCTGGCCAAGACCTGCCCAGTGCAGCTGTGGGTCGACTCACCACCCCCGCCCGGCACCCGCGTGCGGGCCATGGCCATCTACAAGAAGCTGGAGCACATGACGGAGGTTGTGAGGCGCTGTCCTCACCATGAGCGCTCCTCTGACTATAGCGATGGTGAGCGGCGGGGGCTGTGGATGGGACTGGCCTGGCGCCTGGAGCCCCCAAGCCCCTAATTCCTCCCTGATTGCTCTCAGGTCTGGCCCCTCCTCAGCACCTTATCCGGGTGGAAGGGAATTTACGTGCGGAGTACTTGGACGACCGGAACACCTTTAGACACAGTGTGGTGGTGCCCTATGAGTCCCCTGAGGTCCGGTTTGGCAACTGGGGTCTCAGGGGGGAGGGGGTTTGTCCGTGACCACCCTAGGTGGGAGGGAGGGGGCTTTCTCCTTCTTACTTGACCTCCCACAGCCTGTGGGGTGCGCAGAGCAGATGGGTTATTGCCATTCCACAGCTGAGGAAACAGGCTCACAGAGGCTGACTGCCTCCCCGGGGCTGGGTAGCCTCACGCCGGGCCTGTGCTCTCTCCCAGATCGACTCTGAGTGCACCACCATCCACTACAACTTCATGTGTAACAGCTCCTGCATGGGGGGCATGAACCGGCGGCCCATCCTCACCATCATCACACTGGAAGACTCTAGGTAGGGACCACACACCACCCTCCACGCTAGCTTCCGCTCACCTCCGCCTGCCTGTCCTCGGGGCCCCGACCCTCATCACATTCTCCCACACTACTAGCCATCGTTCCCTCTCGCTGCATTCCCTTTGTGGGCTTCTCTGCTGCTCCCTTCCTCCTTTCTCCGGCTTTGGGACCTCTCTTGCCGGGGTCTTCTCAACCTGGAGCTGGAGCTCAGGCTCCCTTTGGGATGGGGGTGGTTGGGAGTAGGTGGGGCCTGGTTCACAGGAGAACACAGAGACAGGGTCCCCCTTCCTGATTGCCTCCTGCTACCCTCTTCCTACCCTGGTAGTGGTAACCTGCTGGGACGGAACAGCTTTGAGGTGCGTGTTTGTGCCTGTCCTGGGAGAGACCGCCGCACTGAGGAAGAAAATTTTCGCAAGAAGGGGCAGTCTTGCCCCGAGCCACCCCCTGGGAGCACTAAGCGAGGTGAGCAAGAGGTAGAAGATGCAGCGAGGGTGCGGTTCTGCCCGCAATTCATTCTTTTCTCACCTTTCCTTGCCTCTTTCCCAGCACTGCCCAGCAGCACCAGCTCCTCTCCACAGCAAAAGAAGAAACCACTGGACGGAGAATATTTCACTCTTCAGGTACCAAGTCTGAGGGAGAGAGGTGCAGTCTCTCACCCCCACTGCATGGGGTTGGGTAAGGGAAGAAAAAAATATAAATGTAGCAGATGTGAGGTTAAGCCCATTTTTTCTAGTCATCCTTTCCTCTGTCCATGGCCATGATTCGCTGGCGGTGGTGATGGTAGCTGTGGTGTCTAATCTTTCAGTCGTGTCTGACTTTTGCAATCCCGTGGACTGTAGCCCACCAGGCTCCTTGTCCATGGGATTTCCTAGGCAAGAATACTGGAATACTGCCATTCCCTGCTCCAGGGAATCTTCCCCACCCAGGGATTGAACCCATGTCTCCTGTATTGGCAGGTGGAATCTTTAACACTGAGCTACTGGGGAAGCCCCTTGGTTCTTGTAGCGACTTTGCCTAGTATTTCTTTGTTCCCTTCTTTCCCTGCCACAGATCCGTGGGCGTAAACGCTTTGAGATGTTCCGAGAGCTGAATGAGGCCTTGGAGCTGAGGGATGCTCAGGCTGGAAGGGAACCAGGGGAAAGCAGGGCTCACTCTAGGTGAGTGATGCAGGTCTTCCCCAGTGCCCAGGCACACACACACACATATCTGCTGCTTTCCTGTGTTAGAAAGCCATGGTATTCCACTCTGGTCCTGCCTTCAAGGTAAAAGGCAGCTGATACCCTCCCACTGGGTCCCAACCCTGCCCAGACATTTTTTAGGCTTCCTCCACTTTCCTGCCTCCGGGGGTCCTGGGCATGGATGTTTCTTTGCCTATTCTAGCAGACCCTAGACTCTCAGAACTAGGGTCTCAAATAGAGACCTGATAACTATGGGATATCAGGCCTTGGAGTCAGATGCTTAGCCTTCCAAAGTACAAAAGAGTCGTGTTGGCCTTGTTACTCCCCTTCCCGGGCTCAGTTTCCTCATGTGTCAACTGGGGTAAGGGAAGATTAAGAGACTTGTACCCACAAGTACCCCAAGGTGCTCAGTCAGCATGTCTGCCCTTGGCTGTGACCATTTTAACATAAGTTCTCCTTGCTCCCGCCTCAGGCCCTTCCAAGCTTAGGTCCAGGAAGAGGGGCCCAGAGCTTCTCACTCAGATGATGTCATCACCTCCCCTCCCCTTTCTTCTCACAGCCACCTGAAGTCTAAGAAGGGACCTTCTCCCTCCTGCCATAAAAAACCAATGCTCAAGAGAGAAGGGCCTGACTCAGACTGATGCCTTCTGCTTCCTGTCACCGGTTGACATCCCCACCCTCATCCCCCGCCCCTTCCCTGGCGTTTTTTGAGACTCAGGTGCTTAGACCTCTGCTTGGTGCAGGTGCGCCTTAGAAACCCCCTGGGATTCTTCGTCTGCTCAGCCTGCGGCTCTGCCAGAGAGGCAGACCTGTGCTCGTGGTTTTCTGGGGATTTGAGGGGTGCTGGCGCTTTTTAGCTTAGCTTTCAAGATTTTTACTGTGAGCAGTGTTCGGGAGAGGTCAGAAGATGTTCCTGCATGTGAGGAACATCTTATAACCAGCCATACACTGGGTTGGACAACTCAGTCCTCTGCCATACTAGCCAGGGAAGCTATCTTAAGTTGTTCGATTTTCTCCTGACTGCATTGTTCATATCTATAAAAAAGTGATAATCATAACCTACCTCACGGGGGGTTTGTTGTGAGGGTTAATGAAATAATGTATGTCTGGCCCCAAAACCATCATTTGATTCCATAATGTCTGGGACTTAGTGCCTTTTGTGAGTGCTGGTCCTTTGTCCCCCTGGGTGGATGATTTGACAGTTTCTGACGGGATGGCTGGTTAAAGGGAAGAAGTCTCCAAGTCCCTTCTCTCCTGGCCCTGCCAGATCGTAACCCCGTGGTGAACCTCAGTGCCAAACGGGAAAGTTCACCTTATCCTGGATCCCAGTAGCTTCCGTCCCTGCTGTGTCTGCCAGTACCTGTTTCATTTCCCCCAAATGCTTCCGCAGATTCCTTCTTTGCTCTGCAGGGCACATCTGCATGTGTCGCTCACACCTCTCCTCTTCTCTTTTTATATCCCATTTTTTATATCAATTTCTTATTTTACAATAAAACTTTGCTACCACCTGTGTGTCTTGAGATATTGGGGCCAGTGCAGGGGTGAATTAAGGGAGTGAGTTGGGAAGCAGCCACCTGAGTCTTCAGGGAGCACATTTTTTTTGGCGGGAGGGTGGCAGCAGGCAGCGCCAGTGCCTGGTTTCCTGGAGGAGAACAAAGCCTGGAGACTGGGTCAGTCTGCAGGCTGCATGACAATAAGGGAAGGGGTGCCTCCATTCATAACTTGGGAACCAACTGTCCCCCCTCCCCTCCTGCCAGGGCTGGCACAAGGTCTCTGCTCCTGCTTCTAGGATTGGGCTGCTGCCCCCTCTCAGCCTCACCAAGGATTACGGGATTTAAATGTCTGATTTAGTAAGCCTGAGCCTCTGGGGTGGCCATCTGCTCCCAGGAAAGGGGCAGGATACCTGGGTTCTCAAGGGGAAGGGCAGTGGGTGCTATGGTGAGGAGAGAGAAGGCCTGCCAACCAGGGTCCCCAGGAAGTGGGGGCGGCTAAGGTGAGGGCTAGGACATGGGACTCAGGCCTTCCCGGCGTCCCCTCACCCGGGCCTCGTGCCAGCCAGCTGAATGAATGGAAGCTTTAAACTCTGCCAGGAAAACCTTTCAAAGGGCTTCTTGGGGTAGGGAGGAGTGTCGAGCCTGGGGAGCCCTGCACCTCCCCTCCACCCTTTCTGTTCCTTAGGGCTGCCAGCTCCCAGGGAGGGGGGCTGGGGGCAGGCTCTCCCCATCACCCCACACCCGCCACTGCTGCCTGAGCCAGCATTAGAAGGATGGCCAGACTGGGGACACAGCTCATCCTGCCTCCTCCCTGGGGGCAGAGAGTGCAGAGTAAGGTCGAGAGGGGCTTCTGGGACCACTGTTCCCTCAACCTGTCTTAAAGTCCCTGAGGGAATCCCCAGGCTTACTCAGGATCCCAGACAGCTGTGAAGCCACCAGCTCCCTGGCCTTGAAATCACACTTCTTCCTTTCTGGAGAATGCCAAACACTCCCCAGAGATACCCAGAACCACCTCTTGTAGAGATCTTTAACTTTGCCATCTCTCCCCACAAGCCAGGCCCTTGGTAAATCAGAGCACTTGAAACTCATTTCCTTGCCTCACTCCTGTAGACAGGTCACCTTGAGCCTCTTTCTGACCAGTGTCCTGCACCCCCCTACACTCCACATTTCTCTAGAGTGTGTCCTTAGCGCTTTTTGTTTCTGCTCTACTCCTTCACAAAGTAGAGCCTTTCTTGCTCTGCCAGTCCCTTTGTGTTCTGATAGGTTACTGGTCTGAGAATTATTAGTCCTGGGTTTTCAGGCCAGTTCTACTAAGCTATGTGACTTCCAATGAATCTCTGACCTCTCTGGTCCTACTTGCTCACTTCCTTCTCTCTGGCTGTATTCCCTCCTGACAATCTAGCCAGCAGATATTCATTGACTGATGCTTTACTGTGTGCTCAGGATAGTTCTATGTTGTGGGGACCCGTGGCAGATTTGGCCCTGCCCTCACACTCAAAGAGCCCAAGTCCTGTTAGAATAATTTTTAAAACTTATCTCCTTGATTTCAGGAACACAGAGGCCCCCAAATCTATAATACTCAGCAGAAGTTGTACAATAAGGAAAATGTAAAGCCATAGATGTTTTCTTTATTTAGAAAAAGTAAAAGGAAGCTAGCATGCATCTTAAAGATAAAAGATATAACTTATTGAAAGAGAAAGCCAAGTTGGTTGAAAGAATAAATTCAAAAGCAGGACTCAAGGGGGGAAAAAAAACCACTTTAAACAAAGAGAAAAAATCAAGAGTTTGATTGAAAAAAAAAAAAGGAAGAGTAAGAGCAAATTAATCCAATGTTTAAATATTCCAGACCATAGGAAAAGTGGAATCTCCATGTAAATTTTTTGTGATTTCATTAATATTAAAACTTAATCAATATACTAAAAAAAGCAAACTAATTTATAGAGATGCAAAATCTCTAAATAGTATCAAAAAATATATATTGGTGAATCAAAAGAATATTAACATTATAACCAAGTAGAGTTTATTCCAGGAGCATAAAATTGGTTTAATAGAGAGTCTGTCAACATAATTCATTGTATTAATAAATTAAGGAATAAAAATATGATCATATCAACAGATGCTGAAAGGAATTTGATTAAATTTCAGCAGTCATTCCTTAAAAAAAAAAAAAGTAGGAACTTCCTGGTGGTCCAGTGGTTAAGACTCTGTGCTTCCACTGCAGGGGATTTGGGTTTGATCCCTGGTCAGGGAATTAAGATCCCACATTCCACTTGGCCAAAAAAAAAATAGTAATGGAATACTGGTACTATACTAATGGTTAAACCCTAAGATCATTTCAATTTAAATTAGAACTATACTATAAGACTTGCTTTCACTGCAAGAATGCCCACTAACATCAGTTTTAGAGAACTCAACAGGATTTTTAAAAATGAGAACAAAACATTGGTTGAAAAATAAATATTTTTGCTTTTTGGATCATATGATGATGTTTGCTTCTGCTGCTGCTGCTAAGTCGCTTCAGTCGTGTCCAACTCTGTGCGACCCCATAGATGGCCTCCTACCAGGCTCCTCTGTCCCTGGGATTCTCCAGGCAAGAACACTGGAGTGGGTTGCCATGGCCTTCTCCAATGCGTGAAAGTGAAGTCTCTCAGTCGTGTCCGACTCTTAGCAACCCCATGGACTGCAGCCTACCAGGCTCCTCCATCCATGGGATTTTCCAGGCAAGAGTACTGGAGTGGGGTGCCATCGCCTTCTCCATGATTATGTTTATGTACCTAAAAACTAACCTCTTAGTTAATAATAGATGATGGAATTAAGCTAATTTAATAAGGTAGATGGCAATAAAATAATTAGGGATAAGTTTCACAAGAATCACACACAAAAAATGAAAGAATGGCACAGACTCAATATGCAGAAAATTAGAAAACCTTATTTAAGGACATAAACTAAGCTCCAGACAAAAGGAAAAGATAACCTGTTCTTACACGGGAAAACTTACTATCTGATAAAAATGACCAGTTCTCCTGAAATAAAGATACAATGCAATTACAATTAGAATCTCAACAAGTCTTGATGGCTTTTGTTTTTGAGAATTGGATATATTTGTCATAAATTTATAGAGAAGAATAAGTGCCCCCAAATAACCAATAGTTGTTTTTTTAAAAAGAATGGGCAGAGGGCTTGCGTGCCTTGCTAGATATCAGAAAACAGACTATAAAATCAACTGGAATCAGATCAATATGGCTTGGTATATGGAGTGATAGATAAGCCAGCAATGAATCCAGAAGAAAAGCTCAGTACATAGTAAAATGTATTATATAGCCAAAGTAGGTATTTCAGTTCAATGTGTTTAGTTGCTCAGTCATGTCTGACTCTTTGCAAACCCATGGACTATAGCCCACCAGACTCCTCTGTCCATGGGGATTCTCCCAGCAAGACTACTGGAGTGGGTTGCCATGCCCTCCTCCAACCCACTCCAGGGGATCTTCCCAACCCAGGGATTGAACCCAGGTCTCTTTCATTGCAGGCAGATTCTTTACCATCTGAGCTACCAGGGAAGCCCAATAATACTGGAGTGGGTAGCCCACTCCTTCTCCAGATCTTCCTGACCCAAGAATCAATGGGAATAAGTAAATTAAGAATTTTTTTTTAATGAAGCTGACACACTAATAAAATAATACCAGACTCTTCATTTGTACCACACACAAAAAGAAATCAAAATAGACCAAGTGTGGGAATTCCTTGGCAGTCTAGTGGTTAGGACTCCAAGCTTCCACTGCAGGAAGCCAGGGTTTAATCTCTGGTCATGGATGATCCCTCAAGCTGAGAAGTGAAGCCAAAAATAAATAAGTAAATAAATTAAATTTTTAGTTGTATTGTTTTTTTTAAAAAAAAAAATAGGCAAAGGAATTAAGGCATATGTAAAAATTAAAATGAAATAAAATCCTGCCCAAAATATTTTTACAAAATGTGAGTATAGCCTCTGGAAATTCCCTGGCAGTCCAGTGGTGAAGACTCCGTGCTTTCACTGCTGAGGGGTACGTTCTATCCCTGCTCCCTAGTCTGGGAACTAAGATCCCACAAGCCACGCAGTGTGGCAAAAAAAAAGAAAAAACCCACTTTTTAACAGTAAAGAAGCCACCACAAACTCAAGAGACAAACAACTGATTGGGGGAAATCTACAATGCAGAAAACAGTTTATATCTACAACTGTCAAGAAGCTCTAAGAAATTAACAAGAACAACCCAATAGAAAAAAATATTATGCAGCCATTTAAAAAAATGAATTAGAGCTCTACCAGGCCAGGTGAAATTGAATGAACAAGTGTAATGCACAAAATTGTCTATAATATCTAATATATATGTATGGGCTTCCCTGGTGGCTCAGACTGTAAAGCATCTGCCTGCAATGCAAGTAGACCTGGGTTCGGTCCCTGAGTCAGGAAGATCCCCTGGTAAAGGGAATGGCTACCCACTCCAGTATCCACTCCAGAGGAGCCTGGCTTTGCAAAGAATTTAACACAATTGAGTGACTAACACACACACACACATAATATGTATAATGTGCATTATATGACCAAAACCCAGCAATCCATGTGTGTGTACTACGCACTCAAGATAAAACTATATATATATGTGTATGCACAAGTAATAAAGCTATTTTTTCAAGGCAAACATCCAGGCCAACTCATTGCAAACAAAAACAAATAAACCCCAAGAAAATAAAAATTAGCTATAAATCCATCCCAAAATACCACAATAAACATTGTTGTACAGACTTATCCATCCTTTTTCTATGTTTGTGTGCTTTTTTTATACACAAAATTGGGATCCTATGGTTCATTCTGAGATCTGTTTCTTTCAGTCAATTGTCCTCATCTGTCTCTGGGCGTTTGCTGATGCTATCCTCTCCCCCAAAGCCACCCCATCCTTTAAGCCTCTAAGAAACGTTCTCTATGAACTCCCCCCACCGACCCCCCAGAGAGTGGCTGACCACTCTGAATTTTGTCCTCACCAGCTTTCTCTCCTTCCTGGAAATACGTTTAGGTCTACCTGGTTTGAGAGTTTCTCGTGTGCTCTTCCCCTCTCCTGTTATACTGGGGAGCTCCTTGGGGGCAGGAACTCTGCCTCTTTCATAAGTGTATCTTCACGATGCCTAGAATGCACATAGTAGGCACTTTATAAGTATAGCTATAGAAAAGGACATAGGCTTCTTGTCTGTCTTGTATTGAGTGACTGATCTCAAGACAGTATGGGTGATGGAGCAATCTAGGAGGTAGTTGCTTGGACACTGGACAAAAGAGATCAAAGCAGGGATATGGTCCTCCCAAGGGCTGGGTGTCCCTCAGATCACCCAAATCCACCCCTCACCCCCTTCCAGGTCTCCTCCAAAAGCTCAGAAAGGAACAACCTGCACGCAGGGCTCCATGTATGATATATATATTTATATATATATATATATATATAATTGCTCTCATTTTATTGTACTTTATCCTCTTTTTACAGTAGATCAGACACAGGCATTAAATAACTGCAGAGAGAGACCACTTGGGTGAGGGGAGTGCAGGAAAACAATGGGATCCAAAGGGAAGAGCCTCAGATCCAGCCAGAGAAAAACAGGGAAGGGTCGACCCATGAGTGGGGTGGAAGCTGCAGCATCAAAAAAGAACAGGGAACTTACAGGTGGGGAAGTGAAGAGCGTGGGAGAAGAAAGAGTTAAATGCCTCTATAATTCAAGAACACAGGAGGTCCCTCATTTAACATTCTATGGGCACTATGGGGTTGTTTAAGAAGGCAAAGGGGTCTGAAGGAGATGGAGCCAAGAAATTCAGAGTCTTAAAAGGAGGAGGTATCTGCAATTTTCAGGCTGGCATGCGGAAGAAAGGGGAGGAGCTTATGATTAGTTGATAACTTGCTAAGAGAAGACAGAGGATGGGGGTGGGGGAGCAGATCTGGGTGGAGGGGAAGGAGATGGAATAGTCCCATAACCAGCTGACGTTTCCAAGGTGGCCACTGGGGACCCAGCCAAAGTGGCTGCCCCTCCCCCAGGGCGCCTGGGAAGTAGAACTTGCAGGATATTCTGGGAAAGGGAACAGAGGGGAGGGAGCCATCAGCAAAAACAAAGTGGATATTCAGCCTAGGTCAACCCCGCCCCTCTGAGGAGTGATAGGAGACTGGGAAGAGGATTTTCAAGAACCAACAGGGATTTCTCTTTCGGACCCTCATTCCCAGCTCACATATTTAACGTGGCGTGAGAAACCAGCTGTGCCAGGAAAGAAGGAAAAGGCCACAGAGCCACCACGTCTTCAGTTACAAGTGGTCCCGCTTTCAGTGGAGGGAATGGGGATGGAGAAGTGGGGAAAGACTGACTAGAGGAGTCACACAAGTCAAAAGCCACTGAGACAGCAACTGTGGTAGACAAGGCAGAAGGTGTGGGAGACAGGGGAGGGGGACAGTGGCTGGGCTGGCATGGGAGGATAGAGGGTCACACCGGTGACCACTCTGTAGCCTACAGAAATATTAAATCATTAAGCTGTGCGCTTGGAACTAACAGCAGTATTGTAAGTTAATTATACTTCAGTTATTTAAAAAAAAGAATGGAGTGCCACATTCTGTCTGGAGATAAGCTTGAAGAGATTGCCATCTGTGTGTGGGTGGTGAAAAGAAAAGAAAGTGCAAGTCACTCAGTCGTGTCCGACTCTTTGTGACCCCCATGGACTATACAGTCCAAGGAATTCTCCAGACCAGAATACTGGAGTGAGTAGCTTTTCCTTTCTCCAGGAGATCTTCCCAACCTAGGAATCAAACCAGGGTCTCCCGCACTGCAGGCAGATTCTTTTATCAACTGAGCTATGAAGGAGGCCCAAGGTGGGCGGGTGGGCATTTTCTATAGTTCTGGAGGGGTGGGACAGGAAGGCAGGATGAGTGGGGAGCTGTGAGGACACCCCTCTGACAGCTACACCAGGACTAAAAAGACTCCGAACTCTATGACGTCTTGGGGGTTCCATCTCCCTGTCTCTGACAGAGCTCGGGCAGGAAGAAGATGGTGGGAAGTGTGCACAACCAGAGAATCACGACAGATGTCAGGCCAGGTTCAGAAGGAAAGGAAAAGGGCGCGAGGCTCAGACAAGCCATAGCTCTGTTATAAAAAATACCTTTGGGGTGGGTGAGGGAGGGATCAGGCGGGGTCAGGGGTATTCCAGAAGCATCCGTAGGAAAGAGGTGGGGGCAGGAGGAAGGGGGCTTCAGGTTTTGTTGATGCGGAGTTTGAAGGCCACACGCCCTGCGAACTTGTCGCGCTCATCGTCAGTGGCGATGTTGGCAGCGTTGATGCGGCACTCCACGTTCACCTCCACATTGGGGGTCACGTTCAGGAACTTGACGGCCACCAGGGGCTGCGTGTAGTTCACCTGGGCCAGAGGAGGAGAGCGAGGCTCCAGGCCTGAGGCAGCTGGGCCTCCAACCCCGCACCCTGCTCCCCTGGAGGAGCCAGCACCCGGCCTCCCACAGGACTTACGTGAAACTTCTTGCCGTAGTAGGGAAAGTACATGAGGTCGATGTTGCCGTTTGCAGGGAACATAACGAAGTTGCCGAGATTCTCGGCATCTTCGTCTCGCTGTGGGGGACGCAGGAGGGTGGAGGAGAGCGTGTTAGGGATGGCGGGAACTTAGCCCCTGGCCAGACTTCCCTTTGTTCCTCCTTCATCCCGATTGTGCTTTCTCAAATCTGTATCCCTTGTGCTGTTGAGTCTGGTATATTTGCACGTGTGCACAGGAGGGGGTGTCCTGTCTCCTCCATCAGACTGGGAAGTTCTCCAGGGTGCTAAGGAGCGCGAAGCCTTCTACTGCCCTCCCACCCCAAATTCTTACCCCATCCTCAGGAATCGGTTTCTGGAGTGGAGCCAAGAGAGAACAGATCAATGAGTAAGAGCTCAGTAGGAAGCAAGGAGGGGGATGAAGCAAGAGGAGCAGGAAGCTCCTAGAGGGACAGAGGTGGGAGGAGCAGGGCTCCAAGGACAACTTAGTGGTGGCAGGTGGTGCTCACAGACCAGCAGCTACCAGACACCTAAAAAGAACTGAGGGCAGAAGAGACATGAGACAGAGCAGCAGACATGGTCAGGGAATAGAGAAAATGGAAGGATCAGAGAGAGAAGCTAGAGGCAGGGGCTCGGGTGGAATCAGGGAGAGGGTGTCTATCCATATAAAAGAGCAGACTTCTGCATCCTAGGCAGAAGCATGAGGGGTGGCAGCGCCTTGGAATTTGAGCCATATTGAAGCCCATGCTTACCCCCTTGTCCCTAGAGTTATGGGGCCTCTGGGAGTAAAGAAGATAGGGAGAAATGAGTGAATGACATGGAAACCATAAGGACAAACAGATGGGGCAAACAGATGGACAAGGCCCAACAAACTCACCTTCCCCACGCAGGTAACATTCATGCTCTGGTTTGCTCCTGCATAGAAGTTGATGACCTGGAGTGAGGAGAGACAGTGGTGAGGGTTACGAAAAGAAGTTGTCAAAAACAGAAATATCCAGCTCCCCAGCCATGATCTCAGCCTCCAGCAGTCGCATCTCTCTTGTTCTCTCAGCAACTCAAACATCTAAAAGTCTCCCGAAGCCCAAGAGCCCCAGTAAAAGAAAGCAACTGCCAGCAGATGGTAGCTCCCTCCTCCATTCTCCCTGGGGACTAAGGATCTGAGTACCCGGTTCATCTTGATGAAGACACAGGGCTGTCCAGTGCTGTAACCATAGTGGGTAGGGTCCCCAATACCAGAGCAGTCGCCCAGCTGGGTCCGGTTGAACTGGCAGGCACGTTTTGGGTAGTTTAGAACTCCATTATCTGGTTGTTCGTAATAGCGACCAGGGCGGCAGACATCATTCTTCTGGGCTTGGATGGAGTCATTGTAAGCTAAGGAGGTGGGCGAGAGAGAGTCACAGACCTCACGTTCTGCTCCCAAGGTCCCCAACCCCCTGCCCAAAGTCCTGCATAGCCATCGACCCCATACTCACGCTCCAAGAACTTGTTGAGTTTCTGAACATGCTGGTCCCAGCTTTCAGTGTCACTGACATTGACAATGACATCGAGGTTCTCAGTCTTAGGGCGAATCATCAAGCCTAGTCAGGAGAGGCAAGAACGAGGGGGTATACGTAAGACGAAGGACCACACAAAGAGGGAGGAAGATGGACATGGGAAACACCAGGGTGAGGGACGACAGGAAGATCTGAGATCGCCTTCCGGGGAGGGAGATCTCCTGTGACCCTCTGCCACCTCCCCAGATCACATAGCTCTCAGCTGTGGGGAATGTGAAGGCAACCTTCAAGAGGAAACTGCCCAGCACGTGGTAACTGGCTCATCAGAACCAAACCTCTAAGAGCTGACAGTTCTCAACCTGCGAGTTCCTTTGGGAGGCTTGGGGGCACCAGAGTAGTGAGCCTGGCTGGTGGGGGAGTCTCATCACTCACCTGGTGTGGCCAATCGGTCCTGGTACTTGGGAGTGTGGTCAGAGACCGTCTGCAGCATCACCCACATGGTGAGGGTGAACATGGCGGTGAGGAAGCCGTAGAAGACGAGGTAGAAGAGGAGGATAAAGGCTAAAGAGGAGGAAACAGGGTCAGCAGGTTCCAGGTCTCTATTCACGACCTGTCCTGTTGCCACATGCCCCTCCCCCACTCAGAGGTTCTGCTCAGGAAAGGATCCCAGAGCCCCAGGGAGCCTTCCCCTGGGAGCAAAAGGAGACAAGCTGGAAAAAGGCAGTGTGTCTGGCTTCCAGCCATGGCTCCCAGCCCCTTCTGATCCTACAGCACAGTGAAGCCCAGTTTTGTGGAGGACACAAGAAACCTAAACTCTTGTTGCTTGGACAACCCCTAGTATAGGCCACAGTCATTTTGCCACAAATTATATTCTCAACTTGTCAACCTTCATGGCCCTGAAAAGGCACACCATTTGTTACTGTTATATGGGTACTCATGCTTGAAGTTGTCCAGCACAATGACTTTTCAAGCTGGCACTGGCCCCAATTCACCACCAAACTCTCAAACCCTTTGAGTGTGAGGGTGTGGACCCTCACACTCAAACAGCAAAATCTTCTCTCTGAGCCCTACAAGAGATGAACCTTAAATGGGGCTCCAGCCAAAGCTACAAAGTCTCTCAGAGACAGCTGTCCAGAGCCTTCAACAGTTACCCTACCCCCCAGCTCACACTCAGCACTCAGGGCAGAGGCAGGTGTAAAGAAAGACTTTCCACAGCCTTCCAGGCAGACAGCCTGGTGGACTCTTGGTGGACGTGACAAGTCACTGTCACTCCTCAGCCTAGTGTGAGTACCTGCTGTTTCCATTCCCCCAGATCTCGAGTCCTTCCATCTCAGAAGACAATTCCCCAAGCCTCCCCAGATTTTCCCAAAGATTCAAGGACCCCTCCAATCCCACAGACTGGACTTCACGTTTCCTTCATAAGGACTGCATCAGACCCACTTCAAGGGCCCCTTGGGGGGGTGGGCTAATGGGAACAGCATTCAGTGTGGATGAACTGTAAATTATGTCACATAATATCTCCTGTGCTTCAAGTTCCTGTGCTTGAAAATCCATTTTGGAAGAAATCCACCCTTCACTGGCATCTATGCCCAGTACCAGACCCTCAACCAGACACAAGTCCCTCCACATCTCCTGATTATGTGGTCCCACACACCACCTCCAAGGTATGGGTGGGGAAGGTGCCAGGCCATCTAAGCCCTGAGACACAGGGCCCAGATGATGTACACATCTCACCACCAGTGACCACTCCCTCCGCTTGTGACATCTGAGCCCAACACCCAGCCCCAAACACCTCCCAGTGGCACCCTGGCCCCACACCCCACACCCACGAAGCAGTCACAGAAGGCTCCAAAACACGAGGCAGTGGGATCCAGACAACTTCCGCTGTGAAGAACCCTCTCCAACACACACCCCACCTCTCCAAGACCCGCCCCCTCATGAATGTTCCCAGGGTCCAAGGGGTGGGCACGAGCTAAAAATAGAAGGGCCTGGCCAGCTAGTGAGAATCAGAGGGAGGGAAGGGGCGCTCTTCTGGAGAAGCGGGGCGACCGTGTGGAGCTGACCGGCCCCCGATAGGGAGCGCAAGCGCCGCGGCGAGCACACGCGCGCAGAGCCCGCGACCCCCCGCGCGAGGGGGCTCCGCGGGGGGCGGGAAGGCGGCAGTGACCTACTTTCTACGCCTCCGCAGCGGCCAGCCAGGGAGATTAGACCGGCGACTCGGCCCTCTCCCAGCCCGGAGCCCGGCAGGGGGGCCGGACGCCGGGAACCCGGGAAGGGAGCTGGGGCTGCGCCGGCGGGACCTCGTCCTCCCCGGGCGTCGCCAGGCGGATCCCCCCGCCTCCCGCCCCTCGCACGGCTGGCCCCGCATACCCCAGCTGGTCCCTGTGCGGCCCATGAACTGGTGCGTCCTCGGGTTCCACACGAACTCCTTCCACTCCTCAACCACCTGCCCGCAGCTCTTCTTCTCTTTCTGGATGACCATCTTGACGGCGGGGAGCAAGTCCCGCGCGGGGCGGGGGACTATGGAGAAGCCGAGGTGCGGCGCGCTGAAGCCCCCTCACGCACCGGAACGCGCGGGGAGCAAAGGCAGCGGGGCCAAGGGAGACCCCCCTCAGATATGCAGCCGCTGCCAATTCCGGGGCGCAAGGCCACACGCTGCGGGGTGCTGAAGGCGCGGAGTAAGATGAACAGATCCTAGGCCCCCCCCACTGCAATGAAAAGGGGGGTTGTCCGAGCAGGGGAGGATAAAAAGGCGAAGAGGTGCGAACGCAGCTTCACCCCCTAAACCTCCCAGAAGCAAAACGAAAAGGGATGCAAAAATAGACGGCTGCAAAACCCGAGCGAAGCACAGAAAAATCGGGGTGCAAAGAGGCAGGGAGAGGTGGGGGAGGGGGACGCCCCGAAATCCGAGATGCAAAGAGGCTGTGGAGAGGAGTCGGGTGACTGTTCAAGGCTCTTCTGACGAGTGGAGACCGCCACACCAAAGGTGGCTCGGCCACGGGGGTGGGGTGGGGACGCGCAGTTGTGGGGACAGGCAGGGATAGGGGTCCCCCCGGCGGAGGCTCCGCTCTTCAGCAGTGCGGGGCTAGCAGCAGCGGCGCGCGGTCTTTATACTCGGCGGCTCCTAGGGTGCCCGCCCCCTTCCCCGCCCCCAGAAGCCCCGCCTCCTCTCTCTGGCCTGGGCGACCTTATGCATATGCAAATTTGGAGAAAGGGCTTGGACCCGCCCCCTGACGCCTCCTCAGGACCAAGTCTTTCCCCTGCTCCCACCGCAGGTTACTGGACGGGATCTGGGTGGGTGGAGAAGATAGAAGGCTTGTCGGGGCAAAATGGAAAGATAACTCCGGAGGGACACGGCAGACAGAGAGGAAAGCAGATATATGCTGAGATAGGGGCCCCAGGCAGAGAGTTAGAAAGAAACTAAGATCCTGGAGACAGGGCAGAATGTGAGACTAACAGAGAAGGAGCCAGAGATCAAGAAAAATGATCGAAGAGACTAGCCAGGATACTACACCAGCAGAGCTGGAGGTTAGAACGTGCCACCAGGAGACCCATAGAGGCCACCACAGGACAGAAATTCCCCTCGAGGGAGATGCTGCCAGTGTCCTCAACACCTCCTTCTCCAGTCCCACAGCCTCTTCTCCCAATACCTGGTTCTCACCAAGGCTGGGGTGAGAACCTGCCTTCCCACACCCCTCTGAAGCTCCTCCAACACCACTTTCCCAGCCCTCAGGCCTGCCTTGAGACCTCAGACCTGGAGCCCCATATGCTTAGGTATTTTGTCTCCTCCCACCACCCACCCTCTGCCCCCACTTTGTGCATTCCCCTCCTCATTTGCCCATTTGTCAACAAACATTTATTGAGTACCTGCTAGAGACCTTGTGCAACCCAGCCCTAGAGAGGTAAAGTTGAGGTTCTCAACGGGGCTTCCAGAATCTGATAGGGAAGTACAAGGACCTCTAAAGACCTCCTGTTAAGATTCATTGTCTTTTCATGTCTCCTCAAATCTTGTCACTTTTCCTTGGAGAGATTTTCTTTCTTTCAACTCTTAACTTACACTCTTGGCTCTATTCCCCAACAATTCCTGTTCTAGCATCCTCCCCTTCAAACTTTCCCCCTGCAGGTCAGGGCAGGTTTCATGGACTACGGATCTGCTCAGTGAAACAAGGTGAAGCCATGTAACTCACACTGTCTTAATTAGAATGACTCACCTGTGTCTGGACTTAGTGAGGATCACGATCTTTGTGTTTCAGTGCAGAAAGAATTTGGTGAGAAATAAAGTGATAGATAATAAATGGATTTATTTAAAAAGAAATATACTCCACAGAGTGTGGGCCATCTCAGAGGTGAGAGGCCCCAAAATATGGGGTGGCTACATTTTATGGCATTGCCTTTCTTTGGGATTNTGCTAGAGACCTTGTGCAACCCAGCCCTAGAGAGGTAAAGTTGAGGTTCTCAACGGGGCTTCCAGAATCTGATAGGGAAGTACAAGGACCTCTAAAGACCTCCTGTTAAGATTCATTGTCTTTTCATGTCTCCTCAAATCTTGTCACTTTTCCTTGGAGAGATTTTCTTTCTTTCAACTCTTAACTTACACTCTTGGCTCTATTCCCCAACAATTCCTGTTCTAGCATCCTCCCCTTCAAACTTTCCCCCTGCAGGTCAGGGCAGGTTTCATGGACTACGGATCTGCTCAGTGAAACAAGGTGAAGCCATGTAACTCACACTGTCTTAATTAGAATGACTCACCTGTGTCTGGACTTAGTGAGGATCACGATCTTTGTGTTTCAGTGCAGAAAGAATTTGGTGAGAAATAAAGTGATAGATAATAAATGGATTTATTTAAAAAGAAATATACTCCACAGAGTGTGGGCCATCTCAGAGGTGAGAGGCCCCAAAATATGGGGTGGCTACATTTTATGGCATTGCCTTTCTTTGGGATTGGAATGAAAACTGACCTTTTCCAGTCCTCTGGCCACTGCTAAGTTTCCAAATTTGCTGGCATATTGAGTGCAGCACTTTCACAGCATCACCTTTTAGGATTTGAAATAGCTCAGCTAGAATTCCCCACTCCAGTACTCTTGCCTGGAAAATTCCATGGATGGAGGAGCCTGGTGGGCTGCAGTCCATGGGTTGCTGAGGGTCGGACACGACTGAGCAACTTCACTTTCACTTTTCACTTCCATGCATTGGAGAGGGAAATGGTAACCCACTCCAGTATTCTTGCCTGGAGAATCCCAGGGACGGGGGAGCCTGGTGGGCTACCGTCTATGGGGTCGCACAGAGTCGGACAGAACTGAAGTGACTTAGCAGAATTCCATCACCTCCACTAGCTTTGTTCACAGTGATGATTCCTAAGGCCCACTTGACTTCACATTCCAGGATGTATGGCTCTACATGAGTGATCAAACCATCGTGGTTATCTGAGTCATGAAGATCCTTCTTGTATAGTTGTTCTGTGTATTCTTGCCATTTCTTCATATCTTCTGCTTCTGTTAGGTCCACACCATTTCTGTCCTTTATCATGCTCATCTTTGCATGAAATTTTCCCTTGATATCTCTAATTTTCTTGAAGAGATATCTAGTCTTTCCCATTCTATTGTTTTCCTCCATTTCTTTGCATTGATCACTGAGGAAGGCCAGAGGAACCAGAGATCAAATTGCCAACATCTGTTGGATCATTGAAAAAGCAAGAGAGTTCCAGAAAAAAACATCTGCTTCTGCTTTATTGACTACACAAAAGCCTTTGACTGTGTGGATCACAACAAACTAGAAAATTCTTAAACAGATGGGAATATCAGACCATTTGACCTGCCTCCTGAGAAATCTGTATGCAGGTCAAGAAGCAACAGTTAGAACAGGACATGAAACAACAGACTGGCTCCAAAATGGGAAAGAAGTACATCAAGGCTGTATATTGTCACCCTGCTTATTTAACTTATATGTAGAGTACATCATGCGAACTGCCAGGCTGGATGAAGCACAACCTGGAATCAAGATTGCCAGGAGAAATATCAGTAACTTCAGATATGCAGATGACACCATTCTTACAGCTCAGTTCAGTTCAGTTCAGTCGCTCAGTTGTGTCCAACTTTTTGCGACCCCATGGACCTCAACACGCCAGGCTTCCATGTCCATCACCAACTCCCAGAGTTTACTCTGACTCATGTCCATCGAGTCAGTGATGCCATCCAACCATCTCATCCTCTGTCATCCCCTTCTCCTCCTGCNCATTGGCCGAAGATTTGGGTAGAAGAACTTGCTGCTGCTGCTGCTGCTGCTGCTAAATCGCTTCAGTTGTGTCCGACTCTGTGCGACCCCATAGACGGCAGCCCACCGGGCTCCCCCATCCCTGGGATTCTCCAGGCAAGAACACTGGAGTGGGTTGCTATTTCCTTCTACTTGGGGGCTGTCAAACCTCAGCTCAGCAAGCATGTAGTCAGAAGTAAGGTTTCCCTAGCTGATCTCTCCTTAATCCTCCCATCTGCTGAATCGAAGGGGAATCCAGAAGGCCAGAGGGTCTGATTGATATTCTCTATAAAGATCAGCCTTCCAGGACAGACAAGGAAGAAAGTGGGTAAGGAGAGACACAAAATATCCGATACGCTCCTCTGCATCCTTTTTTTACACAGTAAGGTGATCTTACAATAATACATTTATACCTTGTAAATCGGAAATGTAAAATACTCATCACAGCTAGAAAGAAAGTCAAGCTCCTCACCATGTCTCCTCCTGCTAATCTTTTCATTTAACTCCCCCCCCAGCCCCAGCCAATTTCTCTCTCTCTCTCCCTCCTAGCTCCACTGACCCTAGGACACAACAAGCTCTGGCTGACCCGAAGTCTTCAAAATTCCTCTTTTTTTTTTTTTTTTCTGTCCAGAATGCTCATTGTCCTTTTGCAAACCCCAAAGAAGGAAAAAATAAGAATCAGTGCTCTTGCAAACCATGCTGATTGACTTCTGTGAGGAGCAACAATGAGGATGAGGTAGGAAGAGGTCTGTTATTACAGAACTCAGTGAAGGATTAATGTTTACATATAGATATGGGAGAAAGTGAGAGAGAGAGGCACATTCACTGAAGAGAATTCAAGGCAGATGGCAAAACAACTACCTGATGTTGGGTGAGAACAGGCTTGTTTTGCTTGAAAGAATGAAGTGTCCTGAATGACTTGCCCAGTAGAGGGAGAGGGAACCAAGGAAGAGAACTCAGAGAGTAGCCGGGGCCAGATCAGGTAGGGCTTTGCAGGCCATTGTAGGGATGTTGCCTTTTGTTGTGAATGAAATGAAAGGTTGTGGGAAGGTTTTAATTGGGGGTGAAGGGGTAGGGTGGGTGGTGGTGGTGGTGGTGGTTTATAAGTTGATTTAAATTTTAAGCAGATTTTCTCACAACAGTGTTGAGAATAGGCTAGCACCGAAGTCTTTATTAAATTTGTTACAATATTGCTTCTGTTTTCTGTTTTGGCTTTTGGGGCAAGAGGCATCTGAGATCTTAGCCCTCTAACCAGGGATTGAATCCACACCTCCTGCTTTAGAAGGCAAAGTCTTAACTACTGGACCACCAGAGAAGTCCCTGGTTATACGTTTTCTTTCTTTTTGATCTCAGCCTTGATGATGCAATAGTCCTGACGTACCAGCAGGGCTCGCAGACGACTAATCAACAAAGAAACAAATTTCCAGTTGCTTTTTACTCCTTGGAAGAAAAGNGTATTCTTGCCACCTCTTCTTAATATCTTCTGCTTCTGTTAGGTCCATATCATTTCTGTCCTTTACTGTGGTCATCTTTGCATGAAATGTTCCCTTGATATCTCTAATTTTCTTGAAGAGATTTCTACTTCATGGCAAATAGATGGGGAAACAATGGAAACAGGGACAGACTTTATTTTTTTGGCCTCCAAAATCACTCCAGATGGTGAGTGCAGTCATGAGATTAAAAGACTCTTGCTCCTCAAAAGAAAAGTTATGACCAACCTAGACAGCATATTAAAAAACAGAGACATTACTTTGCCAGCAAAGGTCCATCTAGTCAAGGCTATGGTTTTTCCAGTAGTCACGTATGGATGTGAGAGTTGGACTATAAAGAAAGCTGAGCACTGAAGAATTGATGCTTTTGAATTGTGATGTTGGAGAAGACTCTTGAGAGTCCCTTGGACTGCAAGGAGATCCAACCAGTCCATCCTCAAGGAAATCAGTCCTGAGTGTTCATTGGCAGGACTGATGCTGAAGCTGAAACTCCAATACTTTGACCACCTGATATGAAGAACTGGTCATTTGAAAAGACCCGGAGGCTGGGAAAGATTGAAGGCAGGAGGAGAAGGGGATGACAGAGGATGAGATGGTTGGATGGCATCACTGACTTGATGGACATGAGTGAATCTGAGTAAACTCCAGGAGTTGGTGATGGATATGGAAGCCTGGCGCGCTGCAGTCCATGGGGTCACAAATGACTGTGTCCATGTCCACAAATGGACATGACAGAGTGACTGAACTGAACTGACTGATGTTTTGTGGGCTGGGCAATTTCATAGGCTAATTAATGGGAAGTGAAGTCGCTCAGTTGTGCCCAACTCTTTGTGACCCCACTGATAGTAGTCTGCACCAAGCTCCTCCATCCATGGGATTTTCAAGGCAAGAGTACTGGAGTGGGTTGCCATTTCCTTCTCCAAGGAATCTTCCCAACCCAGGGATCGAACTCAGGTCTCTCACATTGTAGATAGACGCTTTACCATCTGAGCCACCAGGGAAGTCAATGACTGGGAGGATTATTCTATTTCAGTGGAAGGGGTGGGGAATTCCAGGAACTGGGTCACTGCCAGCTTTTTAATCTTTGATTGTTATACTCAGAAAGGTCATGGCACTGGTGGGTGTGTCACTTACCTTGCAGATGTGTTACAGTGAGCATATACTGAGGCTCTTTGCTGGTAGTTCAACAGTAAAGAATCCTCCTGCAGTGCAGGAGACCCAGGTTCGATCCCTGTGTTGGGACAATCCCTTGAGGAATGAAATGGCTACCCACTCCAGTATTTTTGCCTAGTGAATTCCATGGACATTAGAGCCTGGAGGACTATGTCCATGGGATCACAAAGAGTGGGACACGACTGACAGACTAACACTTTTATTCTGAGGCTCAAGGTCTAGTGGAAGTCAGCCATCTTGGACTTATTTTGTTCTAATTAGTTATGTCATGTCCTTGGGCTACATCCTTCTTTTAAAGAGTGTGTCCTGCCCTCTTCCCTCCCGTTTCAAAGGCCCAGGCTCAGAATTGCCTTGTGCTTGGTCTTATGCTTTGTGGCCACCATCTTGGATTTCTTAATTTTACCTTTGAATTTGTGCTTTGTCCAGTGGGACAATAGACCATATGTGTGAGTAAAGGAGATAAGCCTAACATGTCATTTGGGATGCTCCATGAGCACACAGGCCTTCTCTTGTGGCTCAGCTGCTAAAGAATTTGCCTGCAATGCGGGATACCTGGGTTCAATCCCCGGTTTGGGAAGATCCCCTGGTGAAGGGAAAGGCTACCCACTCCAGTATTCTGGCCTGGAGAATTCCATGGACTATATAGTCCATGGGATCACAAAGAGTTAGCACAGAACTCTGATCGACCCGCCATGCATGGGAGTTCAGTGAGACTCAAAGTGAGTACAAGATAAGCATGTCATGTCTACACTTGAATAAGCGTAGAGGCTGACAGCTGAGAGGCTACCATTCCGTTTGAAACAGAACTTGCTTTGAAACCAGAAAGAAGACAATGGTCTTCTAGGAGACATGGATGATGGGAGGCATCCATATCCATTCCCAGTCACATTAATTCTCTGCTTTAGCCAACCACTTCTTCTGGCAATGATGACAGAGAGGGAAAATTGGGGCAACCCACAATTCTGTTTTCACTTCGGTCATCAGTAAGCTGAAGGTTAAAAAATGCTATTTTCTTTATTTAAAATAACATTAAATAAATTAAAAACACCATAAAAGTCATGAGAAGAATCGTGGAAGAAAGGAAAGCATTTTATATTTTAGTACCTTGTAAAAAGTAAAAGTGTTAGTGGCTCAGTCATGTCTGACTCTTTGCAACCCCATGGACTATAGCCTGCCACGCTCCTCTGTCTATGGAATTCTCCAGTTTACTAAATGGAAGACCAGTTTTTTCCAGCCTTTTTTCAAAAATATTTATTTATTTGACTGTGCCGAGTCTCAGTTGTGGCACTTGGGATTCTTATCAGGAGGTCCTTGGAGGCGGCATGTAGGACCTATACTTGCGGCATGTAGGATCTGATTCCCTGACAAGGGATGGAACCCAGGCTCCCTGCACAGTGAATGTAGTGTCTTAGCCACTGGACCACGAGGGAAGTCCTTTCCCCTTTTTGAATAAGGGATTCCACATTTTCATTTTGCACTGGGTCCTACAAATTAGGCAGCTGGTCTTACTTCAATCCCTTCTGCAGCACACTCTGGATTAATTTTCTCAAAAGATAGTTTTAATTAGGCCACCCCTCAGCTCAAAGGGCTTCAAATGGTTTCTTGTGACCTTGCAGGATGCAGTTCTGATTCCTAGTCTAACTTGCAGGGAGCTTCACAATCTAGACCCAGTCTGCGTCCCCAATTTCCTTTGCCTCTAGGCTCCATCTAGCCCTCCGCTGAAGCTGAGCGGGCCATTCCTGGGACAGGCTGTGCTTACTCCTGACGTTATACCTTTGTCCATTTTCTTTCAGAGTCCTGGAAGACTGCCCACTCTTCACAGTCCAGCCCCAACTCCCATTCATTCATTCAATGCGTATCTAATGAGCATTTGCTTAGAGCCAGGTGCTGTTCTTGTCCCTATGCTCCTGGGGCTCCCATTCTAATAAACAGTAAAAACAAACAAATTAAATGTTGGAGGGAGGAGGGAAAAACTGAGAGATTGGGATTGACATGTACACACTACTATATATAGAATAGGTAGCTAATAAGGACCTACTGTAAAGCACAGGGAACTCTACTCAGTATTCTGTAATGACCTATATGGGAAAATAATCTAAAAAACAGTGTAACTGATTCACTTTGTTGTACTGCAGAAACTAATGCAACATGGTAAATCAAGTATGCTGCTGCTGCTGCTGCTAAGTCGCTTCAGTCGTGTCCGACTCTGTGCGACCCCATAGTCGGCAGCCCACCAGGCTCCCCTATCCCTGGGATTCTCCAGGCAAGAACAGTGGAGTGGGTTGCCATTTCCTTCTCCAATGCATGAAAGTCATTTTTTTAAAAATCAACAGTGGGGCAATCCGTAAAAGATGTTCACCCTTTTAGAGCAGGAATAAAATAAGTATTTTCAATAAAAATTTAAACAGGGCTTTCCTGGTGGTTCGGGGGTAAAGAATCCGCCTGCCACTGCAGGAGACATGGGTTTGATCCCTGGTCTTGGAAGATCCCACATGCCAAGGAGCGACTAAGCCCATGTACCACAGCTATCGAGCCTGTGCTCTAGAGCCCAAGAGCCACAATGACTGACCCTATGTGCTGCGACTACTGAAGCTCGCATGCCCTAGAGCCTGTGCTCCACAGCAAGAGAAGCCACCACGATGAGAAGCCTGCATATTGCGACGAAGAGTAACTCCTGCTCACCACAACTAGAGAGAAGCCCTCACAGCAGCGAAGACCCAGCACAGCCAAGAGTAAATAAACACATTAACTTAAATTTTAAAATTAATAATGTTAATATGCAGGAAAAAAAGTAAGACGCGTAATAGTAAAAGTGTGATGTGCCAGAGAGTGTCTGAGTGTTCAGGGAAGGTCTTACTGAAAAGATAAGTCTTAATGACCCAAAGTAATGCAAAGGAGCCATGAGGAACTGTAGGGGAAGAGCATTCTAGGAGGAGGAAGGGGTGAGTGCAAAAGCTGGGCTCTTGTGAGGGAAAAGGCAAGACTGGAACAGTAAGAGATCTGAGAGGTAGGCAGAGGTCAAATCGTAACGGTCCTTGTAAGCCAAAGGGAGCAGTTTGGATTTTAATCCAACCATAATAGAAACAATTCTAGGATTTTAAGCAGGGAATCAACACGGTTTAATGTAATGAAAATCACCATGGCCACTGTGTGAGAGCTCACCATGGGAAGCAAGGAGACCAGGGAGCAAGGCTTTGTAGCGGTCCAGGTGGGAAATATGGATGGCCTGGCCCAAGCCAGCAGCTTTACAGGTGGAAACAGAAATTCAGGATCTGTCGTGAGCAATGGAGGTGACAAAGGAATCATGGCTAGTTGCCTAGATTTTTGTCTTCAGCAACTGTGCTGAAAACTTGTCTATTTTATCCTTGCAACCAGGCTGTAAGTTCTTTCAAAACAGGCCTTTGCTTTAGACCTTGGTTTTCTTTTATTTCAATATTTCTTTGGCTGCACCGGGTCTGAGTTGCAGCATGCAGGATCTTTTCAGTTGCTGCATCTGGGATCCTGAGTTGGGGCCTGTGAACTCCTAGTTGCAGCATGTGGGATCCAGTTCCCTGAGCAGGGACCAAACCCAGGCCCTTTGCATTGGGAGCATGAAGTCTTAGCTGCTGGATCACCAGGAAAGTCCCTGTCTTACATTTTGTATATATCCCCCATATCCAAGCAACCCACAGAGCCACCCAAGATAAAGCTTGGTTGCTGCCCCGCCCTTCATGCGTGCTTAGTCATATCTGACTCTTTTCAACCCCATGGACTGTAGCCCACCAGGCTCCTCTGTCCATGGGATTCTCCAGGCAAGAATACCAGAGTGGGTTGCCATTTCCTCCTCCAAGGTATTTTCCTGACTCAGCAATTGAATCCAAGTTTGCTGCGTTGCAACAAGATGCTTTACCACTGAGCTACCAGGGGAGCCCCTTGGTTGCTGAACTGGGCTTAAACATGGAATAGCTCTTGCTATGTGAAACCCTAGTGAAGCAACTTGGCTTTTCCTTCATCAGACAGTACTGAAAGTGTTATTCGCTCAGTCATGTCCGACTCTTTGCAACCCCATGGACTGTAGCCCACCAGGCTCCTCTGTCCATGGAATTCTCCAGGCAAGAATACTGGAGTAGGTTGCCATTCCCTTCTTCAGGGGATCTTCCTGACCCAAGGATCAAACCTGGGTCTCCAGCATTGCAGGCAGATTCCTTATCTTCTGATCAACAGGGAAGCCCCATTCATCAGGTAAGGAGCAGAGTAATAGGCGAGCCTCAATCTAGAGAGATGAGCCTGGATCTTACCCTCAACACACACAGCTTGCCAAACACAGGCCCAGGGGTGGCTTCAAGACTGTTGGTTCAGTCTCTGCCCTGGCTGAACCCCAAAGTCACTTGAAAAAGAAAGAACGAGTGTCTTCTATACGTTTTGATAATGTTGCTCCCTTCCACACCTTCTTGTCAAGGTGAGGGTCAGCATGAGGAAGGCTGGGAGTTGGGCAGGGAAGAACCCTCGAATCCACACAGCACTAGTGCTCACAGGGCAACAAGCTGAGGAAGGGTGTGCAGCAAAGAGCCATTACAACCTCCAACCTCTCCCTGGAACTCAGGCCTCCCTCCAGCATCTCCAGAAAGGAGGAAGGGATTAAGAGCTCTCATCTCCCCTCACCCATACCCAGAGCCTGTCCTGAGGTCTGTGCCCAGTGATTTCCTTCCCCCTCCCAACCAAATCCCAGGGACTCAGCTGTTTGGGTTCCCTACAAGATGGGTCTTTGTAGAGACAAGAACAAGGAAAGAAGGGGGAGGGGAGCAGGGAGTTATTATTTAGTGGGTACAGAGTTTTGATTTTACAAGAAGAGTTCTGGAGCTGGATGGTTCCACAACACTGTGAAGTCTATTGCCACTAAATAGCACACTTAGAAATGGTTAAGATGGGGGGCTTCCTTGGTGGCCCAGTGGTTAAGAGTCTGCTTGCTAATATAGGGGACATGGGTTCAGTCCCTACTCCAGGAAGATCCTACATGCTCTGGGGCAACTAAGCCCCTGCATGGAAACTACTGAAACCCACACAAATAGAGCCCGAACTCTGAAACAAGAGAAGCCAGCGCAATGAGAAGCCTGTGCATTGGAACTAAGGAGTAGATCCTGCTTGCTAGAACTAGAGAAAGCCCTTGCATTACATTGAAGACTCAGCACGACCCAAAATAAATAAATAATAAATCTTAAAAAAAAAATGGTTAGGATGGGAGGCTTCCATGGTGGTTCAATGGTTAAGACAGGTTTGATCTCTGATCAGGGAACTAACGTTCTACAAGCTATGTGGTGAGGCAAAAAAAAAAAAAAAAACATTTAAGATGGTAAATTTTGTTATGTGTATTTTATCACAATCAAACAAACAAACAGGAAGGAAAGACAGAAGTTCCTCTGCTAACCGTATCAAGCTCCAACTCCCCAGGAGATCATACAAGGCCTCTCCCTCCCATGGCACAAGGAGCCTCCTCAGTCTGCCCTCATTCCATCTCAGCCTGCCCCCAGTTCGGTCACATCACACACCCTTCCTTATATTCCATACNAACAGGAAGGAAAGACAGAAGTTCCTCTGCTAACCGTATCAAGCTCCAACTCCCCAGGAGATCATACAAGGCCTCTCCCTCCCATGGCACAAGGAGCCTCCTCAGTCTGCCCTCATTCCATCTCAGCCTGCCCCCAGTTCGGTCACATCACACACCCTTCCTTATATTCCATACCCAGAAGGCTGAGACTTATATTTTTTACACACAAGGCTAATGACATCAACAAAAGCAACATCTCTGCTACGTGGAGCACTTTCTATATGCCACACATCCAACCTATGCAATTCCATCAAACCCTCCCAGCAACCCTGAGTAGAGTAACCTGCCCATTTTGCAGATGGGGAAACTGAAAAGTAAAGAGGAGTAGTCATTTGTTTGAGTTCCTCGCACTTCCTAGGAGATCCCTATGAAAGCATTTTACATGTGTGTTTCTCTCCCCAGACCACTACTCTCTGGGCCAGGACCAAGTCTTATTTATTTTTGGAGTCCCTGTAGACTGCCTAACTCAGTATTTGGCGTACTGTCGTGTGTGTGTTTGTGTGTAGTCGCTAAGTCATGTCCAACTCTCTTGTGACACCATGGACTGTAGCTCGTCAGGCTCCTCTGTCCATGGGATTTCCCAGGCAAGAATACTGGAGTGGGTATTTCCTTCTCCAGGTAATCTTCCAAACCCAGGAATTGAACCCAAGTCTCTTGCAATGTAGGCAGATTCTTTACTGCTGAGCCACCAGGGAAGCCCCTTGGCATACTATCAGGGGCCAATAAATGTTAGTTGAAAGAAAGAGAGAAAGAGAAGGAAAGAGAGAAGGGGAGAGAGAGGTAACACACGTGGTGGAGTGAGTGGATGGCATAAGTCTGGAGGCTACACCATATGCTGCCAAGCTCCAGAAAGGTTTTTAGGGGTATGAGAGAGGCAGGGACACTGGACTGGCACTGCAGGTGCCCTTGGTGGGAGCCTGGCAGAGTCTGTGTCAAAGCAGAATCAGTCTTAATGAAAGAGTGTAGACAGCTCTGGATGGTAATCAGGAATCTTGGAATCTAGGGCAGGCTGAAGAAAGAGAGGTTGGCGGGGGGGCACAGTGTCCTGGACAGGATGGGATGGAGGGAGGAGAGAAAAGCCCCCCCTCAGGAGATTCCTCAGGGACCCGGGGCCAAGAAGTTGCCACTGAGAACAACCCCTTTGGTGGGGACCCAGGCAAGTTCAGGCCCTTTAGCTTCTCACTCCTACTGGCTTGCTCATACCTGAGGCACCCCACAGGACTGGTTTCATCATTCAGGTCTCTGCTGAAGTGACACTGCCTCAGAAAGACCTTCCCTGACCACTTGGCTAATGCTGCGTGTCCTCTACCACCTCTGATTGACTACAGGATTTTACTCTCTTTATTGAGATAATCACTACCTGAAATGACCTTGCTTATTTGTTTTGGTTTATGGGTTGTCTGACCATCCCCTTTCTCTCTCCTTTTTCTGGGGGTCTACAATGGCACCCCACTCCAGTACTCTTGCCTGGAAAATCCCATGGACGGAGGAGCCTGGTGGGCTGCAGTCCATGGGGTCGCTAAGAGTTGGGCACGACTGAGCGACTTCACTTTCGCTTTTCACTTTCATGCATTGGAGAAGGAAATGGCAACCCACCCCAGTGTTCTTGCCTGGAGAATCCCAGAGACGGTGGGCCCCCGTCTATGGGGTTGCACAGAGTCGGACACGACTGAAGCGACTTAGCAGCAGCAGCAGCAGCAGCAGCATGCAGGATCTTCAGTCTTCATCAAGGCATGCGAGATCTTCCTCGCAGTGCACAGGATCTTCAGCTGTGGTACGTGGGCTTGAGTTCTCTGACTAGGGATTGAACCCATGCACTCTGCTTTGGGAGCACAGAGTTTTAACTGGACCATCAGGGAGGTCTCCATGTCTACCCTTTTCATCAAGGCGTTCTCAGAGTCTAGAACAGTGCCTGGTACGCAACAGATGCTCTATAAATGTCAGTTAGGTTGACCCTGAACATTGCCCAGGGACAGAGTTGAATCTGGACTCCCTGGCATGCTGAGTACGTTCCTGTAAAACACTCTGACTGGATAGAAACAGTGTAGACCTTGCAAACTTGAGACCGTAGGGTTCAAGGAGGGACCTAGGATGTGTCTTCCAACCCAGAGACTCTCTGGAAGCTTTCTTACACTGGGGTCACTCAGGTCCTGGCTAATCCTTGTAGAAGAGGAACAGCAGGTCCAATGAGTGACTCACCCTGTTGCCTGGGTTACTGGTAGGCAGATCCTCATAATCTAGGAAGCTGGGACACTGGGTCCCCATGGGATCTGGAGATGGAGGATGGGAATGAAGTTTCCCAGGGAGCTGAGGACTGAGGCAGGAGAGTACCCCAAGGAGGAGACGGGGCACCAGGAATCTCTAGGGGTCTGGGGGCTGAGGGCTAGGTCTCCATATATTCTTTGAAGGCAGAGATACTCCTGAATCTGTCTGTTCTTTCCAGGTGGGACCAGCACAAGCCAGTTCTTGTTTAATGGAGTAAAGACAAATTCTTCTGGGAACGAAGCTAGTGGGCCAAGACGAGGAGAGATAGAGGCGTCTTTCTCCCTCTGCTCGCCACCCCCCCAACCCCCGCTTTTTCTTTCTCCCTGCTGCCTCCACCCCTTGTCCCAGAACGCCACCATCTCTCTGTGACCCACTCACACCCCCTACTGCTTCTGTCTGGGACGGCAGCGGCCTGACTAAAGGACAATAAAGATCCCATGTCTTCCCTTCCTTCCTGATTTCTGGGATCCAGCTTCAAAGCAACAAAGCTCAAGTTCCAAAGCAGCTGCTGCTGGAGAGGGAGGTGGGCTCCTGGCTCCCAGAAGGTGACTGGTATTTGGGTGTGTGTCTGTGGTGCTGTTACTGGGGGTCTCAGCCTAGGAAGTCATCACTTCCTCAGGAAGCCCTCCTTGATCCCCAGTGTAGGTCAAGGCCACTGGCCCTTGGGCTTTCTCAGTTCTCTGACTGCCCCTTTACGGTACTTATCAGAGTTTCCAATTATCTACTCACTTGTTAGTCTTTGATGGATGCCTGCCTCCCCCAGGGGACCACAGCAAGAAAGGACAGGAAGCAGGGTTAGTTTTGCTCCTCGGTATGACTCAGTGCCCAGCACAGAGCCTGGCACAGTACAGACACACCGTAAACATTTGCTGAATAAATGAAGGAGTAACATTCAAAGGAGGTTCTTAGGTTGGGATTTAATGGGTGGTGTCACTGCCATTGCCTGGGTTCTGGGGACAGCTGTGAGTCCAGATGTTCAGGCTTCTGCTCTGGGCCCGGTCCATGTCCAGACTCTGGCCTTGTGCCCAAAGGCCATCCAAGCAAAAGGAGGCAGAAGCAGCCTCTCCTGGAGGGAGGGATCATGGAGGGGACATTGGGGGTGGGGGGACCTGGATCCAGAAGCTCCTCCCCACTTCTTCAGTTCTCCAACTTAAATATTTGAAAGCACTTCCTCCCACTACCCCCTTATCCTCTCTCAGAGGTTTCCTTCCCCTAAAAACATGCCCCTTCCCACTTCTCCCCCTGCCCTCAGCCGTTTCCCATGGTGTGCTGAGACTCTTCAACATTGCTCATTCTTACCTGGCAAAGCCCCTAGGAAGAGACGCCCCTGCGGCTGGACCCAGAGATCAAGGAGGGAGCCAGGGCCCGTGGGAGGCAGAGCAAGGACCTCCTTCTTTGCCCCCTGGCTCAAAAACACCCCGGACACAGTCAACTTCAGCTGAAGAGGAAGCCCCAAGATGAGGGGCAGATCCAGCCCTGGCCCCGACCCAGAAGACAACACCACTTTCTGCAGAGTGTGTGGGAAGGGACATAAGTGGGGGAGGGAAGAACGAACTGCACCCACTCCTCGTAGCCCATCCCTGGCTGCCTGGATTCTTTCTCTCAGCCACACTATCTATGTCTACCCAGTCTACCTATCTCTGGCCATTCCCACCAGCTCAGTCTTGCCTCAGCTCTCTTGTCTTGGCCTTCTATAAAACCATACCCACCCCCAAGAAAATATATAATCTAAGTAAAGGTCATTTGCTTGCTGTGGGCAGCTTTAATATGTGTCTCTGCACTGCCCCCCACCTCCCAAAGCCTTCATACTGTTGACATTTTGGAATTCCCTTTTCTCCCATTGCTCCTAGGCTCCACTGAGTACAGGCAGCATTCCCCGCCTTACTTGATCTTGGAGGTGGATGCTGAGCCAAGAAGGGTTTTCTGGCGTCCCAAGAGCAAGGAGGCGGCCTGAACCTGCTGCCAACTGGAGTGCCAGGTCCAAGGAGAAGGCCCAGGGCTCTGCATGAGGCTGGGGAATTTCTGAGGGGAGAAACAATCCTCCTGAGGTCTTAAGGCTAGAGATTCATGGAGAGAAGGGGCCAGTGGTGGAGGGAGATGGACACAGAGCTGGTCATGGAGGGAAAAATAGCCTTTACCTTGGAGACCAAATTCTGCACCAGTCCCTGGAGGGAAGAATATTCCAGGTTGAGACTCTACAGCACAGCTTCTGACACTAGTGGGGACAGATGCCGAGGTCTGGGCCTGTTGGTCCAGCCAGTCATCCTGGCGCAGGCAGGCATCCAGGGCAGGGACCAGCTGGAGCCCATGGCGAGAGGGAAGATGCAGAGGATGTTGGAATCAGGATATCTGAGCCCCAGTCTCAGCCTCCCCACCCTGTTTATTCCCCTCTGCCCTCCCCCATGCATCTCACACCCCATCCCCTCTCCTTGAAATGTGTACATGAAAATCCCTATGGCCACTCAGTCAGCAATGCTTTATCAGCTTTGGTCACGGCTCCTGACCCTGGGATGCAGTTACCGGCAACCGGAGGTCAGAGGCAGGGAACAGTAGTCCTCCCAGTGCAATCCTCATGATGAGCTGGGAATTGTTGGCCAGTTGTCCAAAGACCTGTCTCAGACGCAGCACCTCCACCCCATCCACCCTGAGTAGCAAGGAATCCCCATGGATCTTCACTTCCATCTGTGAGAAGAAAAAGAGAAGAGGAATCAGAGGTCCCTGGAGCCTGCCTCTACTGCTTTATTCAGAGGTGATCTAGAATATGCCACACTGAAGATGGCAGAGTGGAAGGACTCGAGCTCACCTCCTATCACGATAATCCCAAATCACAGCTAACTGCTGAACAACCATCAACCAAAACCAAACCAAACCAAACGTGGAACCTAAGAGAGGCAGTCTAGTCTGACAGAAAGAATATGTACTTGAAGGGTGAGCTGGTACCCCCAGCTCACTCTGGACCTGTCACTTACAAACTGACTAAGCCTCGGAACTCCCTTCTGAAAAAAATGCGGACAAGAACAGCAGCTCCATAGGGCTTCTGTGTGGTTTCAACGTGGTGACAATGGTAGAGGGATGCCTAATGACTTGGTTCCGTTCCCTTCCTCAGACCAGCTCAAAATATGCCTCCCTCAGGACCAAATCTGGCTTACCTGGTGCCACCTCCCATCGTCCAGCCGGGGTCCAGCACTCACTGTAAGCTGAGCCCAGTGATTATGAAGCTGGATTTCAGGCCTGCCATCCCGAAGCCCCAGCATAAACCAGTCGTTCTTTGGGTTGGTATCACCATAAAAAATGACTCCCTCTGGATCCCAAGTCCGAAACTCAAAAGAGGAGGAGATTCTGGAAGGACATGAAAGGAAGGACTGTGTAGCGGGCGTGCGCCTTGAGTGTAGACTTGAGGTTGAGGGAGGCAGAGTTCAAGTAGAGAGAGAGAGACAGAGAGACAGGGAAAAAGGACAGAGAGACAGGGAAAAGAGAGGGACTGATGCACCGCCTACAATAGCCAGAACTTGGAAGCAACCTAAAGGTCCATCAACAGAGGAGTGGATAAAGAAGACATGGTGTATATATGCACATGCATATATGTATATGCACGTGTGTGTGTGCATGGTATACACACATACACAATGGGATATTATTCAGCCATAAAAAGAATGAAACAATGCAACCTGGACGGACCTAGAGATTATCATGCTAAATTAAGTAAATCAGACAGAGAAAGACAAACAACATATGCTATCACTTACATGTGGAATTTAAAAACTGATACAAATGAACTTATTTGCAAAACCAAGTCACAGTCATAGAAAACAAATTCACAGCTACCAAAGAGCAAGAGGTGCGGGGATAAACTGGGAGCGTGGGATTAACAGATAAAAGCTATTATATATAAAATAGTCGACAAGCCATACTGTATAACACAGGAAACTATATTCAATATCTTATAATAAGCCATAATACAAAAGAACCTGAAAAAGAATATATATATATAAAACATGTTTTATAAATATATATAATTGAATCACTTTGCTGTACCCCAGAAATGCAACACTGTAAATCAACTATACTTCAATCAAATACTTCAAAAAAAGAGGAGCTGATGGAGAGAGGGTGATGTCAGGAGACTAGGTCAAAGAATTAGGTCAATCTCATACTTTGTGATCTTGGTGAGGTTAAAGGTCATAATGGTAACAGGCTCTTGTCCAGGGCCATTGCTGAGGTGCAGAGCAGGAGAGTCTTCAGTTGTCTGTTGAAGAGAAAAGTAAGCCGAAATAAGGACATGCTAGAGACAGATGGAGGGGGAGGCACTGCTACCAGGCCAGAGGAGGAAAGCAAAGAAGAGGGCAAAGCCCCAGCGTAGCTCACTGAAACACATGCAGGGCATAGCACCCTGTCCCACTCCTGCACCTGGCTGGGGAGAGGAGGTCTCAGGGCCGGTCCTCCGTGGCTGGGAAGTGGTAGCAACAGCAGCAGCAGTAGCCCGTGCCAAATGGCCAGTGGATCTCTGCTCACCACAATCAGCTGCAGTCCTCTTTTAGCCTCCAGTGACTCTGGGGCAAATGCGTGGGGGAAGGCAGCCTTCCACATGGTTGTTGGAGGGTTAAAGGTTGCCCTGGGGGAAGAAGGGGGGCAGGAGACAGGGCCACTGACCCTCTGGCCCCTCTGAGGACAAATGGAGTGAGGGACAGAGTTTCTCCACTACCCTCCCCCACTGTTGGGCAAGTTTATGAGCTGAGAGAGGACAGCTCACTTGCACTCTCCTTCCTGGGTCCTCCAAGCCTACCTGCAGAGGCTGCCTTGATGACAAACACGAGATCTAGAAACACTCCTGCCGGCTACCCAAGTAGCATCTTCTATAAGATCTAGAGCTGAGACATGGAATCCCAAACACCAGCTGGGTGGCTGTGGGTGAGTCACCCCACCAGTGTGCTTTAGTGTCCTGTCTGCAAAATGTGAAAAATAATACCTACTTTCTGGGGTCAATGTGAAGGAGGATGAATGGAGATAATGCAGATTCAAAGCCTGGTATCTGCTCTGAGCTCCTCCCTCGGTGTTTTCCCAGGCCTCTGAGGCTTGCCTCCTAGGGAGGGATTGTCTCCGAGTGTGATTCAGTGGATACTAGGAGGTCTGCCTCCCACCCCCAGTTAGCTTCTTATGCGTTTATCACAACTCCGAACCATTTACCAATAGAAATTCATCCCTCTCTCCCTCACCCATTTTAAAATATAAATGCCCCCAGAAGAAGTCACACTTTGAGCCAGTAGGAAAGAGCTGGAGGTCTTGGGGCTCACCCCGAGTCTGGAGTCTGGGTGGGCTGGAATGGGTGAGTTTGAGCGAAGGGAAGAGCAGATAATCACTGCACTCTTCAGTTAAAGAAAGAGGTAACTTTGGAGCCGTGGGGTTTCTCCACTGGAGGCTGGAACACCCAGATAACTCGGACGAGAAAGCCTCTGCAGTACAGCCTTGACCCCTGCCCATGGGCGCGGTCACGGGACTTGGCCACTGTGGGGCACAGTCAGGGGAGGGGGGGAGGGGTGGGGACATACTCGTTCTGCAAGCTGATTGGCTGGCAGGTGCGTCCTGGAGGGGGCCGAAATTAGGGGCGCCCAGACAGTGAGGACCACTTAGTCCTACCTCTCTCTCCGCAGTAGCCAGAATCGGGCTTCAGCTTCCAAGCCCTCGGAGCCCCCATCGCCTTGCTCCCCGCCATTCCCGCGGCTTTCGGGGATCCGAATTTGTAGGCCCCTTAAAGGGTCCGAGTTGCTCGTCTCCCCTTCCTGCAGAACGGAAGACTTTGGTCCCTGACGTTGAGGAACAGGATGGCTTTCGTGATGATCCGAGAAGCCGAGGAGGGAGATTGTGGAAATATCCTGAGGCTGATTCGGGTGAGGGCTGCCGGCTGGAAACCAGGGTCCCAAGAGAGGGGTCAGAGTGGTTGGGGTGGGAGGCGTGGAGGAGAAGGAAGTGGGAGCAGAGGGAGGAGCGCGCCCTGCGGTCTTGCTGAGGGAGCAGCTAGGCCCTCCTGCCTTCATCTAGCCTCTGCCCTCTCGCTGTAGGAGCTTGCTGAGTACGAGAAACTCTCAGACCAGGTGAAGATCAGTGAAGAAGGTAGGGACCCAACTCCTGAGTCCTGACGGAGGCTGGGAGGAAATGAAGGATGGGCTCGCCAAGCAATAACTGCAGGCTGGGCACACACCCAATCCTTCTTTCTCTTCTCTTTATCCCAAACCCGATCTCTGCAGCCCTGAGAGCAGATGGCTTTGGAGAGACTCCTTTCTATCACTGTTTGGTGGCAGAGATTGTTTCTGCACCAGGGGAGCCACGGGGTAAGAATATCCCGACTTTAGAGGTGCCCCCTCCAATCAGCCTCAAAGATCTTTCCCCCAGGTGCCCAGAGGCCTGATCCTTCTTTTTTTTTTCTCTCGCAGGGCCCTGTGTGGTGGGCTATGGGCTATATTACTTCAGCTACAGCACATGGAATGGACGAAATATTTATCTAGAAGACATCTATGTGAAGCCAGAATATCGAGGTACTGGGAAGAGGCCAGGATGGGAAAAAGCAACCCATGAAGGGACCACCGTCCTTTGTCTCTTAATCCTAGTTTATGACCTTTGCTGCTCCTCTTCAACTCAGACAATCCTTCTTTTTTCTCCCCACATCAGGTCAAGGGATTGGTTCCAAAATAATCAAAAAAGTGGCTGAGGTGAGGAGAGGGATGGCGCTAGGAGCTGGGCCCTGGCAAAGCTGAGCTGTATGGGAGGCACCTGGGTTGAACAGAGGGTGAGAAAGTCTTTTCCTTTTTGACTCCAAGAAAGTGAGCAGTGTCTTCTCTCACAGGTGGCTTTGGATAAGGGCTGCTCCCAGTTACGCCTGGCAGTCCTGGACTGGAACAAGAGGGCTATGGACTTGTACAAGGCCCTCGGAGCCCAAGATCTGACGGAAGCTGAGGGCTGGCACTGCTTTCGCTTTGAAGGAGAGGCAATGAGGGAGTTGGCAGGAAAGTGATGGCACCCCTGGGGGATCGCTGTTTCAGCTTCTCCATCCCCACAAACTGAACACTCCTTAGAGACTGTCTCCACTGACCAAAGCCTCCCTAAAGGAAGGGAAGCAGGGTCGGAGTCGAATACTCCCAGATAGAAAGAGCAGAAGTGAGGAAGAGGCAGGCCTTCCCACCTCCTTGTTAAGGGTGAAAAATAAATGAGAATTCCTTCTGTATGTTGATGTGGTGTTGGGTAAAGAATTGAGGATTCCATAAGCTTCAGCTCCCCTCCCTCAGCATTCTGGTCTTTTCCCTGGGGGTAAAAGTGGGCCTAAGATGATTTCTGGTCTTCCCTGATGGCTCAGTGGTAAAGAACTTGCCTGCCAATGCAGGAGAGCATGTTCAATCCCTGGGTGAAGAAGATCCCCTGGAGAAGGAAGTGGCCACCCACTCCAGCATTTTTGCCTGGGAAATCTCATGGACAGAGGAGCCTAGCAGTCTGCAGTCCATGGGTTCACAAAAGAGTCGGACACAACTCAGTGACTAAACAAGATGACTTTTACCCTCAATAGACAGGAGTACTGACTCTGGCCTGTGGTGTATAGAAAAAGAAGGGAAGGGATCAGCTTGCGCATCAAGCTTGTTGGTCAGGTTTGGGATCTGGACAAAGGCCTGCCACGTCTGGCCTAGGCTTATGGAATTTAACACTGAGCCAGGCCCACCAACTCAATAGATGGAGCAGGCTGCCACCTGGTGGCCACATTTCAGGGACACTAGGAAGGACCACTTGCCCCAACTTTAAAAAAAATCCACACAGCTAGGGAGTGCTTTTTCTTTTTCAAAATTCACAAAGTCTTTATTTTTAGTTTAGTAAAACTAAAATAAACCTTTAGGACCCATGGAGACAAGAAGACAAACAGACTCATTCCTCACTTTCATACTATTTTATTACAAGTTATGCAGGTTTGTTGTAGAGAAGTTCGAAGGGACATATAAAAATAGAGAAGCAAAAGGCAAAGGAGAAAAGGAAAAATACACCCATTTGAATGCAGAGTTCCAAAGAACAGCAAGAAGAGATAAGAAAGCCTTCCTCAGTGATCAATGCNTGGGTTGGATGAGGCACAAGCTGGAATCAAGATTGCCAGGAGAAATATCAATAACCTCAGATATCCAGATGACACCACCCTTATGGCAGAAAGTAAAGAAGAACTAAAGAGCCTCTTAATGAAAGTGAAAGAGGAGAGTGAAAAAGTTGGCTTAAAACTCAACATTCAGGAAACTAAGGTCATGGCATCTGGTCCTATCACTTCATGGCAAATAGATGGGGAAACAGTGAGAGACTTTATTTGGGGGGGCTCCAAAATCACTGCAGATGGTGACTGCAGCCTTGAAATTAAAAGATGCTTGGCCCTTGGAAAAAAAGTTATGACCAACCTAGACAGCATATGAAACAGCAGCAACATTACTTTACCAACAAAAATCTGTCTAGTCAAAGCAATGGTTTTTCCAGTAATCATGTATGGATGTGAGAGTTGGACCATAAAGAATGCTGGGCACCTAAGAATTGATGCTTTTGAACTGTGGTGCTGGAGAAGACTCTTGAGAGTCCCTTGGACTGCAAGGAGATCCAACCAGTCCATCCTGAAAGAAATCAGTCCTGAATATTCATTGAAAGGACTGATGCTGAAGCTGAAACTCCAATACTTTGGTCACCTGATGTGAAGAACTAACTCATTTGAAAAGACCCTGATGCTGGGAAAGATTGAAGGCAGGAAGAAAAGGGGATGACAGAAGATGAGATGGTTGGATAGAATCACTGACTTAATGGACATGAGTTTGAGTAAATTCCAGGAGTTGGTAATGGACAGGGAGGCCTGGCTTGCTGCAGTCCATGGGGTTGCAAAGAGCTGGACACAACTGAGTGACTGAACTGAACTGATAAAAATAGAATCCATAGCCTTACTTACATCGCTATTCTTAACCCTTTGGTATCAATTCCCTAGACTTTTTTCAATGTATAGGTATACATATAAACATACATATAATTAGTTAAGTGTGTGTGGTTTTACTGGATCATACTCTTTTGCAAACATTTTTCATTTAACAATAAACTAGAAACATCTTCCCATGTTATTAAACACATCGTCACTTTCAATTGTGACTTATTATTCCTTTTGTGGAATAACAATTGGTTAAATGGTCATGATTTAGACATGGACAAGGACAAGCAGGTGACATAAATGTGTAAATTGTAAGAAACATGATGTATGGCATCTAGAGAGTTGAAGTGCTGTGCTGCACTAAGTCACTTCAGTCGTGTCGGATTCTTTGCGACCCTATGGACTGTAGCCCACCAGGCTCCTCTGTCCATGGCATTCTCCAAGCAAGAATACTGGAGTGGGTTGCCACTTCCTTCTCCAGGGAATCTTCCCAACCAAGGGATCAAACTCAAGTCTCCTGCATTGGCAGGTGGATTCTTTACCACTGAGCCACCAGGGAAGCTCCATATGTAACACACAGTAGTGTTAATTATATTTATCATGCCATATATTACATGCCTCCTATTGAGTTTTTATTTTTTCTTTTATGTTTTTAATTTCTAAGAGCTCTCTTTTGTTCTCTGCATTTTAATAATGTTCTGTTTTTGTTTCATGGATAAATGTTCTTTTCTTGTCTGAGAATATTCATAGGTTTTTAAAATAGCGTTTTCCTTCTTGCATAGTCTTTATTTCCTCTATGCTTTTTTTTCTTTCTCTATTTGTTTAGTCTTTGTCTTTCGTTTAAAGACTTTCCTCAAATGTCTGGTAATCCTCAGCTGTCTGCTCATATTTAAGATCTGTACACTGAGGTACTGATCGGCAACTGTGATTGTGTCTGTGTAGGAGGTAGAGAGGCATGTAGACTGCAAACTTTTACTATAGGGTGATTCATGAGGCCATTTCCTTGAGGAACCTCTAATGTCAGAACCCTTAGATCTTTTTCCTTGTCTGATCAGATTTCCCAGAAGAGATGCTTCCAAACTCCTGCCTGGAGGGTATAAATCTGGTTGTACACAGAGCTGGGTAAAGAGGGAGTCTGGGGCAAGTCTCAACATTCAACCTGTAAACTTTCATTTAATCCCTATTTTTTGTATTTCTCTAGCTATTTATCAATCTATCCATCTTTCTATCTTCCTCCCAAACTCTCTAAGTATTTAGAAGTCCTAAGGCAGGAGTTCTCTGACAGTCCAGTGGTTAAGACTCCATGCTTCTACTGCAGGGGCACTGGGTTCAATCCCTGGCTAGGAACTAAGATCCCATTTACTACATGGTGTAGCAAAAAAAAAAAAAAAAAATCCTAAGGCAGGCTGTGGCATTCTGTTGACACGTTTTGCACATCTTGTATAGTCCAGCTAAAACAATATCACCTAAAGGCAAGTCTGCTGAAAATCTAGTCACAGTTCCCACTGCTCTCAGCACAAAGTCCAAACCTCTTGCCAGTCCCTCCAGGCTCTGACCCAAACCTCGAGATGGCCCCAAACATCTGAAACATTATTCCAGGCTTGTGTCCTCTTTAAGTCAGTTATGTCCATATTAGACTCCTTCCAGTCCCTCAGATGCACTGTACTCTCCCCTCTGGGCCTTTTGCACATGCCATTCCCTCTTCTGAAATGCTGTCCCCTGTTTTCCCACTCTCATCCTTGGCCATTCTGGACAATGACAGGAGTAGAAGAAAAAGAGTACAAGTCAAATCGGAGAGGACTGATGCTGCCAGATGCTTGGAAGTTATGATGGTGCCATTTCCAAAACAAAATTCTGCCACTCCTGTGGCTTCAGGATCCAAAACCAAACTTTTTGGTCTGACAGCCAGCTCTCCTGTTCATCTGTCCCACATAATTTCTCTCTCCCTCTCTACTCCTTATCAGAATCACTGCGCTGTGTGCTAGGTTACTCAGCCATGTCCGACTCTTTGTGACCTAGGAACCGTAGCCAACCAGGCTCCTCTGTCCATGGGGATTCTCCTGGCAAGAATACTGGAGTGGGTTGCCATTTCCTCCTCCAGGGGATCTTCCCAACCCAGGGATCGAACCTGCATCTCTAAAGTCTCCTGCATTGGCAGGCAGGCTCTTTACCACTAGTGCCACCTGGGAAGCCCCATCAGAATCACTGCTGATAGTCTAATCACTTTAGCATTTCTGCCACCTTAGTTACTGATGTTCTGTCTCAGACGCTCTTGAGTGCACCTCTTCTTTTGCCAGNTCTAAAGTCTCCTGCATTGGCAGGCAGGCTCTTTACCACTAGTGCCACCTGGGAAGCCCCATCAGAATCACTGCTGATAGTCTAATCACTTTAGCATTTCTGCCACCTTAGTTACTGATGTTCTGTCTCAGACGCTCTTGAGTGCACCTCTTCTTTTGCCAGCCCTTCATTTACTTTTTTATTTTGTAATTTTTGGCTGCACTGTGTGGCACATAGCATCTTAATTCCCGGGCCAGGGATTTAACTGGTGCCCCCTTAGGCCTTCCCTGGTCATCCAGTTGTTAAGATGCCGTGTTTACAATGCAGAAATGCAGGGGACACAAGTTTGATCCTTGGTCTGGGAACTAAGATCCCACATGCTGTGCAGTGCAGCCCAAAAAATAAATAACTGGTGCCCCCTGCAGTGGAAGTGGAGAGTCCTAACCACTGGACCACCAGGGAATTCCCTGTCAGTCCTTTAAATACTGTTGTAGTTTTGTAGTTGAGAGTTCTATCATGGATCCAATTCATTTCTAAGTCACTTTTCTCTGGACATCTAATTTTCTCTTATAGCTTTCACTATGTCTAAGGTGCTGATGGAATTCCCTCGTAGCTCAATCGATAAAGTATCTGCCTGCAATGCAGGAGACCTAGGTTCAATCCTGGGTGGGAAGGATCCCCTGAAGAAGGAAATGGCAACCCACTCCAGTATACTTGCCTGGAGAATCCCATGGACAGAGGAGCCTGGTGGGCNCGATAAAGTATCTGCCTGCAATGCAGGAGACCTAGGTTCAATCCTGGGTGGGAAGGATCCCCTGAAGAAGGAAATGGCAACCCACTCCAGTATACTTGCCTGGAGAATCCCATGGACAGAGGAGCCTGGTGGGCTATAGTCCATGGGATCGAGAGTCAGACACAATGACTAAACCACCAATATGATGATAATTCTCACATCTACCTCTCTAGCCCAGACCTGTCTTGGGCTATGTCCATTGACCTACAGGACATTGGTTCTTTGGTTATTACTTGCTATGCCAGGAACTGTGCTAAGTACTGGGTATACAATACTGGGGACAAACAGGTACGTGGAACCCAGTCTCTGAGCTCACAAGGTTTACTTACAGTGACGGCAGAAGACAAACACTGGAGAAATAATGAAAATTACAACTATGATGAGTACCATAAAAGAGTATACGATGCTTTAGCAGTATGAGATAGAAGACTTAACCTAGTGTGAGCATAATGGAAGGCTAAATAATTTTTAATTGTCATATTGAATGAAGTAAGTCAGACAGAGGAGAAATATCGTATGACATCCCTTATATGTGGAATCTAAAAAGAAATGATACAAATGAAGTTACAAAAGAGAGACTCAGAGAAGGAACTTATGGTTGCAGGGAGGAAGGATGTGGGGAAGGGATAGTTAGGGAGTTGGGGATGGACATGTATGACATGTATTTTATGCTCAGTTGTGTCTGACTCTTTGTGACCTCATGGGCTATAGCCTGCCAGGCTCCTCTGTCCATGGGATTCTCCAGGCAAGAATACTGGAGTGGGCTGCAATTCCCATTTCTAGGAGATCTTCCCGATTCAGGGATTGAACCAATGTCTTCTGTGGCTCCTGCATTGCAGGCAGACCCTTTACTGCTGAGCCACTGCACTTACACTACTGCTTAAAATCTTTCAGTGACTCTGTAGTATTGATAAAGTGAAGGCCATTCTCCTTAACCTGACTTATAAGTGCTTCACAGTTTAGCTTCCCTACTTCAAGCCAAATGCTATTTGAACTAGTTGTAGTTCCCCAAAGAACATGTTTTTTTCTGCTCCTCTGCACTGTTTCTTCCTTGTTCTCTCAAAAATACTTTTACTGCATTTTTCCTCTAGCAAATGCCTACTTATCCCTCAAATCTCAGTTTGCATTACCTCTCCTGCAGTGGTCTTTCCCTATCATGCTGAAGGGCAACTGACCATTGTTTGTGTCTTTGGGATTCCCTCTATCCTAGTCCTCATCTTTAACACATCTTCAGATGAACCCTAATCACTTTATTTACTTAAATGTGATTGCGCCATTTCCAATATATCATAAAATCCTTGTTTTGGGTAATTGGAACACAGTGAGGGCTAAATAAATATTTGCTAAATGATTAGCTGCACACACATGATCCTAATTTCTTGGCTATTTCATTCACTTCTACTTAAATTTCTTAGTTTATGAATCCTAAGCTTCCCCTCAACTATCTTTTCTCAGTAAAAATTTTTCCCATTTTGAAATCTTTCAGCATTTAGATAACAATCTTGTGCCAAATTGCATTTGCCTTTCGGTAGTGTCTTGAAATCTTTCTTCAACCTTTCATCATATGCAGGATTAGAATCTTCTCAAGGCAAGAAGGTGACTCTTAATTTAAATCTTAACGCGCAGAAACGGAAACACTCAAAAGAGTCCATACCGGCATGTGGACTGTAAGGCCCAGAGCACGCGCACTAGGCTCATTTTTGCCTTTCGACTCCTCCTCCCCCCGACCCACCCCCACCCGGAGCGTGCGCACCAAAAAGACAAAGGTGGAGAAAGTGACCAAGCAATCATCCAGGCGCATGCCCGTCCCTAACTTCTTCAAGCCTGGTGGAGCGCACAGCGGTGAAGTGGGTGTGGTCTGACCAAGGAGCATCAGAAGCCCAATCCGATTGAGTGAGCTCGGCCCCTCCCTCCCTATGACTGGTTAGCTCTCTGTGTTGTGGGGCGGGGAAAGGAAGAGACGGGGCGGTGGAATGGTGGAGTGGCGAAGAAAGAGAATCAGTTTGGTTCTGCGCAAGCGTAAATCAGCGACCAGGAGGGGGCGTGAGAGAGGAAAGACGAGTGTGGAAGCCCTGATGCGCTGGCCAGCGAGAGCTGGGTCGCCAGCCTTGACGCGTGCGCCGTGGCCCTCGGGGCCCGCGCGCGGCGGGCGGGTGCCCGGTGCGTCTGCGCAGTAGGTGGCGGCGGCGGCAGAGGGAGGAGGAGGCTGTGTAGAGGCAGCGGCAGCAGTGGGTCCCGGGACTGAGGCTGCAGCGGGGGCGGCGGCGGGCGGAAGCTGAGGTGACGAAGGCAGCGGCGGCGGCGGCCGTTTTCCTCACGGTGGCGGAGACCAAGGCGGCGGCGGCGGACGGGGAGCGGCCCGGCCCCGGCCCCCTGCTCGTTGGCTGTAGCAGGGCCGCCGTGGGGCCGGCCCGGCTCCCGCCCCCCGCGGCTCCCCCTCCAGCTCCTCCTCCGGGGAGACGCCGGGGACCTGGCCCGGCCCGTACTCAGAGCGCTGCTTCAGCCGCCGCCGGAGGAGTTGGAGGCGGTGGCGGCGCCATGGGCGGCCTGGCTTCGGGGGGGGATGTGGAGCCGGGACTGCCCGTCGAGGTGCGCGGCTCCAACGGGGCCTTCTACAAGGTGAGGCGGCGCGCCGGCCAGGGACGCGGTCTTCAGCCCCCTCCCTCCAGCCAGAACAGGGAAGAGTGGGGTGGGATCGAGGTTCTGGAGCTAGCCCTGACCCTTAGAATCTGGGACCCACGATCCCACCTGCGGCCCTCCTTGGGGGAGACCTCTGGAAGTTAACCCCTTATTTTTGGCCCCTCTGTTCCACCTGCTTTTACCTGCGTCTCTGGGAATGAACATCAGAGCATTATTGTGCTTGGATCAGCGCCCCCGCAGCCCTCAGGAGAGACCCCATTTACCCCAGCGTCTTATTCACTTTTCCTGTCTCCTAAATAGAAGGCATACCTTGGATCTTAATCACTTCTTCCTCACAGTCCAAGCACATGGAGAATTCTCTTTATTCTCCCCTATTACCCCCTTGGGAAGGCCGTCCCATATTAGATCCTTTCATCTTCCTCGGAGAGGCCTCTGCCTACTGGCTCTGAAAGACTCACTCCACTTTCATCTTATATTTCTGTTCCCACCCCAAGGAGAAACGGTCAGAAGCTGTTTATGACATTTAGTATCTTTGACCTCAGGAACTCTGGGCTGTATCAGTCTAGCTGCCTACCAGCCATAAGGTGGCATCTTTTCACAAGTCTCTCTCACCCCACCCCTTTATTTCCAAGACTAGTTGGTCTGCTCTTCTACCGGAGGATGGTTTTGTATTTGTCATCTCACTTTGACCTCATACATTTAGATCATTCATATGGTTTCTTCATTTTGAGGAGTGTAAGCTTCATACTCCTACTCTATCTAAAACGAGATCTCAGGAGGATTCCTTCTGTTTATCTAAGGATTTCCACTTCTAGAAGACTTTTGGTCAACTTGCCCAATTCGGAAACCCATTAGTCTATTTTTTTTTTTTTTTAAAGGAGAAGAGGACTGTCTTTACATTTTTAATATGTATTTATTTGGCTGTGCAGCATTCAGGATCTTAGTTCCTCAACCAGGAATCAAACCCATGCCCCCTGCATTGGGAATGCAGAGTCTTACCCACTGGACTGCCAGGGAAGTCCCCTGAATCTATTTTTTAGGACACTTTTTTCCTCCTTCATTTAGATTAAGCTAGAGGGAGACCTCTCTTGCCTCTCAGGAATTTTTCTTTTGCCACTGTTGTTGTTATTTTGAACCGCTTTGTGCTTTATGCCTGGGATTGTCTTAGAGACTTTCCTACTTCCTGTCTTGTTCTCTCATTTTGCCCTCATCCATTATTTGTGAGGACAAGAGCCCCCTTTCCTCCACTTCCCCTCAAACCTTTCCTCCCATAGTGGACCTCTCCACCTTTGTACCTTGGTAATGACTTTTTCCAACTCCTTCCCTGTGAAGTCATATCTTGCTATAACTGGAAAGGGTCTCATATTAGCCCTTGGAGTAGGTTTCTGCCCCAGCTTCAATTGATAAGTTCAGTGTAGTCGTTTTTGACCCACTCTAAATGCCTATTCATTCCTGCCTGACTTCCCCTCACCAGATGTCTTTATATTCTTCATTGCCTATTTAAATTCTTCATTGCCTATGGGTACCCACATCTGTCTTAATTTCTCAATTTAAGTCTGTGGCTTTCTATCCTAGTATTTCTGCATAATTCCCCAAAACTACCTATTCCGTGACCCAGCTAACATGGAAGAAGGAAGCTCCCAACTTACCTCTTCTTTCATTCTTTTTCTACATACTTTCCTAACTCATGGGACTTTTTTCTCTAGCGTGCCTCCATACCATTTGTTTTCTTCGGCAAAGGTCTCTTAATTCCTTTCTGATTCTGATAGAGTACATTTGTCTCTTATATCCTTTCCCCTCAAACTTGCATTACCTTTGTTGAAATACCCTTTCTCATAAGATTTTAACCTCATTTCCCACAATATCCTGTCCTTCATCAGGGTCCTTCCCAGCCCCAAGAAAGTGCTTCTTAAATTGAGTCTGAGATCAAGATATAATGTTTGCTTTTGTTCCAGGAAGCATGGGAAAGATCAGTATCCAGTTTGAATTAACTGTGTGAGACTGCTGGGAGGGGGCATGTTTCCCTTTCCACATATAAGTGTCCAGTAGAAAGTCTGTCTCTGAATCTTTCTCTTTTCTCCTGTGGGCTGTATGGCAGTGATAGACTTGATTCAGTAAATCAAAGATAGGATGCTTTGAATCAGAGAATAGAATTTGGAGTTCAACTATATGCCAGGTAATATGGAGTTTGTATTTTGGCCACTTTAGCATTTTCTGCTCCTTGTCTCATTTAAACAACAAAAACATCCTTAAATTCAGTAATCTTTCTTAACTTTCAGTGCCATATACTTACTGAATCTGACCTTGCTGCTGATTTAATATTCATGACTCAGCAGACTTCAGTGTGGTTTGAGTGTTTACATTGCTTCTAGAACTATAAATCTGGGGAGGTTCCTTTCATCCCTCTTAGAGTTGGGTCCTGTTTTTTTTCTTCTTACAAGCTAGAACTGAAAATACTAGAAGTTATCTTGTAACTATCCCATCAACTCTTCCTTTTCTGTCAGAACTTAATGTACATTATTCCTTAAGGTGTACTCTCCCAAGTGAAATATCTGTTCATCTTCTAGGGCACGGCCATCCAACTTTCTACTGGATATCCCAATACCTACTCCTTTGTTAAGGACATAGCATCCACCTATAAGTCAAAGTCGATTTGCCATGACTGTTGAATTGAATTGAATTATTCTTTGGATTTAGGTAGCCTTCTAGAGATTCACTTAACTGCTCTTGCCCTCCCTTGCTTATCTTCTCAGTGAGCCTAGACTGAGCAGAACGAGGAACTCACTTTCTACCACTGGTATCTATGAAGGAAAAAACTGGGATAATGTGAGTGGAATTAAGGAGCAGAGAGTGAATTGGAGTATGAAATTGAGGAGAAAGCTTGTTCTGGAGAATCTTTGACAAAAAAGACCTTAGAAATATAAGAATGAGTGATGTTTTGTTGAACTGCTGAGTAATGTGAGGGAAAAGAGCATTTTTTGTGAATGATTATATCTAGGAGTGGGGAATCTCCTCAGAAAAAAGGCAGGCAAGTGACTCTCTTCTATCTTTTCCACTGTTTTTTCCACTGGGATTTCTCATCCCAGAAATGTTTTGAAAATAGCTAACTTTCTCTTTATTAACTGTTTCTAAAACTTAGGATAGACATTTTGGATAAAGTCAGCTGCAGAGGCTAGATGAAATTTTTAGAGAAATCCAGACAGACCCTTATAAAGGAAGAAAAGAGAGGGAAGAGAGATAATAGTCATTGTGGGAGGAGAGGAGGAGGACACTTAAAAGGAGTTAAGGAAAAAAGAAGTGGGGGGGAGGAGTTAAAGGGAAGAACCCCAAAGAGAAGAGGAACTTAGGCAAACAGTGAAAAGTAAAAGTGCCTTAGTTGTGAGTGGAGAAGAGGAGGAGTGAGCATTGATGGAGCTGAATGAAGAGTGGGAAAAATGTTTCCGAGGAAGGGAATGGCAGAGAAAGCTAAAGCATGGGTGTGTATGGCTAGGCAGGACCAGGAGTCCTGGGCAGTAGTAAGACTCCATAATGAGATCCTTTCTCAAAAGAAGAGGAAGATGGCTCATATCAAGAGGGAAATTTTAGGTTTAGATTTAAGGAAAGCACAGTGAATTAAGTGTTTATGATTGACCAGTTCTCCCTGAGGTGGGAGTGACACAAGTGTGCATTTTTGATATTTTCTCTCCTAAGCTCATATTTTGTTCCTGTCTGCAAACCTTAGGAATAGTTCTTATATATATATATATATATGCTTTTTGAATCCCCTAATTTTTTTAAAGCTTTAATAAGGCATAATTGACATACAATGAAGCATACAAATTTAAAGCATACAATTTAAGTTTTGACATATATATAAAATGAACCATCACCACAATTTCTGTCATTCCTTAAAGTCTTCCACTAACATGCTTTTTGTCATTATACATTAGTTTGAATTTTCTGATTTTTGACAGACATGAAAAGGCAGTTACTGGAAAAAGTACAGTCTTTCAACAAATGATGTTTAAAGAACTGCACATCCATAGGTTAAACATGAACTTTAATCGTATCTGGCACCATATTTAAAAATTTAACTCAAAATGGATCATAGACCTAAATGTAAAATAAAAACTATAGAACTTCTAGACAAGGACATAGGAGGAAACTTCTGTGCTCTTGGATTAGGTGAAGATTTCTTAGATAGGAAACCAAAAGAGCAAATTGATAAATTGGACTTTATCAAAATTAGCAATCTCTAATTTTGAGTATTTGAAAAATAGAAAAGGTAGGAAAACTGGGAGCATAGGATTGAACTCATAGCTTTGGCTTCCTCGGTGAAGACAGAGAAAATAGGAAGTAGGGAATTCCTTGGTGGTCCAGCGGTTTAGACTTAACGCTTTCACTGCCTTGGACAAAAAAAAAAAAAGAGAAAATAGGTAAACCAGCCATTCAGTCATTCCTGTTGCTGTTCCTTGTCAAGCTCTCAAGTTTGGGGTCTTCTAGAGATTTTATTACCCTTTTCAAATTCTTAGCAGTGTCATAGTCTAGCATTAAAAAATCTTACATCTTTATTTGCCCATACCATGTGAGTTGTAGGATTGTAGTTCCCTACCAGGGATTGAACCCTGGTCCACAGCTGTGAAAGTCCTAACCACTGGACCACCAGGGAATTCCCTCACATCTTTTAAATCCTACTTTCTGTAGGTTGTTTTTGGATTTTGAACTTCTCCAGTATTCTGATTATTTTCGTATGGCCCAGGCATTAGAGCAGCAAGTTTGCTCAGGTCTCTTGATGTGTTAGGAGCTAGACCCTTTCTTGGCAGATCCTGATGTCCTCTAGGTGTTCCAGGATGGCCTCACACTGTCTCATGGGATATTCTTAGCTTTGCTGAATGTTGTTGGTATTTTAATTGAACTCTGGCAAGCCGCTCAGTACAGCAGGAGGCAGACAGATAGGGAGGCCCCTGTGGGAGCCATAGGAGACCACTAGTTTCCAGGCTGTTCTGATACAGGTGATGTTTTTCCCTTCTACTTAATTTCTGTCTCATCTTATTTCTGGATTTTGTAACATCTCTGTCCATGCCATATTATTTCTTTTCTTGCTACCTCACCATTTGTATTCTTTCCCCAGTGCAGCTTTCCCTAGCCTGGTTTTTAGATTGCTTGTGTTCCCATCTAAAACTAGTTTTACAAAAGGAAAAAAAAAAGGCGGAGGGGGGTGGTGTCCTTGTGGGTTAGTGGTTAGGATTTGGGCTTTCACTGCCATGGCCTTGGGTTCAATCCTTGATCTAAGAGCTGTTTCACCAGCCGTGTGGTGTGGCCAGAAAAAGAAACCCTAGTTGTTCAGTTGCTGAGTCGGGTCTGACTGTTTGCAACCCCATGGAGTTTATGTAGCCCCCCAGGCTCTGTCCATGGCATTTTCCAATCAAGAATATTGGAGTGGGTGGCCATTTCCTCCTTCTGGGGATCTTTCCCGCCCAGGGATCGAACCCACATCTCCTGCTTGGCAGGCGGATTCTCTACCACTGAGCCACTGGAGAAGCCCAACTTCTAAAGATGCTGCAAAGGTGTTTGTTCCTCTAATGGCTGAGGTGGTGGTTAATTGTCTTTTTTTTTTTTTTTCTCTTTTCATTTGGTTCTAAAATCCATTCTAGGGCTTTGTGAAGGATGTTCATGAAGACTCTGTCACCATCTTCTTTGAAAACAAGTAAGACCTTGGGAATAGAGAATCCAGCATACTAGGTCCTAGAAGGAGAGTGGAGAAGGGGCAGCTGAGTCCCATGAGGCATGTAATAGGTGGGCGAGAGCCAGGGGTTTGGGTGGGCGACTTGTGTGGATCTTAGGAGAGGAAATGGTGTTGGTGGGGGCATTTGACTCAGTATTTAGGTTCTAGCAAGAGATGGAAGACTCTGGTATGGAGCAGAGCCTGGAATTTAGCTTGTAATCACCCGGGAAGGTGGAAAATATCCAGTGGAGAAAGTTACCTTTTTCTGAAGAAACAGGCAACCACACTAGCCTGAATAGCTATCATATCGCTGTTTCCCTTGCAGCTGGCAGAGTGAGAGACAGATTCCTTTTGGGGATGTCCGGCTACCACCTCCAGCTGACTATAACAAGGAAATCACAGAAGGGGATGAAGTGGAGGTAAGGGCCTGAAGTCCACCTTTTCTAAACATCACTTTTCCCAGGATTCTGCATCTCCCTTACTCTGATACAGGTATCATAGGCTCCTTACTGCTTGTTGCACTCTCCTTCCTCCATCCAGCTAGGCAGTCTGTGGAGGAGTGAAGTGCAGCAGTTTTCTGTCCATCACCATTGTGATCAATCAAGCCTTTAGGGAGCTTCCCAGTTTCAGGGGATCCACTTTTCTTCCATTTACGATAACAGCATCTGAACTCCAGTGTCCTCTGATTTTAACTAGCAGCTCCTTTCTCTAGTTTCCTTCATCTTGGTCTAGGATGCCTCTTAAGTATCTTAATGCTCATTGTATTCTTGATGTTTTTAGGTGGGTCTCAAGATCTCTTTTATTTTCAACTTCTTTTCAGGTTTATTCTCGAGCCAATGAGCAAGAGCCTTGTGGCTGGTGGCTGGCCCGGGTGCGGATGATGAAGGGAGATGTGAGTGACTGATTGTCAAGGTTTTGGGGGGAACTGCTGAAACACTTTTCTCAGAATGGTGGGAGACAGAAGCACATGTTATCCACACCTTCTTTCTTTCCTTCTGCCAGTTCTATGTTATTGAATATGCTGCCTGCGATGCCACTTACAATGAGATTGTCACCCTGGAACGGCTTCGGCCTGTTAATCCCAATCCCCTTGCAACCAAAGGCAGCTTCTTCAAGGTTACCATGGCTGTGCCTGAGGATCTGAGAGAGGCGTGAGTGTTTTGGATGTTGGGTGTGGGGGACCCCCTTTATGGTCCTCATCTCTGCACGTGTTTGTCCTAGGCCCTGCTCCCAGTGTGTTTTGTGTTCCCTTGACCCTCTAGAGTCCTCTCTGCTCCCGGTTCTGTTTCCTCATCTCTGTTCTTTAACTGAAGTCCTTATTTTTCTCAGTCCCTCTCACCTGAATGTTCAGCTGTTCTCTACATTCTGCCCTCTGAGCACTGTTCTCTTTTTTCTGCAGCTGCTCCAATGAAAACGTCCATAAAGAGTTTAAGAAAGCGTTGGGAGCGAACTGCATCTTTCTCAACATCACAAATAGTGAGCTCTTCATCCTGGTGAGTTTATTTTGCCTGAACTTCACCTAAGGCCTTCTCCCCTTTTAACTCTTTTGCAAGAAGGGAAGAGCTAAAGTGTGCTTATGTTTATTTGTCAGAGAGGACTTTATTGCTCCTGACTCCTGTGGACCCAGGTTAGCCCTACTATTCCTTAGTCTTTCTCATGTATGACCTTAATTTTTTTTCAACCTGACCATCATATTGCAGTTTGGGTCAAGGACCCTTCTTGCATATTTGGACTCTCAGAAACAGTATGAATCGCACTTGTGCTTGCCACATAAGATCAGTTCCCATAGGCGCCCAGATAGTAGGCCCTTGTGAGACCAACAATGATTTTCTCTTCCTCAGCTTTGTTTCTTAAACTCTTGCCCTTTTCCAGAGACTCGGGTGTCTTGATTTCCCAGTTCCTGACTCTCCTTTAAAACATAGGCAGTTTTTAGTGACTTTTCTGTTGGTTTCTTTCCAGTCAACCACGGAAGCCCCCGTGAAGCGAGCATCCCTGCTGGGTGATATGCATTTTCGAAGCCTGCGCACCAAACTGCTGCTTATGTCGCGCAATGAAGAAGCTACCAAGCACCTCGAGGTAAGTTTGGGCTTCACTTTTTACTGCTGAATGGTATTGTCTTCCCTCCCACCTCATCCTCCACTCATACTCTTATGTTTACAGAACAGAGGTTAAGGTCTTTCTGAGCCATTAAACCTGGGTCTGCTATTTCATCTCAGACTCCTCCAGATGGTAGAGCTCTATCATGTTTTTAGTGTGAAGCTTTTTTTTTTTTAAGCTACAAGACCATGTGACCAAGTGAAATTTTACTTGAAAGCACAATGCATAAGACAGATGCATCAGAACAAGTCTGTCTAAAAGTGGAAGAAGGTGTGGATCTTACCTCCACTGGGTGCCCCCAAATTACCTCTGAGAACCAAACCACTTTGTGAGAGCCATTTGTACACTGGAAAAGATCTCTGGTCTTGGAATCAGTCCTGTCTTGCTTTGTCAAATAATTGACCTTTGGCAAATAATTTGATTCCAGTGAGTTTTCTCTTCCTTATCTGTGACAATGAGGTAGTTGAAAGAGAGTGTTTATACAAGGTCTTTTTGAATCCTGACATCTTATGATGGTCAGATTCCCTTAGGAATTATACTGTCCTAAATGAGGTGCACATGTGTTTGTGTTATTTGAACATCCATTTCCTTTTAATCAAGTGAACTGATCTTTATGGGAGCCTGTGCAAATGGTAATCTGTACCCATGATAATCTGTACTTCTCCAGGGATGCTCCTCAGGGTGCTGCCAGAGCCTTTCCCTTTGCCTGCCTTTGTACTCAGGCCTCCCTCTGAGGACTGGTTGAGAAACGAAGTGGTAGCATGGTGTGTCATAGCCTCTGTTTATGCTTTTCTTAACCTCTTGGTTTCTCTTCAACTTTTTGGGTTTAATTTTGGGAGTTTGTATTGGTTTGGATAAGGTAAATATTCCTTACACTTGCATCTACCATGTGAAAAGTCCTTTCTAAACACCAGTCTTATTTAATCCTCTTGTTAGTCTGGGAATGGGGCAGGTCAGGTGTAATCATTTAGTGGATAACAGCAGAGGCACAGAGAGTATGTTTTGTTTGGGATTATACAACCAGATAGTGTCAGAGCCAAATCCAGAACTTTGATGGCTCCTAGCCCAAACCCTGCCATCATTATCTCCCCTGCCCACCAAGCCATTGGTACTGAGAAAGTAGGAATGGAATGAAGCATTCCTAAATTCTCCACACAGTTCCTGGTGGTCAGTGGACTTCTAGATAGTTCTGGCTTTCTTTTACAGTCTTTTCTTATCGAGTTTATGCGAAGTGTCAGATTCCCGGGACAGGTGTCTGAGATTTCACCATGATTCCTATAAGTCATTGTCTTTTTTTCTTTCAGACAAGCAAGCAGCTGGCGGCAGCTTTCCAAGAGGAGTTCACAGTGCGAGAGGACCTGATGGGACTAGCAATTGGGACTCATGGTGCCAACATCCAGCAGGCCCGAAAAGTACCTGGGGTGACTGCCATTGAATTGGGTGAAGAGACCTGCACTTTCCGCATCTATGGGGAGGTCAGCAAAAGATATCTGTCATCTAGGTCCCTTCGGGGATAGAGAGAAGAGTGTGTGAAATAGAAAGGAAGCCTGTCGTGTTCACCTCCTCCCCTTTTTCTTTTGTATAATGTGCATACCTTTTTTTTCCTTTAACTGGAGTACAGTTGCTTACTTCCTCCCAGACTTTGGTGGCAGCACATTTTCCCAAAGACAGAGAGTGGCAGGAAGATCACTGTTTAAGATCCAGGTCCTCTGTTTTATTAAAAACTCCCCGTTCTTCTCTTAGACTCCTGAAGCATGCCGACAGGCCCGGAGCTATCTTGAGTTTTCTGAGGACTCCGTGCAAGTGCCCAGGAATCTGGTTGGTGAGTTAGGGTTGTGTATGTATATAAGAGAACATGTTGGGGGCCAGATGTGAGAAGCTCTAAAGTGATTCTGGCTTCGCACCTCCCGGTCCACTTCGTTTCACGAGGACAGACCAAACACTCTGTAGTTGGAGTAACAAAAATGGGAGAACTAATTCCTAGGGATTGTGGTGTTTTGTCCTGTGAAAACACACTAAAAGCCTAGAAGCAGGAGATTCATTAAACAGAATTCTTGCATAGAAGCTGGAAAACTGTTTTTGCTCTTTTTTCTTTCCTTAAACAAAAAAAAAAGCCTAACTCCTCCTTTATCTATTCAGGCAAAGTGATTGGAAAGAACGGGAAAGTGATCCAGGAGATTGTGGATAAATCTGGTGTGGTGAGGGTTCGAGTTGAAGGTGATAATGACAAGAAGAACCCCAGGGAAGAGGTATGGGGCAACTACACCTAGAGATTGGTTTCCAGAGTAGGTGTGATTGTTCTCCAAGCCATTCTCTTGAGGGCTGGGACTTCTAGGGGGTGGGGCATGGGAACTTTGGTTTTTCCTAGTAGATGGAGAGCCCAGAAAGATCCCTTTTGGGTAGGCTTCTCTAGAAGACAAGGTGGACTTAATAATTGATTTGAGTCTGTTTCTAATCTATGTGTCCTTTGCTCTCCAGGGCATGGTTCCTTTCATATTTGTTGGCACCCGAGAAAACATCAGCAATGCTCAGGCTCTGCTGGAATATCACCTCTCCTACCTGCAGGTACCCGAGCCAGGAGCCTGGGAGAGGAAAGACCCACAGGGTACAGGGAACTGAGGAGTATGCTGGATGGAGTTAAAAGTGGTGGTTTCCAGTTTGTGTCTCTGAGTAGAATATAAACTGTTAGGTGGAAAATTGGGGCTGTGGAGTTGGAACCCATCATTTTCCCTGTTTTAAGCCTTGTGTTCCTGAGAGTTCAGGTCCCTAGGGACAGTTGGGGCAGAGAAGTGTGAAGAGAGACTATTGATCTTACACCTACTTCTCCTTCCTTCTTTTTCTACCCAACCAGGAGGTGGAGCAACTCCGCTTGGAGAGGCTGCAGATTGATGAGCAGCTTCGGCAGATTGGGCTGGGCTTTAGGCCTCCTGGAAGTGGGCGGGGCAGCGGCAGCAGTGACAAGGCTGGATATACCACTGATGAGAGCTCCTCCTCTTCCCTTCATACCACACGAACCTATGGGGGCAGCTATGGGGGCCGGGGCCGGGGCCGGAGGACAGGCGGTCCTGCCTATGGTGAGACAGCTATGGGAGTAGGGGGTGAGCAGTGGTGGGGTGTGGGAGGCAGAGGTCTGGGTGGAAGCTTGAGGAAAGGGTGATTGAGAAGATGAAGTGATTGGCTGAAGGACTAAGGAGTGAGAGGGAGAATTTTCCAGCTTGGGGGTGGGGACGGATCCTGGGATAGGGTGAGGGACCCTGTTTGAACGCCACTGTGTTCTTCAGGCCCCAACTCAGACCTATCCACAGCTTCTGAGACGGAGTCAGAGAAGAGGGAGGAGCCCACCCGAGCTGGGCCTGGGGACCGGGATCCCCCGACCCGGGGGGAAGAAAGCCGGAGGCGTCCGATAGGAGGCCGGGGTAGGGGACCCCCACCTGCCCCCCGGCCCACCTCAAGATACAACTCTTCATCGATTAGTTCAGGTACCAGAAGCAGACAGCTGGGCTCATGAATGTGGGCCAAAAAGAAAGATGGTGGACACCTGACTCCCAACTCCTTCTTCCTCCAACCAGTGCTGAAAGACCCAGACAGTAATCCCTACAGCCTACTGGACACATCCGAACCAGAGCCCCCCGTTGACTCAGAGCCAGGGGAACCCCCGCCAGCAAGCGCCAGACGCCGCCGCTCCCGCCGCCGCCGCACCGACGAGGACAGGACTGTCATGGATGGAGGCCTGGAATCCGACGGGCCTGGCATGACGGAGAATGGCCTGGGTAAGGGGTGTGTGAGGGTGTGAAAGACTCCAGCTGGGCAAGAATTGAGGGGGTGGGCGATTGATGCACAGTTCTCATTTTCCCCTGCCCCACAGAAGATGAGTCAAGACCCCAGCGTCGTAATCGCAGCCGCCGCCGCCGTAACCGTGGTAACCGGACTGATGGGTCTATCAGTGGAGACCGTCAGCCAGGTGAGCTAACACTGGATTCCAGCAGACTGCCTCAGAGAACAGGATGCCTCCTGTCCTATGGAAACTAGGGGTTGGGGTCCAGTGGGTGTCTAGGGGCTGGATACCTGGGTTCCTTCTGAAACTTGATCCTTTGTCTTCCCAGTGACTGTGGCTGACTATATCTCCCGAGCAAAGTCTCAGAGCCGCCAGCGGCCACCCCTGGATCGCACTAAACCTTCAGAGGATTCTCTTTCAGGGCAGAAGGTAGGCGAGGAAGACATAGTTTACCCCACTACCTTTTGTGTTGTTCTGGAGTAGGGGGCACATGAAAACTCGCTAAGAAATGGCTTGTGAAATTGCAGGGAAGGCATGCAGCTGGAGTTTAGGCTGCATGTAGAATAGTGAAAAGTTTGTATAGAAGAGAAAGGGCCATTTGGTTCATATTTTCTGGATCCCAGTAAAAGTGACTACTGGCAACCAACCCCTGGGTCCCACCAGATCCCTGGAGCTCTTAGGTGGTAGGGAATGGCATTACCTGAATTTCTACTGACCTCCTTTCCTTCCTCTCCATTTTCTTTCCCACTCTTCCTTCAGGGTGACTCTGTCAGCAAGCTTCCTAAGGGCCCCTCAGAGAATGGGGAGCTCTCCGCCCCCCTGGAGTTGGGTAGTTTGGTGAATGGGGTTTCATAAACCCTCCAGCCCGCATCCCTCCCTTCTCCATCTCGCTTGCTGCCCAACACCAATGGCCTTCACAGGCCCGACTGACCTGCGCTGGAGCTGCTCTTATCTAGGGGGGAGGGGGGTGGCACAGCAGCTTGGGTCCCCCCCAGCCTCCAGGAGCTAGTGGAGGGGTGTGTAACAGGGTCCTACCCCCTCCCTCTTGTCCACCCTACCCCCAGGGTGAGGGGAGTCTCTCTCCTTCCCCATCAGACTGGATGTGCCTTTATCCTCTAATGCCCCAATCTCTCTCTGAACACCCCCATTCTCCGCCTGTTGGTGCGGGGTGCTCCTTGACCCACCCAGATTTGACAGTTCAGGGGGGCTCCCCTGCTATCCCTCCTCCCATCCTGTACCCCCCATTTCTGGGGCCTCATCACTGTGGAAGACGGGGATAGTAAGGGTATAAGTGGGTGGGAGGCATGGGGAAGGTTTTGGAGTAGAACCAGGGGTGTGTATGAAGGGGGGTGACAAGGTCCCCCAGGGGAGGGGGGGACCAACCTTGTCTGGTGGATGAGAAGGCGTATTTATTTTTCACTGTACAGTATTTAAAAAGAGAATAAAAAAATCCAAATGGCTCTCTGGTTCCTGTACCTTCCTTGTGCCCAGTTTGGTCCATCTGTTTCTATAGGCGTGACCTGCCCTGGCCCTTGTTTCCTGTATCACCACAACTGGCTTCTCTAGCATTCCAGAGATGGTCTACGTCTAGGAATTTCTGACATTCCTGAATTCCCCAGGCCCAGGTACCCTCCTGGTCTAGAGAAAAGCAGCCGGTGCCTTGCTGCTTCTCCCCTCCCCCAGGTTTGCTGGTAGAGGGAGCTAGGCCACTCCTATACCCTGAGTCACAGCAGGCTAGGTAGGGCTGTTCAGAGCTGGAGCTGTTCCTGCTAAGAGCTGAGAGCCAAGGCAGGCTGCTTAATCCGATTACCTGAGGCCTGGGGCTTGGGCTGGGCCTTGGGGAGCATGGGGAGCAGGGTTCCCTCAAGACAGCCCCTGGAACCTAGGTATCAAGCCCTCATTCCTGAGGGTATTCTGCTATGGATCCAGGCTTCTTCTCCAGCATCCATATCACTGATCTCTCAGCCTTGGTTCTTCCTGGGCTTCCTTGCGCCCTGCCTCCCGACTCTGAGGTTTAGAGATAAAACGTGGAGAAACCTAGGTTTGGGGGCTATAGTGGTGAGAGTTTAAATTTTCTCACCTGGCAAGGGGTTGTATCACCACCCAAGCACCTGCTGGGATGACTCAGGAAACAAAAATGGCCTGCCTGACTGCCTGACTTTTCTGCCCCCGGGCTGGTCAGGGGCTTGAGCAGTTGTAGGCACCAGAAAAAGGTTTGGGTTAGTGGGTTGGGTGTTCCCACCTTCTTCCCAGCACAACTCTGACCCTGAGGGCTCTTGATCCCCCTCTGCTTGATCCCATTGTGCAAAGATATTGACTTTAAATCGCTGTGCTTAAGAAGGGAGGGGTAGATGTTCAGGCTATTGGGGCTGGAAGCCCTTACTTCTGGGTCTTGGGTGGAGAGGGGGTGTGGTCCCCTGGAGGGGTGTTGGGGGCTGGGAAGAACGGGACACCTGGGTTGGCCTAAAGGGGAGGGGGATGTTGGCGCCCTTGAGGAGGCGCGGTCGGCTGGGAGGGAGTGGGGAGGAGCCAGTCGTTAAAAGCTGTTCCCCAGCCTGGCCCACCCGCCAGCCACAGACGCTGAGACCAGGTGAGAGAGGGCTGTGGCACCTGGGATACGCTGCCTGGCAGCTGCGAGACCCCTGATCGCAGAGGTTTACCACCTTCACCGAGGCCGGGCCCTTGGCGGGCAGCGGGCAGGGGGAGCCAGACTGGGTCTCCGGGAACCTCGCAGCCACAAGGAAAGAGCACAGCCTGTACAGGAGCGGGTACCAGGCAGCGGATTTTGCGCTGGACTCCCCAGAAGTGCCGGATTGGTTGGAAGTACGGGCTCCATTATAAGGACTCTGAACTTGGGACGGTTTATACCTTTAAAGGACACGAGTTTCTCTGTAACGACTCCGGATTAGAAAGACACTTAGGATACCGGGTTTGGGGAGCACCGTTTCACTTCGGAGGGGAGGGCGTGTAGAAACGCCCTCTGAAGGCTTCCCTTCGGCCACCCCATGGCGGTACCGGGCTCCTCACACGACCAGGCCTGGAACCTGGAGTCTCCCACTCCCACGGCCCCTACCTCCTCGTCCTTGGGCCCCCAGGAGCGGGAGGGCGCCGGGAGCCCACTTGTCTCCAGGGGGCTTCCCTTGGAGAAGGTCAAACGGCCCATGAACGCGTTCATGGTGTGGAGCTCCGCCCAGCGCCGCCAGATGGCGCAGCAGAACCCGAAGATGCACAACTCCGAGATCTCCAAGCGCCTGGGCGCGCAGTGGAAGCTGCTGGGCGAGGATGAGAAGCGGCCCTTCGTGGAGGAGGCTAAGCGGCTCCGAGCCCGGCACCTGCGCGACTACCCTGACTACAAGTACAGGCCCCGGCGCAAGACCAAGAGCGCGGGTGCCGGGTCGCCCCACTTCAGCCAGGGAAGCGGCGGCGTGGCTGGTGGCGGGCCAGTCTGGGGGCCTGGATATGCAGCCAACCAGGGGAGCAGAAGCTTTGGGTACCAGCCCCCCAGCTACTCGACAGCCTATCTTCCTGGCAGTTATGGGTGAGTACCCGAGGAACAGGATGACAGAAACTTCTGCCCCTGTCCTAGAGCCTGGGTAGGGGCAGATATCAGAGAGCCTGGCTGGCAGGGGTCCCGAGCCCACCCAAGTAGGGGACACTCATGCAGCAATTTGGAGGGTGCGCGATGAAGGGTGGGAGACTTCAGGGGAGCCAGGGTCTTTCTTCCATCAGTTTGTTGGTGGTGACACCACAAGAGCAGCAACCTGGATGTGACTGTTCTAGTTACTTGAATTTCCCATCCTTCCTGCTGCAACACCCCCCCGCCCTCCTGCTGGCCCCCGCTTCTGGCCCTCGTGTGACCCGGCTTCCTCTCCCAGCCCCGGGGCAAGGACAGGCCAAGCCCAACTCTACCCCTTCCTGGCCTGCCGCCTCAAAAGAGAAAAACAGGCACGGAGCACGCAAGCTCGCACTTGAGCGTGCCCTGACATGGTTGCGGCGGTGGTGCAGCTCTAAGCCATCCTAGGATTCCTTTCCCTACCATTGGTACTCTGGGGGGTCCGGATAGCCAGGGATAGATGGGTGGCTGATTAATTCTACCTGTCTGTGCAGAACTGGTCAGAACTACCCCCATATGCGAATCAGGGACCCTACTTGGCACGTCCAACCCAGGAAGCAAATGCCTTCTAACCACAGTGTTTCTCTTTGCAGCTCTTCCCACTGTAAACCGGAGGGCCCCTCGCCGTGCTCTCTCCCCCAGAGTAACCCAAGGCTCCAGGGGGAGCTACTCCCTCCTTACAGCCCCTACCCACCCCCAGGCTCTCCCCCTCTGTACAACCCACCCCTCTCAGGGACCCCCTTGCCCCTAACCCACCTCTAACCCTCACAGGCATGGACCACCCAGAAAGGTTTCCCAGCTCCTTTTCTATGTTTCTACCCAGAACACCACCACCCCCACTCCCAGGCTGCAAATCCTTTAGAACTGTGTTGGACCACAGTTCAGAGATGAGCAGTACTCCTCAAACCCCAGAAAGCTAGGGGGAACAACACCCACAGATTTTTTTTTTGTAAGCTGAATACAGTTTTGTACAATTAAACCATGTCTCTGAGTCTTTATTGTTCCATCTCTGCTCCCCTTTACTGCAGCAGGAACCAGCAGTCTCCACTCCCTTCCGCCTGGACCTGCCAGAGCAGGAACCTCCTCACCTCACCCTGGGGCCCTGCCTGAGTCATTCTTCTGTCCCCCTCCCCCACCCCCTCCCCCAAGCACTGGGGTCCAGGAGACAGTCTGAGCCAGGCTAGGGGAGGAAGGAAACCATAAGCACCTGGTCCCTTCCACTGTCCAGGCTCTGTCCTTCAGGGTCAGAAGGGAAGTGGGGAAATGGAGAGGACAATGTAAAACTTCTGCCCAGAACAGATTAACTAGCTAGAAACTTCTGCTAAAGGAAGAATTTCAGCTGAATGTTTAAATGACTCCAGAGCATATACACAGGACAGCACACAATGTTAAAATGTCAGCCTGAAAATCTCTACCCCATCCTAAGAATCTGGGACAATCAAAGTTACAATTGCAGAAGAACTGGGAATGGTTAAAAGTCAACACCAGCAAACATCCACACGGAATGGACCCCAAGGTTGGGTGGATGAATGTTAACATGGAATGTACTTGGGAGCCCACTCTAATGCTTTTTCTTCTTGTGGGGAGCCTTGGCATTCCAGTAGAAGAGGACCTGGGCAGCGATGAGGCCGTTGCAGAGAGAAGAGACTACAAAGGTTCCAGCCATGAGGGGGTCTCCAGTTTCCTGGGTGAGAGATAGAGCTAGGGTCACTTAAGCATAGTGAGAAAGGGTTCCAAAAGAGGCAGCCTGAAGTCTTCGGGCAGGGAGAAGTAAGGTGAAGTTATGGTGCCCTCTAGAGGGGAGGAGGTGCACTCACCTGAATGGAGGTAAAGATTCGGGCCAGGGACCCTCCAAAGAGCAGAAACACTGTGATGGCTGAGAGCTGGCCCGTGTGCCCATTGCGGTAGTTGGTGGCTGCCTGGAGCAGCTAAGGGAAGAGTTGAGACACCCTTTGTTCTGTCATCTGAACTCATTCCATGTTCCCATGTCGTTTCTCTATTCTCACTCCCACCCCCTGCAAACTTCAGGTTTCTCCTCTTTACCCAGCCCCCTTCCCAACATCCTCTCCCTTGTTCCCAGCACCCACCCTTCCCACTACCACCGAAGGCATGTTGGAGGCCTGGAGCAGGGTGACCACAGCCTGGGGCGTCAGTGGTGAAAGCAGCACCAGAAGGACTAGGGCGTAGCATGCTAGGAAAGCAACACCTGGGAGACAGGGAAATAAGGAGTCCATGTCAACTTCTGAGTCTCCTGGCTTCCCCAAGCCTGCCTTCCCAGCAAGGTTCCTGAGAGCTGGCAGCCAGCTCATGGGTCAATCCTCAGCACCTTTCACAGTCTGTCCTCTGTAGTGCAGGACCAAGAAGGCAATGGTGATTGTCTGGAGCATCAGGAACAGGGCTTCACCCCAAGAGCTGCAGAGTCAAGAGTTGGAAGGAAGAAAGGCAGCCCTGGAAGAGGCAGGGAAAGCCTCCAGAGCCCATCCATCTTAGGGACACAATTCTCTGATTATTCCCTATCCGTCACAGCCCTACTGGTCCCTTACTTCCTGCCTCCCGGCAGCCCCCATGCAGTTGATTCAGGATTGGAAACTGGGTGTTCTTGGGTTGCTTACCTCCTCTCATAGATGATGACTAGTTCCAGAAAGGTTTAAGCCTTCCTGCCCTTTTACCTCCTTCCCTCTAACCCCCACTAGAGTTGTGAGCACTTACCCTTGGAGATAAAGGGCAGGGCCCCTCACCTGAAGGGAAAGTTATTGGTGATGCTGTAGACCATGGTCCCAGTCAACGCCACTAGCTCTAGCATTACCGACTGAAGACTCAATCCTTCGGCACTCTTGGCTCTCAGTATTTTAAACACTTGGGGTAGTTTTACTGGGAAAAGAGGATGAGAAGGCAGGGCTGAGTAGCTGACATCCCTTGGGTGCACAGCACAACAGCCACAGAGCAGACCTGGAGGCATGTTAACCCCATTTCTAGTTAAGGGACCCATTCAGTTTATGTTATCTCAGCACTCTACCCACCTCCCAGCAGCAGGAATTGAAAATGATAAGAAACATACCCAGAAGTGAGCCAGCCACAATGCCCAGCCCCAGGGCTTTGCTGAGGAGAATCTTGAGGCAGGGAACTAAGAAGAGAAATTAAGCAGAGATGAGACCTCTGGAACCCAGGCCAGGACTTGCAGGCCTAAAGGCTTTAAGTGCTTTAAGATCTTGACATACCCACAAAAGGAAATCTTGGGTGGTCTGAATGCAGGTGAAAAAGGCCTAGTTCTTCCTACTCCAAATCATATCACGTTCAGAAAAGCTCCAAAACAGCTTTTACCTTTTTTTTCCTCTGACCCACTCTTCCGTTCCCTGCCCATCACACCTAAACTCCTTCATCTGACTTCCAAGGCTCTCCACTGCTTCCTTGTGTAGAGTTGAACAAGGCCCAAGAGTCCTCTGATCCTTTATTCCCTGCTTGTGAGCAAGTAAGCAATCCACATGTCTTTTCTCTCCAAGGATCAGTTCAGTTCAGTTCAGTCGCTCAGTCGTGTCCAACTCTTTGCAACCCCATGGACTGCAGCATGCCNGGTTAACTAGAGGATCATGTCATCTGCAAACAATGAGAGTTTTACTTTTTCTTTTCCAATTTCAGTTCAGTTCAGTAGCTCAATCGTGTCCAACTGTTTGTGACCCCATGAATCGCAGCACACCAGGCCTCCTTGTCCATCACCAACTCCCAGAGTTCACTCCCAGAGTTCACGTCCGTTGAGTCAGTGATGCCATCCAGCGATCTCATCCTCGGTCGTCCCCTTCTCCTCCTGCCCTCAATCCCTCCCAGCATCAGAGTCTTTTCCAATGAGTCAACTCTTCGCATGAGGTGGCCAAAGTACTGGAGCTTCAGCTTCAGCATCATTCCTTCCAAAGAAATCCCAGGGCTGATCTCCTTCAGAATGGACTGGTTGGATCTCCTTGCAGTCCAAGGGACTCTCAAGAGTCTTCTCCAACACTACAGTTCAAAAGCATCGATTTTTGGTGCTCAGCTTTCTTCACAGTCCAACTTTCACATCCATACATGACCACTGGAAAAACGATAGCCTTGACTAGACGAACCTTTGTTGGCAAAGTAATGTCTCTGCTTTTCAATATGCTATCTAGGTTGGTCATAACTTTTCTTCCAAGGACTAAGCGTCTTTTAATTTCATGGCTGCAGTCACCATCTGCAGTGATTTTGGAGGCCAAAAAAATAAAGCCTGCCGGGGTCCAGCCCCGGTGGATCCAGGGTGATTCGAAGGGGAGATGGATAGGCGAGGAAAAAACTTATTTATTTAGAAATATAAGATCAAATTAGGAAATAATAGTATAGTGGGAAAATTAAGTGAATAAAAGAGGCTGGATAACTTGGTTTACGTGGAAAGCCAATAAAGTTCCAGACAAGGAGCTTGCACCATCTACACTAGACCACCGGCGTCCTCTTGAATATCAGAGGGTGCCCCACCTTGGACTCCCTCTCGCTTGGATCTTAGAAGCAGGGACAAGTAAGTAGACATGGCGAGCCTCCACGCCCCAGATGGAAATTTAGCCGGAAAAGGAGAGGGAGGGAGAAAGAGAAAAAGAGAGAGACACTGGGGAAACCAGTCCTTCCAATGACTGGCCCCGACCCCTATTGTCCTTCAAGGCCTTTTATACCTTTTTTGATTGTACATAGAGATCAATGGGTAATACAAAATTATGCAGTGTTAGCAGCCCAGACTCTTATCAAAACCAGGCTTTTCTTTCTGCATACCTAGTTGTATACAAACGTCTTAGGTGATTTACATCATCTTCTGGCCAAAAAGCCAATTAACATTTTACGGCCCTTTTCTGATAATGGTTTGTTAACCAGAAGGCTTATTTGTGTTAACAGTGTTGTTCTTCCCAATGTCTGGTGCCATTCTCAGAAAGCACTAAATAAAGTTACATTCTCAGCAAAGATACAGCAATTAGTAACAAGTAAAAGGAGTACGTGATTTATAACAAAAGAAAAGTAATTAACTCAAAAGTCTAGTGTTGCTAACATCAAAACTACTATATAACTTTTTCCATATCCCGTTTACATTGATTAACATCCTCCCAGGTGCCTAAAAGATAAAGAATAAGGAGGTCTGGCAGCAATCATTGAGTCAATATGTTTTTGAAAAGGCTCTGTAACTTTAAGATACTTTAAGCTTTGTGCCCCTCGCAGTTGGGGGCTGTAAGCAATTCACAAGCTGTAAAAGGTCCAGGGAACCTGTTAGGCAAGTTAGAGCATTTAAGTTAGAGCATTATCAGAGGGGGTTAAGCTGAAACACTCCTTTCAATGCAGAAGACTAAAGCCCTGAGTTAACTTTTTCCAGAGAGTGTTAGAAGAATAGAAAAAGTACAGTGTCAGGCAGATTCTTACTTTTGGTGTACATGCTCAGGAAATACCAGGGGGAAACCCTGAGACAGGAATCGTCCTTGCCCATCGAGTCTCTGCCACATGACCTTGTCATGGGTGGGATTCCTCACGCTGGCTCCTGGCAGCAGGCACATTCTGGTTTCCTTTTTTTGAGGGGTGGGTGGGGGTAGCTGCTCAGGGAAACTCAGGGGAAACCCCTGAAATCCGAATTGCCTTGCCCATCGGATTTCTGCCGCATGACCCTGTCATGGGTGGGATTCCCACGCTGGCCCCCGACAAAAGTCTGACACTGTTTCCACTGTTTCCCCATTTATTTCCCATGAAGTGATGGGACCAGATGCCATGATTTTAGTTTTCTGAATGTTGAGCTTTAAGCCAACTTTTTCACCCTCTTCTTTCACTTTCATCAAAATTCCTTTTATTTCTTTTCCTGCTCTGAATGCTGTGGCCAAAACTTCCAAAGCTATGTTGAATAGTAGTGGTGAAAGTGGGTACCCTTGTCTTGTTCCTGACTTTAGGAGAAATGCTTTCAATGTTTCACCATTGAGGATAATGTTTGCTGTGAGTTTCTCATATATAGCTTTTATTATGTTGAGGTATGTTCCTTCTATTCCTGCTTTCTGGAGAGTTTTTTTATCATAAATGGATGTTGATTTTTGTCAAAGGCTTTCTCTGCATCTATTGAGATAATCATATGGCTTTTATTTTTCAATTTGTTAATGTGGTGTATTACATTGATTGATTTGCGGATATTGAAGAATCCTTGCATCCCTGGGATAAAGCCCACTTGATCATGGTGTATGATCTTTTAAATTTGTTGTTGAATTCTGATTGCTAGAATTTTGTTAAAGACTTTTGCATCTATATTCATCGGTGATATTGGCCTATAGTTTTCTTTTTTTGTGGCATCTTTATCAGGTTTTGGTGTTAGGGTGATGGTGGCTAATAGAATGAGTTTGGAAGTTTACTTTCCTCTGCAATTTTCTGGAAGAGTTTGAGTAGGATAGGTGTCAGTTCTTCTCTAAATTTTTGGTGGAATTCAGCTGTGAAGCCATCTGGACCTGAGCTTTTTTTTTGCTGGAAGATTTCTGATTACAGTTTCAATTTCTGTGCTTGTGATGGGTCTATTAAGATTTTCTATTTCTTCCTGGTTCAGTTTTGGAAAGTTGTACTTTTCTAAGAATTTGTCCATTTCTTCCACATTGTCCATTTTATTGGCATATAATTTCTGATAGTAGTCTCTTATGATCCTTTGCATTTCTGTGTTTTTGTTGTGATCTCTCCATTTTCATTTCTAATTTTATTGATTTGATTTTTCTCCCTTTGTTTTTTGATGAGTCTGGTTAATGGTTTGTCAATTTTATTTATGCTTTCAAAGAACCAGCTTTTGGCTTTGTTGATTTTTGCTATGGTCTCTTTCGTTTCTTTTGCATTTATTTCTGCCCTAATTTTTAAGATTTCTTTCCTTCTACTAACCCTGGGGTTCTTCATTTCTTCCTTTTCTAGTTGCTTCCTTTTCTAGTTATTTATTTGACTTTTTTCTTGTTTCTTGAGGTATCCCTGTATTGCTATGAACCTTCCCCTTAGCACTGCTTTTACAGTGTCCCACAGGTTTTGGGTTGTTGTATTTTCATTTTCATTCATTTCTATGCATATTTTGATTTCTTTTTTGATTTCTTCTGTGATTTGTTGATTATTCAGCAGCATGTTGTTCAGCCTCCATATGTTCCCATTTTTAATAGTTTTTCTCCTGTAATTGAGATCTAATCTTACTGCATTGTGGTCAGGAAAGATGCTTGGAATGATTTCAATTTTTTTGAATTTACCAAGGCTAGATTTATGGCCCAGGATGTGATCTATCCTGGAGAAGATTCTGTGTGCGCTTGAGAAAAAGGTGAACTTCATTGCTTTAGAGTGAAATGTTGGTCTATTGTATCATTTAAAGTTTGTGTTTCCTTGTTAATTTTC
>SJYA01002932.1:3307855-3408718 GCA_006410615.1 Neotragus moschatus | reverse complement strand
TATTAGTATCCTCTTTGATTTCTTTCACCAGTGTTTTATAGTTTTCTATATATAGGTCTTTTGTTTCTTCAGGTAGATATATTCTTAAGTATTTTGTTCTTTTCATTGCAATAGTGAATGGAATTGTTTCCTTAATTTCTTTTTCTATTTTCTCATTATTAGTGTATAGGAATGCAAGGGATTTCTGTGTGTTGATTTTATATCCTGCAACTTTAATATATTCACTGATTAGCTCTAGTAATTTTCTGGTGGAGTCTATAGGGTTAACTAGAGGATCATGTCATCTGCAAACAATGAGAGTTTTACTTTTTCTTTTCCAATTTCAGTTCAGTTCAGTAGCTCAATCGTGTCCAACTGTTTGTGACCCCATGAATCGCAGCACACCAGGCCTCCTTGTCCATCACCAACTCCCAGAGTTCACTCCCAGAGTTCACGTCCGTTGAGTCAGTGATGCCATCCAGCGNAGCCTGAGAGCATATCCACTAGCTTGAGGCCCCTTAAGGAAGACCACCACTATGTATCTCCAAAGGATCCTTTATTGACAGAGGAGGACCGTGGCATTTATATATATATATAAAAAATGTTTGACGATTTGGCAGGCAATAATCCCATTGCCCACCCACCACCCCTAGATTTTCCTGCCCCCCCCACCCCCGCCCCTGCACACGGAAGGGAGATGACTGCTCCACCCAGGCCACAAGGCCATACTCCCTTGCAGACAGCGGGAAATAGGGGATTTTCCATGGCCACCCCTTGAACATCAGAAATCAACAAGTATTCTCTCAAAGGGAAAAAAAAAAAAAGAAACCAAAACATTTAAATATGAAAAACCAAAGGGAACTGGGTGGAAAGAGGCTAAAGACAAAAGGAACTTGAGTTTCTCGGGAAGGGTCTCCCATGTTCCTCTGCCCATTAACGAACGGGCTTGAGGCCTGGGATACGAGGCTCACACAGTGAGTTTGCAGTGACACAGCTCCTTGTAGATCTGCCGACGAAGTTTGGGCATGTCCTGCTGAGTGAAGCTGAATGGCTGAGACAGGGCCAGGTGCTTGCAATACTGGGGTTAACAAAGCAGGCCATGAGAACCACCTACTGAGCAAGAACCACCTACTGAGCACGCCCCACCTCCCAGCTCCCCCCAGTAGGACCTGTGCTACATATTTCTTCTGATACACCTCACTGGATCGATCTTTCCAAGAATATTCCCATTTCACAAACAAACGAAACCAAGGTCCCATAGGCTGGGGTTCAAAAAAAGTCTGACTGTAAAGCCAAGGTTCCTATTTGGTACATAAAATATCAAGTGTTAACAGAAAACACTTTGCACTTGGGATCAGAGGCAGCTATATCAGGGCAAGAGCCCAAGGATCCAGTCCCAACACGGTATGGAGAAGCCAAGAGAGGACCAATGAAATCAGGGTTTCTGCATTCTAACGCTAGGGTTACTCCCGCTACGTAAGTGGTTCTAAGTCAAATGAGGGAGGCCGAACAGCATCCCCCTCCCTCCCAACTCTTTAACCCACCTAATATCTGCTTACCTGCAACACAAAGGCGCCACAGTCACTGTCATTATTCTGCCTGGCCACATTCTGGAGAATAAAAAGAAGGTAAGCCCTTCTCTTGGAGACCCTAAGGGTATAGCTTCCAACTTCTGCCTCCTACCACACCTTCCACCACCCCAACCCTGCTTAAACCTCCTCTAGGAACTTACCATTTTGAAGTAACCTTTCCAGCCCTGGTGGAAATCCAGCCGGTCTTTCTTCACTGCCTCTGCCTGCAGATACTTGGCAATATGCTGTATAGATGGAGGAAAGGAGGAAGTGAGCCTCTACATTTCCCAACTGAACCCAAGCTGTCACAGGCACCGACCCCAGGTTGCTCATCAGAGACCCAAAACCCAACCTTCTGCCTGAAATGCCTTGCCACTGGATCTCCTCCCCACTTTCTGCCCATCTTTCCCTTCCCTCTCAAACCTTAGGGCAGCGGCGGTTCAGGGTGCGCTGCGAGTCAAAATAGGTGATGGTGCGCCGCCTCACATCAACAGAGATGAGGGACCAATGCACCTCTAGGTGGATGGGGATTAGCAGGAGCTCTTTATTGAAGATGTCCACCTAAGGAGGCAGGGCTGGAGGTCAGGTAAGATAGCACAGGAATCTTGCTAATTGTTACAAGGGTTCTAAAGGAGGAGCAGGCAAGGAGCTAAGTGGAAGAACTCAACACCCAGCCACTGGACCGTGAGGCAAGGCCCAGCATCTGGATGTCTGGATTCTTGGGCTTAAGGAGGAAAGCAAGACAGAGGAGGTGGTACAGAACAAACACTGAAGGGCCCAGGATAGGCCAGGTACTTTTTACACATTAAAGGTACAAGTGCTTAGTAGGTTCAAGATCCTGGAGCCAGACTCTCAGGGTTCAAACTCAGCTCCTCCATGTACTAGCTTATGACCCAAGCAAGTTACTTGGGTCAACCCAAGCAAGTATAGTAACTCTATACTTCAATTCTTTTTTTGTAAGACTGAAAATAACAGTATCTACCCTCACCTGTTTGTTACACAGATTGAACTAATTAACATCCACAATACACTAAGAACAATGATATCCATAATACACTAAGAACAATGCATGGCACTGAACAGATGCTCAATCAGTTAACAATCCTGAAACAAAGTTCTCATGAAGAAACTGGCTTGAAAAAGTAAAGCAACTTGCTAAAAGTGAGAGAAGAGATGACAGAGGTGGAATTTAAACACAGGCATATACAAAGCCAAGTTCTTTCCGATGCATGTCACCCCACCTCTACAGCGAAACAGGAATTAAGAAATGCTAGAGGCAATGGCCCTACCTCACTATAGAAATTTCCTGGCCTTTGAATTGGAGGACAGGTAAACTAATCAGAATGGAGAAAAGAACTCTTTCCCACCCCACCAAACCTGCTGCCCTCCGCCTTAATTATATTCCCCAGTAACTTAGGCCAAAAACCTAGGCATCATCCTTGATTCCTATGTTTTCCTCATCTCTCATGTCCAATCCATCAGAAAGTCCTATTGGTTCTACCTGCAAGAGCTACCCTAAATAAAACTACTTCTATCAATACTTCCACATTGACCACTCTGGTCCAAGTTTCCCATCAGGACTTCTCAGCTACTCTGTTTAGTCTGCCTGCTTCCACTCTTTCCCCCTTTCCCTCTATCACCAAAACAGGAGTTTAAAACATGAGTCACTTCCCAGATTGCTTGACACTCCTCAATGGCTTCTTAGACCACAAAGAATAAAAATCTACCCTGGTTGACCAGCCCTCCACACCTCACATGATCTACTTTCTGACCAATTTTATATGGTTTTTCCTTTGCTCACTCTGCTCCAACCACACAGGCAGCCACAAGGGCCCTCTGATCCTCAAACGTTCTTTCTTGCTCTGTGTCCCATGTTCCTGGTGTTCCCTTTGCTTAGTATACTCTTGCCCAGATGTGCACAGGGTTGGCTCCTCCTCACTTACAGTATCAGCTAAGAGAAGCCTTCCCAAACCACCCTATCTAAAGTACCCACCCCCATGCTACCATATTACTATTTTGTTTACAGCAAATATTCACTAGCTGTACTTTAACTGGCTTATTGATTCTCACCCCTAAAAGGCAGTAAGTTTTCCTTATTTAATACTGTATCCTTAATGCCCAGAACAGTACCTGGCACACAAAAGACATTTAATAAATACTTGAAAGTCTGAATGAACAGGGTTGGGGAAAGGATTCATAGGAAACAGAACTCTTCTTTAGAGGAAAGGTGTTACATAAGATGTGAACACATAACTCACGTTTTTGGTCCACCTTTTCACCCCATCATAACCTTTGGTACGGAGTTTATCATAGAAGAAACTGTTGAAGAAATGCACCTGTGCCAATGATACAAAAGAGCCAGGTGGAATCAACAGCCCGCAGGCCCTTCCACCACGTGTACTCTCCCCTGCCCATTCCACTTTATTACACCTCTAAGGACTGCTTTCCACAAACTCCAGTCCAACTTACTAAAGGTAAAAAGCACAAACTGTTTTCAACCTCATCTTATAACTTCCCACCCTGATTTGTGGGGTTAGCCATTGGGGAAAAACACTACAGACTAGGGGAAAGGATTAGAATTGAAAAGTTCAGGACCAAGATTACAAATTTGAATTTAACAAGTTACCTTCTACTGCCTCTCCCCAGAAAGAAAGACCCTCTTTATGTAAAATGGAAGACATGAAAGAGACTGAAAAAGCTGCTTAAAACTTTCAAAGTTTCTCTAGGGACTGAAGTATCTGGTTAGGCCTACCTTTTCAGGGACTGTGTCCATGACCAGGTCTCCGTACATGTTCATCACCTGAGGAGAAGATAGGAGGCCACGTGCCATGCAGGGTGTGGCATGAGTACAGGGCTTCCCCACAGAGAGGGCCCCAAACACATTGTTCCCCAAACCCCTTCTTGGGCCTGTTTCTCCACACCTCCTTACCTGGTCATTGAGCCAGTTCTGTCCATACAAAGTACCCAGGTCATCCATGGTCAGCACATGCCGCTTATAGGTGACTCGGAAGCCCCTCACCATGGCATTGCCTGGCATCCGCTGGTATGACTGGATCAACTGCAGCACCAGGCCCTTCCTGGGTAGGCCAAGGGTTGAGTCATACAAGAGATTGGGGTGGGGGCAGTGGCTTGGGCACACAGAAGTACCTTCTACTGCCTAGAATAAGAATCTAAAACTTTTTCTTTGGGTCATGGGTCCTTTTGAGGACTTGCTAAAGGCACACTTCCCTGTAAGAAGCACAGGAATACTTAGGTCCACGTGGTATTTCAGGGTCCCAGGTAAAGGCCCTCCCAGGTGGCTCACAGGGGCTTGGCACCTTGTCTGCAGATTCCTCCCCTTCAGTTCTAGCTTCCTCCTCCTCCCCGACTACATCCCTATGGGAGAAAAGGCAGCAGCATTCTCTCCCCATCTCTCAGGTCCCAGCCCTCTTCCAAAGGGCATCTCTTTCATGCCTCACCTGGAAGGTGCAGAGAACTCCTGCTGGAAAATGTCCTCTAGTTTCTCCACTACCTCATCAGTGCTGAGGGGGATGAGGCTGCCATAAGTCTGAAGGAATTCATCCAAGATGCCTGAGTGGAGGGAGGAGAGAAAAGTGAGACTCCAGACTCCAATCTCACAGTCAGCTAAGGGGAAAGACAAGATCCTGGAGGGCTCCTTACTCTGCACACAGGTGACATGCTCCTCCCGCAGAGGGCTGTGCTGGCCAGCTTTCTCCCCAGGCCGCTCGGCCTCTTCTGCAGTGCCCACATCTGAGCCCTGAAAAAGCTCCTGGGCCACGTGGTCCCCGATGCTGCACACGTTGCTGATGAGGATGCTGGCATCAGGGGGTGCCAGACTTCGCTCTCCTTCTGGCCCAAGTGGTCCCCCAAAGCCATTGGGTAGACTACAAGAGAGGAGACCTGCAACGCAGGGGAAATAGGATGGAGGCAAGAAACTCGCTCAGATCAAAGAACAATGGGGAGAGTAAATAAGGCACGCAAATTATAAGACCACAAGAAGGAGGAACTGAAACAAAATCTACCAGTACAAACTTTAAAGAATGAAAACCCTAGAGCATGAGATAATTATGTTCAAGAGGTTATAAGGGACAGAGAGGAAGAGTTAGTACAGGCATACCTCAGAGATATTGCGGGTTTGCTTCCACACCTCTACAATAAAGCAAATATTGTAATAAACTGAGTCACACAAATTTTGGGCTTTCCTGGTGCATATAAAACTTACCTTTACTATACTATAATTTATTAAGTGTGCAACATTCTATCTAAAAAGCTAATTTAAAAATACTTTATTACACATGAAAAGATGCTCAACACCACTAATCATCAGAGAAATGCACATCAAAACTACAATGAGGTATCACCTTACACTGGTCAGAATGGCCACCATCAAAAAGTCTACAAACGAGGACTTCCCTGGTAGTACAGTGGANCTATCTAAAAAGCTAATTTAAAAATACTTTATTACACATGAAAAGATGCTCAACACCACTAATCATCAGAGAAATGCACATCAAAACTACAATGAGGTATCACCTTACACTGGTCAGAATGGCCACCATCAAAAAGTCTACAAACGAGGACTTCCCTGGTAGTACAGTGGATAAGAATCCACCTGCCAACGTGATCCCTGGTCAGAGAAGAGTCCACATGACATAGAGCAACCAAGCCCGTGTGTCTAGACCCTGTGCTCCACAACAGAAGCCACCACAACGAAGAAGAGCCCCCCACTCTCGACAACTAGAGAAAGCCCATGCACAGCAACAAAGACCCAGCACAGTCAAAAAATAAACAAACCACCTCTGTCTTCTTAAAAAGAAAAAAATCTAGAAACAAGGTTGGAGAGGGTGTGGAGAAAAGGGGACCCTCCTACACCGTTGGTGGGAATGTAAGGTGGTAAAATCACTACAGAGAACAGTATGGAGGTTCCTTAACTAAAAACAGCAACTACTGGGTGACCCAGCAATCCTACTCCTGGGCATACATCTGGAGAAAACCCTAATCTGAAGATACCTGCACCCTGATGTTCACTGCAGCACTATTTACAACAGCCAAGACATGGAAACAACCTAAACGTTCATCAACGGATGAATGGATAAAGACGCGGCCCCTATAAACACTGGCATGTTACTCAGCCATAAAATAAAGAATGAAAAAAACTCCCATTTGCAGCAACATGGATAGACCTAGAGATTATCATACTAAGTGAAGTCAGAGAGAAACAAACTGCTATCACGCGTATGTGGAACATGATTTTTAAAAAAGATAAAATGAACTTATTTACAAATCAGAAACCAACTTACAGAAATATTGAAAACAAACTTATATACCAAAGGAGAAATGTGGAGGAGAACGATAAATCAGGAGCTTGGGGTGAATATATACACACTACTATATATAGTATAGGACTTAGTATATATAGCACACGGTATTCTACTCAATGTTCTGTGATAACCTGCATAAGAACCTAAAAAAGAATGAATATATGTATAACTGAATCACTTTGCTGTACACCTGAAACTAACACAACACTGTAAATCAACTATATTCCAATAAAATAAAAACATTTTTAAAAACTTCATTGCTAAAAATGCTATCATCTGAGCCTTCAGAGAGCAGTAATCTTTTCAGGGGTGGAGGCAATGAAATATTTTAAGAATTACCAAAACGTGACACAGACATGCTATCGAGCAAATACTGTTGGAAAAATGGCCCTGATAAGACTTGCTCTACTCAGTGTTGCCACAGACCTTCAGTTTGTAAAAAATGCAATGTCTCTGGAGTACAATAAAGTGAAGCGCAATGAAATGAGGTATGCCTGTACTCAAAAACAGGAGGAAAGCAAGAAACCATTAGGATTCAGAGAGATGTAAATTTCACAGCTATTTCTCATAATGCCTAGCATACTAGCATAGTACCTGGCACACAGGAAAGATTCAATAAATCCTCAAATAATTAATAAAGACAGAGCCTGATGTTGTTTAGTTGGGGTTCTCCAAAAGAGAAACATTCTAAGTGAGAACATCACACACAGCTGTCCAGGTGATGCACTCCTCTACCCAGAGAGATCCATCCCACCACTCTAAGAATGCGATGTACATGCAGGGGGCACGTTCCCTCAGAGGCCAAATGAAGAGAGTTCAAGCAGATATGATTGGCTTTTTTAAATCATGATTCCCTCTCTCTTCTATGCACAGGGCACCTACTTAGGAATCCTGTTTCCCAGCCTTGACTCTCTTCCCAGACTTAGTTCCTGCTCCGAGTGGGGCTTAAAACATTGCACAACTGTTCTGCAACCTCTCTCTCTGCCCTCCTACTTTCCTTAGACCCAGCTCTTATCACAGCAAGAGACTCCTGGCCTCCCAGGGTCTTAGCCCTCTCCTCTGCCCCATTCCCACCTTACCGGAGTCAGGGCCCAGAGGAGACTTTGGAGTCCACCTTAATCCATCTTCCTCCACGGGGGCCCCAGAGGGCACTGGTGGAGACCCTCTCACCCCATCCTCAGCCATGAGAGCACCTAACAGACTCAGCCGGGGTGGAGGTGGTCCCCGGGGAGAGTCAAAGCGACAGCAGGGGGATGGCACCTGTGGTGTCACAGCCCCTTCCCGGGGTGAAAGATGGTTCTTGGGGTGTGTGAGGTTTCGCCGCCGGCCCCGGTGGCGCCCCCAAAGCTTCCAGTGGAATGTCAGCGAGGTGCTTTTTGAGTAGAGCAGCATCCGGAAGGCTCTCATAGCTCTGCGACGGCGCTGTGAACAGGTTTTCCGATGAGTAGGGCGGGGAGGGCGAGGCCTCTGGGAAGCTCCCAGCTGACCCCATCTGGGGGGCAGCCTCCAAGCTGCCACTTCCTCCTCCTCATCTTCATCTTCGTCGTCCTCTTCTTCCTCCTCCTCTTCACTAGCTGAGGCATCAAAAGAGGGCCGAGGGACAGGGAGGCGTCTGGTTGGCACTGTGGTCCCTGACCCAGGGTCTGGCCCAAACCCTCCACCTGATTTGAGTCGGGGTTTGGGGGGTGGGGGCCAACGAAGACGCTCCCGCCTGGGACTTGAAAAAGCTGGGGCTATGCCGGGTCCAGGAGGCTCAGGCCCCCAAGACCCAGTTCCTTGTATAGTCTCTTTCATCTTCCAATAGCCTGGAAAACAAAAGTTGGAGTGTCAGAATCCAAACATCCTACACCCCAGACCCCGCCTTTCTCAGCANCCGCCTGGGACTTGAAAAAGCTGGGGCTATGCCGGGTCCAGGAGGCTCAGGCCCCCAAGACCCAGTTCCTTGTATAGTCTCTTTCATCTTCCAATAGCCTGGAAAACAAAAGTTGGAGTGTCAGAATCCAAACATCCTACACCCCAGACCCCGCCTTTCTCAGCATGCGTCTTCTGCAATCAGACACAAACTACTGAAAAGAGAGATTTCAAGCAGACGTGACTGGCTTTTCTAAACCAGGACTCTCTTTCCTTAGACCCAGCTCTTAACACAGCAAGAGACTCCTACTCTCCCAGAATCTTGGCCCTCCCCACCCCCTCCTCTGCCCACTCCTAGCTTCAGATCTTCCTTATAGTTAACATGGTCCACAAGCTGCCCTTTAGTCTGTGCCACCATCTCTCTCCTGCCCAGCTAGAGGCAAAGAAGAATGGCTAAGCAGCAGACCTCAGGGCTATTTCTCAGATCCCCACATCAAGCCTAGCATTTTCAGGCTCCACTTCTCTACTTGAATGCCACCAGGGGCTTCCCTGGTAGCTCAGACGGTAAAGAATCCGCCTACAATGAAGAAGACCTAGGTTCTATTTCTGAGTCAGGAAATTTCCTGGAGAAGGAAATGGCAACCCACTCCAGTATTCTTTTGCCTGGAGAATTCCATGAACAGAGGAGCCTGGCGGGCTACAGTCCACAGGGTAGCAAAGAGTCGGACGACTGAGAACTAACACAAGTCTATTGGCACAAGGGATATCCTAATTGAGAGCTAATAAGGGAAATGGTTCAGTACGGGAATACTGACATGGTACAGAGATACGTGAGAACACAACTTCCGCCGGGAATCTGTAAACGAGAGTGAGAAGAGAGTTCTCCATCACAGCGGAATGAATGGGGTATGTGAGCATGGTCGGGTCGTCTCAGGAGGGAATGGGGATACGAGAGATACGGTTCAGGTCACAGAATCTAATGAGAAGGGAAGGATTTTAGAGGAAACTGAAAGAGAACAGGATGGCGCTTAAGGAGCCGAGTCAAGGCGCGCTGAGACGGAACTCAGCCGAGCCTGGTTGGCCCAGCCCCCTTCCTGCTCCGTCCTAGGGACCAGAATGCGTCCCAGTACCGGTGCGGTCCTACAGGCTCGGGAGACTCCGCGTGCAAGGGCCTTATAAAGCCCCTTCGAGGGCCTCCTGGGCCCCCATTAGGNTGTTCCTGGCTGTTCCCTGTCCTTTGTCTAATCAGCTCTTGGCCATCTCCAAAGTGTACCCACCCTGGTCTTCCAAGCTCAGAACTGCCTTTTACAACACAGTCACAGTTTCACAAGCCCCAGGAAGGTTCCATGTGGAGAGAGGCTAAGTTTGGCCCTTGCCCGAGGGATTACAACACTCAAGATATCCCCCTTGTGTAAATGGAAGACACCTGAGAAAGGGGAGAAAACAGATGCTTAGTGAACCACAGCCATACAGATAATCTGATGTTTCCCCTCCCTTATCCAGCTTAACCTTATGTTTGCCTCCTGTAAGGACTAAGGCATTCTGTCCTTCATTCCTCACCTCTACCTCTACACCCCAGCTTCCAAGCCCTTGCCAAAGCTCCCCTACTCTTGCCCCAGGTCAGGGATCTGCTCCCCTCATATCCACCCTGCACTGCCCACCCACCTCTCACCTGCACTGTAGCAGCTGTTGTAGGCCCAGTCAGGGTTGGAGGGCATGCTTTGTATGCATCGGAAGAGAGTCTCCTGCCTTCCTTGTCCCTCCCGAGATACCATCTGACCCATGGTGAAAGTCTCATCATGAAACAGGACCTGACAGGGAAGGGAGGGGATGCTGAAGAAAGTGGGCTGGCGTGGCTCGGGTCCAGGCAGCCTCAGGAGCCCTGAGAAAGGAGCCAAGGAATGAAGAAGGGCCCCCTAAGTGGGGTATGAATAGGGGTTAAACCTCAGTGCTGGGGTACAAGGCTTTGGGAAAACAGACCTCCAGGCCCTCAGGTGAGGCTCAGGGAATATTTGGGGTTACCTGGCTGTACAGCAGATAAACTCCAGCATCCCAAACTCGAACAACATATCCTTGGGCCTCCAAGCCTCGCCCACGCTGGAGAGCTGGTTGCCACATCACCTCTGTCACATCAGAGTCCTCTGGAGGCAAAGAATATGGCAGTGAGGATTTCTGTGCTTATTCTCTAAGGGTCTCTTTGGCTGATGTGCCAGTCCCACACTTCTAGATCTTGCCCCCCACCCCAAAGCCATGATTGGAAATAGTGCTCACCCTTGGAGGTGATGTTAATGGGAACGAGATGCAGAACTGAGCGCTTCTCTGGGGAGAGAGGGAGGAGATCTCAGCAGTTGCGCGACTGTCAGCCCTCCGCCCTCACCCTGGCTCAGGGTTGCAGTCTCCAGATCCCCCTGCTGTGGATCACCTCCCACCCCTGCTGCACCCCGGAGGCCTCACTCTTCTGTTTACGGGTGAGCACTGCTCTCCTCCTCCGGGATCTCTCCCCATTCTCCTGGCCTTCTGTGCCATCAGGGCTCTGCTCATGGAAAGAGGGTCAGGGTTAGGCTAAGATGCAAGGGTCCCAGGAAAGCCTTTCCCCACCCCCACCCCCCACCTCCCACCTGCCCCAGGAATGCCTCACATCTCTCCTGCACCTTTCCCCAGCAACCTGAGTCTGGGTACTGGCTCTCCTCCAGAATCTGTTAGGTATGAAAAGCAGTAATCTTTAACAATTTCCTTTCCTGGAATGCTTACTCCCTTGATCTCCAAACCCTGGGACCCTCTCTTGCACCCATTCCAAACTTTGCCGACCAAGCTGATAGAACCGAGAGACCCAGAGACTGCCCTGCCACGCATCCTTTTCTGCCAGACATGCTTCTCCCCTCACTCACCTGCTCCTGGAGATTCAGCCATGGATTCCCTTCCCCCTTCTCGGAGGGCCCTCCGTTCCTCTGCAGCCGGGTCACCTCTCTCCTTAAGGTCTGCAGCTCGGTTTGTTGGGTCAGCAGAACCATGGCACAAGCCACAGCCCCCAGAGCCGCCCCCCAACTCAACCAGAGGGCAACTGAGAGCGCCGGCTCTCGGACGGGGCCCCCCATGTCTCCCTGGGGCCCTTTGGAGCTTAGCAAGGAAGGAGGTGAGGCCGGCATGAGCTGGGGACCCTGCCAACAGCTGTGGTCTCAGGAGTGGGATGGCAAGGAGGTGACGGGGAGGGTGGGGGTGCAGGCAGTGGTGCAGAAGGGAAGAAGGGCGTTACGCAAGGGAGGAATAAAAAGGAACTTGAGAATAAAAAGAAGGGAGGCGGGAAGCAAGCTGGGGCACTGCTGGTACTCTTGGGACCCTGCTGCAGGGCCAGCACTGCCCCCAGATCCCTCACCTCCTCCAGCCTCAGGAGAATTTGGTGTTAGTCTCTCTAGGAAGGACAGGGCTCCCAGTGACACCCAGGAGGAGCGGCCAGAGCGCAGGAACCCCGGGGCGGCCCCAGAAGTGGGGGAGGGAAGGTTGGCTGGCTCTGGGGCATGGTGCCAGGAGCCAGGATGGAGAGACACGCTGGGCAGCACCGAGGGTCAAGGTGGAGAGTGGAAGACCCTCGCACCCAGGCACAGGTGAGATCTCTGGGGAAGTCCGCTCACTGTGACTGAAGGTGGGCGAGGAGGGGAGGAGAAGGGGTCAGTGGGGAGGAGAACCAGGGTCGGGGAAGCAAGGAACTGGCTGAGTTCCGGGGTTAAGGCCAGGCCGGGTGTGTTGGAAGAAGGCCTGCACTACTCTCTCTGCTGAACTTGGCAAGCGGGACTTCCTGTTTCCCCAGAAACGCTCTTACATAAGGCTCTGGACAAATGAGAGACAGCCAGAGCGCCCCACCACTATAGGACTCCTGCCTGAACCCTGGGGCGCAGCTTCCCGTGTTCCTGGGCCCTAGTGTCCCACTTCCTGACCCTGAGCCCCCACATCGCGCNACTACTCTCTCTGCTGAACTTGGCAAGCGGGACTTCCTGTTTCCCCAGAAACGCTCTTACATAAGGCTCTGGACAAATGAGAGACAGCCAGAGCGCCCCACCACTATAGGACTCCTGCCTGAACCCTGGGGCGCAGCTTCCCGTGTTCCTGGGCCCTAGTGTCCCACTTCCTGACCCTGAGCCCCCACATCGCGCCTGCTTCCCTGCCCACCTCCCGCTTCCCCCCTCCCTGCGCCTAGTCCCAGCCCAGACTGGTGCCAGCACCTGCTGCAGGTGCCCAGGCTGCCAAGAGGAAGGGCTGCTGCTTCTCCCAGCCCAGGGATTCCCCACAGGAGGAAGCCCGCCTCCTAGGTAAATCAGGCCACTTCTGCTGGACCTTGGGCAGAGAATTGATTTTTTTTTCCCCTGGCAGTTTGCCTTTTGATTCTCTTCTCCTGCCTGGGGCTTCAAGGCACGTAGGTCTCAATGCCCAAGCCTGGATGTCGTCCTGGAATTCCAGGTGACCTTCTCCCCCAACCCCCCACCTCCCAGACCCCCGCTTCCATTGGCCCTCAGCTACCCTGAGGATATCCCTAAGCCCCAATAAAGAGAGCAACCATGACGTATTCTCTTTAATATCCACTTATCAACATTTAGTCCCAATAATAATAAAAATAATATCTGTTTTAAAAATCCACAGGGAATTATCAGGGGAGGAGCCTGTCCTGGTCTCTGACCCCTCACATTCAGAACTCCTGGCCTAGTCCCAGTCTCTCTGGCATCCGGCCCCCCTTAGTGGCTGAAGAGGGGGTATGGACGACCCATCATCACCCAGAGTATAGTAAACAGTGTCCTGGGGGGCTGCAGCCAGGGTTGGGGAGTCAGGAGATAAATGGGGCTGGGGAGCTAGTGAGGTGGAGAGCTGGAGGTGGGGAGAGCTGTCAGCGAGGCTGGGAATATTTGAGTGGCATGGTCATCACGTGAGCCCTGGCAGCCTTCCGGGGGGAGAGGCAGGTCTAGGGGAGGAGCAGCTCAGGGTGGGACAGAGGGGACAGGGGTGCTCAGAGAGCAGCTGTGGGGACAAGCCACCTGGAAAACGGGGCCCTTCAGTGAACTTGGAAGAGTCCAAAGTAGGTGAGAAAGGGGGCAGCCTTGAGTTGGGTCTGGGGGAGGGTGCGGATCCGCAGGGAGGACCCTCGCCGCAGGCGCAAGAGTCCTGACACCTGGCAGAGACGGAGTTGGGGCCCGGGGGAGCTGGCCGCAGTGGCTGAGAATTCCTCCAGGCAGCGCAGGGCCAGCGTGTCATCCACCAGCAAGTCCAGCTTCAGGTAGACAGCCTTCCCCTCATCAAAGTGCACCTGGGGGGGCAGGGGAGGGGCGAAGTCCAGGGTCTGCTGGCCCTCGGCTTCATCTGTGTCCTGAGAGGCCCAAGGCTCCTCTCAGCCCAAACCCCACACTCCCCCTCCCCACCTTTAACTTGCCCCCAACCCCGAAGCCCAACCCTTCTCCTTCAGTTCCGGCTTTACCGTGGAGCCAGGTGGGGCTTACCTGACAGTACAGGTAGTACAGCCCAGCCCGGATGACCATAAATTGCCCGGTCTGGCAGTCATAGCGCAGAGGGTTGGAGCTGTTGATTTTGGCCTCCTCCCAGCCACTCACTGTCCCGTCCACACCTGAATGTGGGTGTTCAGAGACAGGGGAAATCCCTCTAGAGAACTTTCTCACACTGGCCAATGAGACACTGAGTTTATAAACCTTTGGGCCCACTTTACCCAGAAGGTATCTAGGAGGCCGGGGGCAAGGGAGGAGCTGCGGCCGAGGGAGCTGGGAGCGTGATAGGAAGTTAGGGGAAGAAACCTGACATAGAGGACTAGAATGATAGACAGCAAGTTCTCACCAGCTGCTTCTGGGGAGAGGAGTAGGACTCAAGCATGGGGGCTTTTATAGGTTGTGTCTGCACCATTTGCTCTTTTACTTGGAGAGGCATGGATGCGTTACTTGAATCATATATTTCTTGGGTTATTAAAATTAAAGATAATCAAAAGGGAAAAAGATAAAAACAAAAAATTAAAAATAATAAATGGTACCCAAACCTCCATCCATTAATGAATGGCTAAGGAAAATTGTGTTAAGTCCATACAATGGTATATTATTCAGCCATAAAAAGAAATGGAGTACTAATGCATGCTACAATGTGGAGGAAACAAGAAAACGCTGTGCTCAGTGAAAGAATAGCTACTCACAAAGGATCACATGTTCTGTGAATGTCCAGGTGGCGCAATGGTAAAGAATGTGCATGCCCATGAAGGAGACGCAATAGATGGGGGTTCGATCCCTGGGTCTGGAAGATCCCCTGGAGTTGGAAATGGCAACCCACTCCAGTATTCTTGCCTGGAGAATCTCATGGACAGAGGAGCCTGGAGGGCTGCAGTCCATGGGGTCTCAGGGAGTCAGACATGACTAAGTGACTGAATACGCATGCACATGAAATTTCCAAATAAATACATAGAGACAAAAAGTAGATTAGCAGTTGCTTAGGGCTGGAGGAGATCAGGGAAATACAGTGTGGTGGGTGAAGCGTACAGGGTTTCTTTTTGAGGTAATGAAAACTTCCTAAAATTACTGTAGTGATGGTCATACAATTCTGTGACTAAAAGCTTAACTGTACATTTTTAAAAGGTGAATTGTATAGTATGTGAATTATATCTCAATAAAGCCGTTAACAACAACAAAACTAGAGTAAAGGTAATTGCAAATTGTAAAGAAGACAATCAAATGACAAAGCAGGGTCTCAAGTGCCTTCCCAGCCCTCCGCGAGCCACCCCTGTTTACCTCTCAGATCTAATCTCACACATTCCTCCAAGTCACAAGACTCCAGGCCCTCAGGCCCACTTTCTGTTCCTGCCAGGCACCAAGCTCACTGTTTCCACAGGGTTTTTACTACTCTTGCCTCCCCCGAGGATTCCTCCCTCCCTTCAGTCAGTCTGGACGCTCTGAGTGACCTCCCCAGGCCTCCCAGTCTGAAATATTAATAGCTAGTCTCCATTAAACTCTCCTCCACTCACCGCATCTCTCTCATAGCAGTCACCAAGGACAGAAATCGTCTTTATTTCCTTCTGTGATAGTTTGGGGTCTGCCTCCCCCAAGGAGCAGGGGAATTGGTCTGGTTACCGCACCCTAGGCCCTGCAGCTGGGCCTGCTCTGAGCAAACACCAGGCTCATGCTGGTTGGAAGAAAACGGAGGAGGGGGAGGCTGTAGAGGCAGCTGTCTCTTGTTTGGGTCCACAGGCTGCTCTCCGGGGCTTCCGGCACCTCATCTCAGTAGCCTGGGAAGCTTCCTTCCCGGCACCCCCATCTTCTGCCTGCCCCGGGGCACTCTCCTGGTTCCTTTCTCAAGAACATAATGCTCACAGGGCATTTTCATCCCTACCTATGGGTTGCCTTGGCTTTTATTTCACAAGACTCCAATCTGAGTCTCCAGCTCTGCCCGTGCCTGCCTCTCCTGACACTGCTACCTGCCTGCCATTAGAGTAACCTCCCCAAGGTCCCCACTGCAAACTCACCTAGACCAAAACTGAGCCTGCCCCCCCAACCCCAAATTTGCTTGACTGCATTCCACATTGGGCTCCTGGTTCTACCTCTTATCAAGCAACCAAGCCTCTCTCTCTCACCAGCTTTATCCACTGATCACCAGTTCCTAGCAAGCCTGCCACCGAAGTACCTGTCTCCCTCCCCTGTGTTGGTGGACTCAGCCATTTCTCACTGGGACTCTGTTCAGGCTCCTTCCTCTTTAGACTCCCTGTTTCCACAGGGAGTAAACTGCCTGCTCCAGTTTACTCGCCACACTACAGAGGCATAGAGTGATATTTCTGAAATGCAGACGGGAGACTCTTCTTGCTTTGACTTCAGAAGAACCTCCAGACTCCAACTGTGACCTGGCTCCATATGCTTCTCCAACCTCACCCCACCCTGCTCTTCTCGATCTGTCTCCTCCACCACATTGAGCTGCTTGCTCCCGGTCCTCCAGCCTCATCAGACTCTTGGCAAATTCTGGGCTTTTGTACAAGTGGCCCTGCCCCTGCGTCCATCTTATATCACACTTGGGTAAGAGCCCATGCCTCCTTGGGGAGGAGTCCCTGACTCCGTTGTAAAGTTGTCTTCCTCTGTACTGGCCATGTGTCTCTTGCTACTTTCATTATTATTCTTGTCATATCACATTGTAATTTACCAATTTATATGCTTGCCTCCTCTCCTAGACAGCAGTTCCTTGTAAATAGGTCTGAATATTAGTCAGTGTGGGCACCTAGCTGGGTCCATACAAACAGTAGCATCTCAGCTCATGTGTACTGAGTCAACGAATGAGTAAATGTCTGGGTAACTGCTGAAATAATGGTCCAGAGAGAAGGGAGAAAGGCTGGCCTGAGACATGAAGAGTAGGGGGGAGAAGGAGAAAGGGCATTCCTGGCTAGGGAACTAGTTTGAGCTCGTTGTGGCTAAGGGCATGGTGTGCCTGAGACCATGGTATCACTAAATTTCATTCTTTACTGCCCGGCAATCACCCTTTCTTCCCTGATAGGCTTGCTTTTCACTGTCCCTCCTGCCCATCTCCCTCAATCTCCAGAGGACCCCGAAGGCATCAGGTAAGGGCTACCTTTTGTCCTCCCACCCAAATCACAAACCGACTTGTTCTCGTGATCACCACTGACCCTCTTATGGAGATGAGATGACACGTCCCGTCCCTTTCTTCCTTCTGGAGTCCACCCCCTCCCACTGTCTCGGATGCTGCCTGCAGGTTCCCCTACCCCTGCACTGGCAATTGCCTCTCACGCAATGTCTGGAACACAAGCACAGCTAGCTGGATTCAAATCCTGGCCCCACCTCTTAGTATCATTATGACCTGGACAGGTTACTGTCATCTCTATCTGTAAAAATGAGATGGCTGGATTATCTTCCTTTTAGGACTCTTTCGAGGATTAGGTGAGATTAAACACTGAATAGGTAGCTATGATTTAGGCAGTATTGCTTAAGGACTGAACTTTTCCTGGACTCACATCCTTCTCTATCTCCTGGCCCATTTCTCTGGTCCTGTCACAGAGAAACTTCTGGAGAGGGTTGTCACTGCCTCTGATTCCTATTTCCAATTTTCTCTTAACCCAGTCCACAATGGCTTCCAACCTAACCACACCAGCCACCACCCTTGTCAAGGTCACCAGTTGACTTTGAATGTTACTAAATGCAGCAGTCATTTCTCTGTTCTCATCTCATGTGACCACTCAGCTGCATTCAACATAGACAGCCACATCCTCCTTCTTGAAACTATGTCTTCTCTGAAACTCCAGGACACTGCCCTCCCTGGGTTTCTTCCCCTCTCTCTGTCTGCTTCTCAGTCTCTGCTGGATTCTCCTACTCTGCTCCAAGAGCTTCAGGGCTTTCCTTGTGGGGGCCCCTTCCCTCGTGGGTGTCTCATCCAGTCCTGTAGCTTTAAATACCATCCATCTGGTGATGACTCCTGACTCTACACACCCTGCCCAGGCCTGAGCCACTCACCAAGTCCAACTAACTATTTGGGAAACTCACTTGTTTATTATTATTTATCCACTTAGTTATTACTAGCTCTCAAATTCAATTATTAATTTACATGCCCCCCCAACCTATTTCCTTCCTGGTTAACACCACCTTAATAAAAGACACCATTATTCTCAAAGATGCCCAAGTTAAAAATCTAGAAGTCATTCCTTCCCTCCTCCTCTTATCCTGCTCCACCAAGTCTTTCTTTTCAAACTACACACTGAATCCATTTACTTCTCTCCATCTCAGCTGCCAACCCTAGACTAAGACACTCTCGTATCTTGCCTCCTGGCCTGTCACATGGAAGGGAATTCCAGGTGAATGAACAGTATGTCCAAAGTCCAGAAGAAGCACATTGGTGGGGAGGGGGTGTCAGCCAATAAGTGTGGAGAGGGCATAAGGATATGCCAGGAAAAGAGGTTGAGACCAGAGCGTGGAGAGGCTGAAAGCCAAGCAGAAAAGCAATAGAAGAATGGGAGACAGGCTTAAGGAGGCTGAACTTGGCAACACAGGTGGGACACAGTAGGGGTGGGAAAAGTCTAGAATGAGGAAGGAGCTGGAGACTGAGTCTGAGGTTCTGAGGTCATGGTGCTGAGGTGGGGGTGGGGTGGAGATGGAAAAGAAGATCAGAGTGGAAATATTTAGAGAAAAATGATCAGAGCACGAAAACTCTTGGAATATGGAGGGGAAAGAAGAGGGGAAAAAATCAAAGATGCTTCTTGGAGATGAGCGAGGGCTGAAGGAAAAGCCTGGCTGGTGGTTTGCGGGGGCGGGGGGGGGTGCGGGTATCTGTCTGGTCTCTGAAAGGGGAAGGGGTCTCCCTGGGGTCCCATGTCTGAGTCACGGAGAAAGTCCAGTTTTGGAAGCCAAGAGAAGCGAGTCCTAAGCATTTTCTTGAACTGGCTTTTGGAGTTTCTGATGTTGAAGGTGGGGATGGGGGTGGAAATCAAGGTTCTGGAGGGGGTCCCTTGTCCAGAAGGCCAGGGCTGTGAGGGTAAGAGAAGAGCTCAGAGGAGGGGCGGGGCCTCACCTGCCTGTGCTCCATCTTGTCCTGGTCGTGGGTGAACTGTAAGACACAGGTAAGGGGTGGTGAGCCCTGCCCTGCACCCAGCCACCCCTTCTCCCTGGGCACGGCTCCCCATCACCCACCTTCATAGTGGGCTGCAACTGCTCTGCGCGCCCGTGGTTTCTGGCCTTTAGATGCTGAGGATCAAGGAAAGACAGATGGGCCAAGCAGTCCCCATGTCGGGGGTGGGTGGCCAGGAGCTACTCTCTCAGCCCCGTTCCCCTCAGTACCCTGGCATCCTTATTCTTGTTCAGTCTCCTGGTCTCAGAACCTCAGGCCTTATCTTCATCCACAGGTATAGCCACTGATAATTTATCATCGGAAGTGGGATGCTTCTGAGCATAAGAGGGTATTATTAATCATCACACTGAGCCCACAGGTGTAAGCCTGCAAGCCTGGATATATGGTCACAGGGTCACCCCAGTCACACGTCTTTGCTTTTGGGGGTTCAGGCCTCTGATTCTCCTACCTCTTCTTCATCAGGACGTCAGGAGCTCTCCTAACTCCTGGCGACCTGCCTTCATATTCAGGGTGGGGTCTGAGTGAGAAGCAGGCCTATGCAATGGAAGGAGCTTCCAAAGGAGGGTCAGAATTCTAGGTTTGAGTCTCTGTGCCTCCGACCCCCTCTTTTACTCTCTGTGCGTCAGTTTCTCTACCCATAAGCAAGGATAATGGGTTTTGCTCTGCCTGCTTCACAGGACTGTTATGATGTACAAAATTGATAGTGAGTCCAGAAGCCTCCATGATATTATGATTACTCGATGGACGTGAGTCTGAGTGAACTCTGGTAGTTGGTGATGGACAGGGAGGCCTGGTGTGCTGCTATTCATGGGGTCGCAAAGAATCGGACACGACTGANCTGTTATGATGTACAAAATTGATAGTGAGTCCAGAAGCCTCCATGATATTATGATTACTCGATGGACGTGAGTCTGAGTGAACTCTGGTAGTTGGTGATGGACAGGGAGGCCTGGTGTGCTGCTATTCATGGGGTCGCAAAGAATCGGACACGACTGAGAGACTGAACTGAACCGAAGGTTGGGATGAAGGGCTGCTCACCATTTCTGCGAGGCCGAACCAGTTTCAGGAAAGGAACAGCATCCTGGCTTTCCTCGGGCTGAGGATTCAGGTCCTAAGGATGTTAAGGGCAGAGCTAAACCAGGATCTCACCAGGGACTCCAGAAGACCAACAAGGGGCCCATCTCGAGAGGCCCAGTCAGCAAGAGGACCAAGTCCCTCAGCCAAGAGCGGCCGAGGCCACCAGGAGGCAAGTTCTTGGGGTCAGGGATCAGCCCTCACCCCTGTCCCCAAGACCAGCCACATCCCCCTAGTCCACTCCCCTCAACCAGCAATTGGTACATCACACACACACGCCCACACCCAGTCAGTGTGCAAAATGAGTACACACCCTGCACACACATCCCTCTTCCATAGCAAGCTCCTGCATCTCACACTCCCACGCCCCCCATGGCCAACAAACACTTGGTACTTGGTTGACACCAAGGGGTAACAAACCCCTTACACACAGTTGTCACTCTCATGTACCCAGGCATGAGAGGACTGATGCACACACACCACACACACATGGCTGGCACAAGCGGGCACACACTTCCCATGCCCAGCAACCATGTAGCCAGCACCCACCCCCCACTCACCAGCGGGTCCGGGTCTTCCTCTGCCACCAGGTCCCTCTGGGAAGGCTCCTGCTGGGAAGGAGGCAGCTACCTTGTCCTTCTCCACTTGACATCTCACCCTCCACCCACCTTCCTGGCCCCTTTTCCCGCCTGCCCACCGGCCCCATCAGATGTTCGGCACAGTCCCAGGGAGGGGTGTGCAGCCGGGCCTCACCTGGGCAAACAGCGATGCCCGGTTCCCCAGGCTGACCNTGACTTAGGAACAGGAGTGAATACTGCCGAACCTGAATGCCCCACCCCCATTTTAAGAATATAGGAAAAGAAAGTCTTTAAAAATAGAATAAAAATCAGTAAATTTGGGAGCTCATATACACTCGTGGGTGATTCATGTCAATGTATGGCAAAATGAATACAGTATTGTAAAGCAAAATAAACTAAAAAATAAAAATTAAAAAAATAGAATTGACAATATAATAGCTAGCCTATGAAAGAAAAATATATATTATATTTTATATAATGCTTAATAATTATATATGCTTAATATATATGCTTAATAATTAAATAAACCACAAATATTACACTTGAAATGAGAAAAGAGAATCTTTAGAGTCAAAAATTATAAGATAATTCATATTTCTCTGTGAAAATATATTTAAAAATCTAGAAAAGTTATTTTATTAAAAAGTGTAATTTGCCAATATTGATTTAATGCCCATTATTAATAACACTATTTTTGAATATTTATGTAGCAGACACTTCACTTATTTAATTTCAATTAGTTCTTTTCACAGCTTCATGAGTTAGATATTATTATTATCCTCGTTTTTATAGTTAAGAATGTTGAGACTTAGTGAGATAAGTCTTAGTGAGATAAGTCTTAAAGAGAAAATAGCAGAGAAAGTTGCTAAACTTGCCTAAGCTCATACAACCAACTGCTCAATATCAGAGCCTGGAATCAGTGTTGGTGGGATGGTTACAGAGATCTATTTTAAGAAAACTTTGGCAATTTTTCTCAGTGTTCTGGAGAAAAAAAAATGTTTTATGAAATGCCATAAAAACTGGGAGGGGCTACCAGAATTAATTAACTTGAGGAATGTCACACTCTATTCGAGAGTTGGACTGTGAAGAAGGCTGAGCACCAAAGAATCGATGCTTTTGAACTGTGCTGTTGTAGAAGACTCTTGAGAGTCCCTTGGGCTGTAAGGAGATCCAACCAGTCCATTCTGAAGGAGATCAGCCCTGGGATTTCTTTGGAAAGAATGATGCTAAAGCTGAAACTCCAGTACTTTGGCCACCTCATGCGAAGAGTTAACTCATTGGAAGAGACTCTGATGCTGGGAGGGGTTGGGGGCAGGAGGAGAAGGGGCAACAGAGGATGAGATGGCTGGATGGCATCACTGACTCGATGGGCATGAGTCTGAGTGAACTCCAGGAGTTGGTGATGGACAGGGAGGCCTGGCGTGCTGCGATTCATGGGGTTGCAAAGAGTCGGACACGACTGAGGAACTGAACTGAACTGAACTGACACTCTATTCTCCTTAATACTCAGTGTCCTGAAATCTAAAAAGAAAAAGAAAAAATCTGTGCAATTTTGCAGAACTCTATGTTAAGGGAATGGCAAAATGCTATACTATATAAGATTACCACCATAATAAAATGATTCCTAGGGAATAAAGGAAATATATTTTCAAATGTTCATCTATTTTAAAGATCTTTTGGACTCTGTGGGAGAGGGAGAGGGTGGGATGATTTGGGAGAACGACATTGAAACATGCATAATATCATGTAAGAAACGAATCGCCAGTCTAGGTTCAATGCAGGATACAGGATGCTTGGGGCTGGTGCACTGGGATGACCCAGAGAGATGATATGGGGAGGGAGGTGGGAGGGAGGTGGGAGGACTGGGAACTCATGTACACCCGTGGCGGATTCATGTTGATGTATGGCAAAACCAATACAGTATTGTAAAGTAAAATAAGGTAAAATTTAAAAAAAAATTTACCCTAAAAAAAAAACTACAATGAGATACCAAAATAAATAAATAAATAAAGATCTCAAGACTATTATTGTTGATTTCTTTCAAAATTTCAGAAACATAATATTCTTGCAAATTAACCATTCAAGAGCATAGAAAGAATTTAGATAAATCTTCTCAATGAAATTAGCCAATTTCCCTTAATCAAAAACTGCCCGTGTTTGTTCTATAAAAGGAAATTAGAGACAGATTTTGTTTATAAACAAAACAAAATTCAAATCAAAATGCCAGCTAGGTTAATCCAAAAGTATATAAAAGATAACATCATGACTAAAATAAGTATCCTCTATAAGTTAAAAATTATTTGATATTGGGAAAATTTGATAATCATCAGGTTAATAGAACAAATGACAAATATTTTTATAATATTTCATTTATCACTATTTATTAAAATTATTTTTTAAAATAGTAAAATATAAATAGAAGTATATTTCTTCAAAATCATAAGAATATCTAACTGAAGCCAAAAGCTAACACTGAATTTAAATATAAAACTTCAGAGATATTCCATTTAATTCAGGATTAACAAGCATTCGTATTGCAATCATTGTAGTTCAGTATTACTCTTGAAGTTCTGGTTTATTCAATGAAAGCAGAGGAAAAGAAACTATTAGTATATGAAAAAATATTTTTTCAAATATGTAAAAATTTAGAACTTTAGGGTTCTTCAAATGGAGATTGGTTAAAAGTGAACCAATACAATTTCACTAGCATTAATAACATGATTTTACAAGATACTAAAACTATAATATGTCTACAATATATTATAACATAAAAAATTTCAATTATCATTAACTCACCGAACAAATAAGTGCCAGGCATTATTTTAGGCAATGGGAACTAAAAACACCACAAAACCCTGCTCCCATGGAGCTTACCTTCTAGTAGGGGAATGAAAAGAGACAAATAAACAAGAAAATGTATTTCTATTCATATTCATATTTATAATGTTTAAACATTATTGTCACTTTAATTCCTGATTTTTTCATACATAAATACACATGTAAAAAATTGGAAGCTTAAATATCAAAATCTAAACTGTGGTTATTTCCAAACATTGTAACTGTGAATGATTTCATAGCTTGAATGGTTTTCTTGCTTTTCAAAAATTATTTCTACAATAAACACAAAGCTACAAAAATTTAGAAATGTAAAGTCCAATATAAAGCATCACAATTTTCCATTTCTTTTCAATTTATTTATAACCCAGAATGTTAATGATCAAACGTCCTATCACAGACCAAACTATAGCCATCAAGATCAATTGTAGTGTGATTTCTCTCCATTATGTTGTGTTGGAAGCCATACCAGAGTTAAATTTGAAATCTATGCTTCTCTGCAATTAAAATAAATTATATATAATCAAAAACAGTAAAGATTAAGATCAGCTGCCAGTTACATCGACATCCAAACCATACTCTGCCCTCAAATTCCAAGTTGTAATTTGCTAAGCTGAAAGAACAAACATACGTTATTTGTAGAGCCAGACATATGATTATCTGGATAAAAGTATGTGTGCCATCCCCATAAGGCATAATCCAATATATTACTACCTAGCTGAAAAGCCAAATTCAATTCATTCTTATCCTACTGATTCATGCTTATGAATAAATTTCAGTACCCGGTGCACCTATAACCTTGGAAAATATATATTATGCCTTTATTATCCATTTACAAAATACAGGGTTTTACCCAAGTACAGCTGTTCTCACATTTTGGTACATATTCTAATATTATGAAACGTTACAGAGAATGACAAATATTGTTCCAGAAGAAAGATGGAAATATATATACCCTGCACCATAATAAAAACAGTGGTTATATGGCAAAATGAAGCAAGAAGATTGGGCTTGGTATCTATATGAGAGCAAATATTCAAGAAAGTTTTCCAGTGCTTACTTCTACCAGTAAAATAAAGTCTGTTACCTAAATAAATCATATGACTTGTTACATTCCCTGATAGAAGACACTACAGAAGCAGACCATCTCATTTCTGAACACTGTTCATATTTAGTAGATTGTGCTTTAAATGGAATTCCTAGGGGTGAACATAAACTACTCCTCTAAATTGACTTTTTCTCTTACCCAATCCCTGACATTTCCCTCTCTCCAGGGTTGATTTATTGTGCATTTACTATGAAAAACAACCATTTTATAGAGCTCTGACAATGGTAGACAGGTTCTGGCATACAAAGATCAAAAAGATAGGACCCCTGCTGTCAAAGGAGTCACATTCTAGTCGGGGAAATAGAATTGTAAAAAAAATAATTCAATAATTACATATTCCTAACTGGTTTCTTGTAGTTAATTTCTATTAATAATCCCATAGTGTTATGGTCATAAAAAATGCTGGTATGATTTCAGTTTTCTTACATTAACCAAGGCTCACTTTGTGGCCCAGCATGTGGTCAATCCTAGAGAATATTCCATGTGCACTTGACAAGAATATGTACTTTGCTGTTTTGGGATGGAATGCTGTATAGATATTAAGTCCAGCTGATCTAAAGTATCATTTAAGTCTTGTGTTTCCCTATTGACTTTCTGTCTGGATGATCTGTCTATTGATGAAAGTGTGGTGTTAAATTCCCCCATTGTTATTGGGTTACTGTTGATTTATCCCCTTATGACTGTTAGGATTTGCCTGATGTATTGAAGTGCTCTTATGTTAGGTGCATATATATATATATATATATTTACAGTTGTTATATCTTCTTCTTGGATTGATCCCTTAATCATTATATAGTATCTTTCTTTGTCTCTTGTAATGATATCTACCTTAGTATATTTTGTCTGGTATGAGCATTGTTACTCTTTATATTTCCATTTACATGGAATATCTTTTTCTATTCCCTCATTTTCAGTATGTATGTATCCCTAGATCTGAAATGGGTCTTTTGCAGACAGTGTATATATATATATGGGCCTTGTTTTTATATCCAGTCAGTCATTCTATGTATTTTGGTTGGAAAATTTAATCCATTTATGGTTACAGTAATTATTGATATGTATGTTCTTACCACCACTTTGTTGAGTGTTTTGAATTTGTTTCCAAATTACCAATGGCATTTCTCACAGAAATAGAACAAAGAAATCTTAAAATTTGTGTGGAGATACAAAAGACCCCAAATAGCCTAAACAATCTTGAGAAAGAAAAACAGAGCTGAAAGAATCAGGCTCCCTGACTACCAATGACACTACAAAGCTACAGTCATCAAAGCAGCATGGTACTGGCACAAAAGCAGAAATATAGGTCAATGAAACAGGACAGAAAACTCATAAATAAACCCATGCACCTATGGTAAATTAATCCATCTCAAAGGAGGAAAGACTACACAATGGAGAAAAGGCAGTCTCTTCAACAAATGGTGCTGGGAAAACTGGACAGCTACAGGTAAAAGAATGAAATTAGAATATTCCTTAACATCACATACAAAATAAACTCAAAAGGGATTAAGGACTTAATTATAAGAACAGATACTGCTTAATTCTTAGAGGAAAACATAGGAGAACACTCTCTTACATAAATCACAGCAATATATTTCAATCAATCTCTCAGAGTAAAGGAAATAAGACCAAAAATAAACAAATGGGACCTAATTAAACTCAAAAACTTTTACACAGTAAAGCAAACTACATACGAGATGAAAACACAGTGCTCAGGATGGAAGAAAACATTTGCAAACAATGAGACCAATAAGGGATTAATCTCCAAAATTTGTAACAGCTCATGTGACTCAATATTTAAAAAACCAACAACCCAAACAAAAAAAAAATAGGCAAAAAACTTACACAGAAATGTCTCTAAAGACACAGATGGCCAAGAGGCACATGAAAAAATGTTCAACACTGAATATTAGAGAAATATAAATCAAAACTACAAGGAGATATTACCTCACACCAGTCAAAAAGCCATTATCAAAAAATCTACAAACAATAAATGCTAGAGAAGGTGTAGAGAAAAGGGAATATTCCTACACTGTTGGTGGGAATGTAAACTGGCATAGCCACTATGGAGACCACTGTTGCAGGTTACTTATAAATTAAAAATAGGGCTATCATATGATTCAGCAATCGCATTCCTGGGCATATATCCAGAGAAAAATATGGTTTGAAAGGATATATGCACCCCAGTGTTCATTGCAACAGTATTCACAATACCCAGGACATGAAAGCAACCTAAATGTCCATCAAACAGTAATAGAGAAAGAAGATGTCATAGATATATACAGTGGAATAATTACTCAGCCATTAAAAAGAATGAAAGAATGCCATTTGCAGCAATGTGGATGGACCTGGGGATTATCAGACTAAGTCAGACAGAGAAAGACAAATATCATATGATATCACTTCCACGCAAAATCAAATGAACTTATTTACAAAACAGAAATAAACTCAGAGAATAAACATGGTTACCAAGGGGGGACAGTAGGGGAAGGGATAGATTGCAAACCAAGGATTGACAAGTACACACTGTTATATTCAAAATAGTTAGCCAAACAAGGATCTGCTGTATAGCACAGGGAACTCATATCAACACTCTGTAACAACCTAGGTGGGAAAGAACACTATGAAAAACAATAGATAGATGGGTAAGTATAACTGAACCACTTTTCTGTACACCTGAAATTAACACAACATTTTGTTAATCAACTATACTCCATTATAAAATAATAATTTTTACAAAAAAGAAAAAAAATAGCTATTTGCCTTGTATGTACCAGGCAGAAAAGCAGCAAAAAAAAAAAAAAAAAGGAGGAAAAATGGAAAATACTTTGGGGTTTGGGGGAAGGGTTGGGGAAAGTTTTATACAGAGGTTGTTTTAGAAGGTTGTTGATTTTTTATAGTTCTACGCTTTGAACAAACAGATCAAACAATACCCTTTTTAATAGGGTGGGACAAACATTACATAGGTGATTGTGTCAAGGTGTACCTTTGTCTTCTCTTTTCTGTATATCTTTAATTGATGACATGGTTCCTGGACATGTCATCATTTGAAAAGTCCACCACAACTTCACTAAGCCAACCTTTGGCCCCATTCAGTATTTATAGCCTAGCATGGGCTTCCCAGATAGTTCAGAGAATAAAGAATCTGCCTGCAATTCTGGAGACACAGGAGACATGGGTTAGATCAGTCCCTGGGTTGGGAAGATTCCCTGAAGGAGGAATGGTAACCTGCTCCAGTGTTCTTGCCTAGAAAATCCCATGGACAGAGGAACATGCCAGGATAGTTAGTGTCCAAAGGGTCATAGAATCAGACAGGACTGAGCAGCTAAGCAAGGAAGCAAGCAACGCAGGTCACTGTTGTGGGCCATTGAGCACACAGGCAGCTTCCATTCTAATGAGAAGGGTAATTTAAAAAATAAACTAAAATGATAGTGCTTTAGTGTGGGAGAAATGATACAGATGAAGGGATGGAATGGTCTCTTAAAGTGGGAGTGGGCAAACCACGGCCTGCCATCTGATTCTGTAAAGAGAATTTGTTTGGAACAACAGCCACAATCATTCATTTACACATTGTCTTTGGCTAATTTCCTGCTCTAATGACAGATTTTGGTATCTGTGACAAAGACCATATGATTACAAAGGCTAAAAATTTACTATCTGGATCTTTACAGAAAAACTCCGTTTCTCTCATCTTAGAGGAACAGATACTAGATCAAAAGAACGAAACTATTAGTTGTCCATGGCCACATAAGAAATTACCTTAAGACTTTGTGACTTAAAACAAGATCTTTATTATCTCACAACTTGTGTGGGTAAGGAACTGAGGTGCGGCTCTACTGGGTCCACTGACTTGGGGCTTTTGCCAAGGATGTAATCAAGGAGCCAGCGTGGGCTGCAGTCACCTCAGGCTCAGCTGGAGGGGATCTACCCGCAGGTCCCCTTACAGGCTGTTGGCAGGCCTGCAGTCTTCATGCATTGGTTGGAGACATCGGTTCCTCGCCAAGTGGGCTTCTCACAACATAATAGCTGGTTTTCCTTAGGACAAGAGATTACAGGGCATGAATGAAAAGTACAGAGAGCCCAAAGAGAGGCCACTATCTAAACTGACCTCTCAAAAGTGAGTTCTCATTAATGTTCCCACATTGTATTCACTAAACGTGAGTCTGAAGGTTCAGTGTATGCACAAGGGGAGAGGATGACACAGGATATAGATATTGGAGATAGGGATTTTGGGGAGTCATGTTATAAGCTGTCCACCACAAGAAGTCTTAGGAAGAGCACTGTAAGCTAAGCTTACAGGTATTGTAAAGCCCCCGAGTTAAAAATGAGCTTGGTTGAAATGGCGGAAGTAAGTCTCTCAGGAACAACAAGCTTACATGACTGGATCATGTGGAAGGAAAATCAGATATCAGGGAAATAAGATCTGAGAGATCAGATCTAGATTACAGAGATTTTATAAATATGCAAAATTCATTAGATTTTATTTCAAGTATAATTGAAGTCCACTGGGAAACTTTAAGTTGAGGAGACGACATATTTAGATTTAAGATTTAAAAAGATTTATTCTAGAGACTTTAAACTTCACTAGCTAAGACCATATAGCTAATTTCAGTTGTCATGAGAATCTCTGGTAATGTGGATACTGAGCATATCGACTCCTGGAAGAGCCTTTAAATTTAGTGACAATAGTGGAATGAGGATACGTAAGTAGCTAGAAGATAGCTGGATAAATACAGATGTGACAATTCAAGTATATCAAATTAACCAAATTCTAGTAGGAATAACTAGTTTTTGAAAAGTTGTATCTTAACGATTATTTGAAATATATTTTACTAAAATTCCAGATGGCTATTATGGCAGACACTGTCCATTACTATAAATATACAACGATATATATAGTCATCCTCTTTCTGATAAAATGGTTCTTTACAAAATCATATCCTTTTTTGACTAAACAGTCGTTTGCCCTGTCCAGACTCAGCACAAATCTAAAAGCAGCGGGAATACACCGTCAGTTTAATGTTCATTCAGATATGTCATTCACATCTATGACTTGAATATTAATACATGATTATTCCAAGTCCATCATCTCTTCCTTTTTCACCACAAACTCTTATACCCTGTTTTTAACTATTTTTGGATCCCTTGGTAGATTAAACTATCAATTTTTTCACTGTCATATTCCCCCTCCTGTCCTCAGCGTCCTTAAATTTTCCTTACATAAATTCCTAACCCCTTATTATGTTCACTCCTCACCTTTCTTGCCTTTCTCTTCAACCTCTTACAAACTCAGCTGGTTGAATCAATATTCAATCTTTTCACTGTCTACACTAGAAGAGATGGATATGGCTGCAGAAAAATACACACTCTTTTTTTTTTTTTTTGATAGTGGAATGCAGTTTATTACACCAGCGGGCCCAAGGCAGTCTCCTCTTAGCCGAGGACCCTGACAAGTTTTTTGTGAAAACTTTATATACCCTAAGTGTACTTGCTCAAACCCACCTCCCCAAATTCCTTGAAACTTCTCTGGATAAGATAAATGAGAGATAGGATCAAAGTTAACCTAAGATTCATGTGTCACAAGACTAGATAAACAGTGGATATTTATCAATAGGCCTGGGGTCATATCCTGATAAACATAATGGAATTTACCACTTTGTTCTGTTACAGAGATAATTAGCATATTCTTTTAGGCAAGGGAGAATCCAAGTACAAGTCCTGAGGCACTTTTATCTGGGGGTCTGGTTTTCCATGGGTATGCCACTTCTATAGACACTGGGCACAATGTTCAGAGTCCATTGGGAGGGTAATGATGCCTGTAGCCTAATGTGCGCAGCCTGGCCTAAGACGGAGTCCAGCTCTGTTTCCTCCTTCATTCCCCCTTCTTGATGCTCTTAACTCATGTTATGAACATCATTCATAGGGATACATTGAATACATTGTAAAATTCAGGGTCCACAAAGCAGAACTATCAAGGCAACTATAACAATGGTAAATATAGTTTTCCACCAATGGCCCTTCACCCAAGATAGGACCAAAGTCCAGAAAGGAATGTTTTCATTTGACATTGCTTTTACCTGTTTTTTCATGACATCTAAAGCAGTTGATACATTGCTAGATAAGTCAGGAATGCATACACAACATTCAACCTTAATTATAGCACAGGTCCCTCCTTGNTGAAGGAAAAGCCTGGCTGGTGGTTTGCGGGGGCGGGGGGGGGTGCGGGTATCTGTCTGGTCTCTGAAAGGGGAAGGGGTCTCCCTGGGGTCCCATGTCTGAGTCACGGAGAAAGTCCAGTTTTGGAAGCCAAGAGAAGCGAGTCCTAAGCATTTTCTTGAACTGGCTTTTGGAGTTTCTGATGTTGAAGGTGGGGATGGGGGTGGAAATCAAGGTTCTGGAGGGGGTCCCTTGTCCAGAAGGCCAGGGCTGTGAGGGTAAGAGAAGAGCTCAGAGGAGGGGCGGGGCCTCACCTGCCTGTGCTCCATCTTGTCCTGGTCGTGGGTGAACTGTAAGACACAGGTAAGGGGTGGTGAGCCCTGCCCTGCACCCAGCCACCCCTTCTCCCTGGGCACGGCTCCCCATCACCCACCTTCATAGTGGGCTGCAACTGCTCTGCGCGCCCGTGGTTTCTGGCCTTTAGATGCTGAGGATCAAGGAAAGACAGATGGGCCAAGCAGTCCCCATGTCGGGGGTGGGTGGCCAGGAGCTACTCTCTCAGCCCCGTTCCCCTCAGTACCCTGGCATCCTTATTCTTGTTCAGTCTCCTGGTCTCAGAACCTCAGGCCTTATCTTCATCCACAGGTATAGCCACTGATAATTTATCATCGGAAGTGGGATGCTTCTGAGCATAAGAGGGTATTATTAATCATCACACTGAGCCCACAGGTGTAAGCCTGCAAGCCTGGATATATGGTCACAGGGTCACCCCAGTCACACGTCTTTGCTTTTGGGGGTTCAGGCCTCTGATTCTCCTACCTCTTCTTCATCAGGACGTCAGGAGCTCTCCTAACTCCTGGCGACCTGCCTTCATATTCAGGGTGGGGTCTGAGTGAGAAGCAGGCCTATGCAATGGAAGGAGCTTCCAAAGGAGGGTCAGAATTCTAGGTTTGAGTCTCTGTGCCTCCGACCCCCTCTTTTACTCTCTGTGCGTCAGTTTCTCTACCCATAAGCAAGGATAATGGGTTTTGCTCTGCCTGCTTCACAGGACTGTTATGATGTACAAAATTGATAGTGAGTCCAGAAGCCTCCATGATATTATGATTACTCGATGGACGTGAGTCTGAGTGAACTCTGGTAGTTGGTGATGGACAGGGAGGCCTGGTGTGCTGCTATTCATGGGGTCGCAAAGAATCGGACACGACTGAGAGACTGAACTGAACCGAAGGTTGGGATGAAGGGCTGCTCACCATTTCTGCGAGGCCGAACCAGTTTCAGGAAAGGAACAGCATCCTGGCTTTCCTCGGGCTGAGGATTCAGGTCCTAAGGATGTTAAGGGCAGAGCTAAACCAGGATCTCACCAGGGACTCCAGAAGACCAACAAGGGGCCCATCTCGAGAGGCCCAGTCAGCAAGAGGACCAAGTCCCTCAGCCAAGAGCGGCCGAGGCCACCAGGAGGCAAGTTCTTGGGGTCAGGGATCAGCCCTCACCCCTGTCCCCAAGACCAGCCACATCCCCCTAGTCCACTCCCCTCAACCAGCAATTGGTACATCACACACACACGCCCACACCCAGTCAGTGTGCAAAATGAGTACACACCCTGCACACACATCCCTCTTCCATAGCAAGCTCCTGCATCTCACACTCCCACGCCCCCCATGGCCAACAAACACTTGGTACTTGGTTGACACCAAGGGGTAACAAACCCCTTACACACAGTTGTCACTCTCATGTACCCAGGCATGAGAGGACTGATGCACACACACCACACACACATGGCTGGCACAAGCGGGCACACACTTCCCATGCCCAGCAACCATGTAGCCAGCACCCACCCCCCACTCACCAGCGGGTCCGGGTCTTCCTCTGCCACCAGGTCCCTCTGGGAAGGCTCCTGCTGGGAAGGAGGCAGCTACCTTGTCCTTCTCCACTTGACATCTCACCCTCCACCCACCTTCCTGGCCCCTTTTCCCGCCTGCCCACCGGCCCCATCAGATGTTCGGCACAGTCCCAGGGAGGGGTGTGCAGCCGGGCCTCACCTGGGCAAACAGCGATGCCCGGTTCCCCAGGCTGACCACGGCCAGCAGGAGGCCGAGGCAGGCCAGCACCAGGCCCAGGCCCAGCACGAGCGGGGCCAGCAGGGCGGTGCCCGGCTCCCCCCGGCGCTCCCTCCGCCTCTGGATCCGACGGGTGGCCATGGGGCGGGGGCTGTGCCTGCCTCACCGGCCCCCCATCCCTGGACCCAAGGGATCGGGGGAGGGGGAGCCGGCGGGCGGATCTGGCCGGGGAGAGGGAGGGGCCAGGGAAACGGGGCGGGAGCTGGGTGGGGGGGGTGGGGGGATGAGGACAGGAAACCGGACACTGTTGGTGATTAAACTCCGAGCTGGGCCGAGCGCAGTGCACGAAGCGGGGCGCGCGCCACTCGGCTTGCAGAGTCCAGAGCGGGTCCCAGCCGGAGGCACGCAGCTCCTGAGCGCGGAAAAGCGTGGCAATGTGTGTGTGAGTGTGTAGCGGGCGAGCTGGGGTGTGCGGCTGAGCTCTCTCCACGCGGGCGGCCGGCCGGAGGGAGAGAGGGAGCGAGGGTTGAAACAGCAGAAACTCCACGCCAGCCTGGGTGCTGGTGGCGGGGCAGGAACACCGCCGCAACTGCGGCGGGTCTAGTCCTGCCCGAGTGAGATTGCTAAATTAGGCCTGCAGGCCAAGGTGACAAGGCCACCTGTGGCTGGTCTTATTATTCCCTCAGTCAACACATCTGGAGGCCAAGGCACATTCGGATTTTAGCAGCCGCACCTTAAGACATCCTCCTCCTGCAGGTAACGTAAAGAGCTGAGGTCTGGCATTAGGGCAGGCTGGGTTTCCGCTTCTTTTAGCAAATCAGTTGGTAGTTGATTTAAACCCCAGAATCCTGCACTTGAGGAGAGCAAGCTTCTAGAACTGTGCGCCGGGAACTCTGTGCCCCCACCCCCACCCAAATGCACGTCTCTGGAAACTCACGAGCCACTTATGCAAATAATAGGGGTTACCTGAACTCAGCGAGGCGCTACAAGGAGCTCACAGAGGTCGCTTTAAATCGACCCTAGATGGAGTCCCTTGTGCGCACCCACCTTTAGCAAGACCAAAACACCACACCTGAGCTAATGGAAGTTTCAGCCTCTCCTAGGAGCAGAGATTTAAACCAGTTAGTCTGGAATTTCCCTGATCCACCCTAGTCAGGAAGAAGTCTGCTGGATAAGACCCCTGCCCTTCCTCACCCCAAAGGGAAGGTGACCAGGTGACCTTGCCTGAATCAATTCTTTTCTTTTGCTGATAAACACCTTGTCTCTATAAAAGATCGCTTTGTTTCCTTGGAGGGCCTGTCCGCTTGTTGAATGGGATGTTTTCTGATCCCTGATTCCTGAATGTTGAATAAAGCCAATTAGATCTTCAAATTTACTTGGATTTTTTTTTTTTTTTTCACGCCCTGCCATACAGCCTGCAGGATCTTAGCTCCTGACCTGGGATGGAACCCATGCCCCTTCCATTGGGAGTGTGGAATCTTAACCACTGGACCTCTAGTTTGTTAAGTCTTAACCCTGGACCACCCAAAGCCAAGTTTATTACTTATCCCTTGACAGTCTGACAACACTTCACAGGGAGATAAGTAAGGCCACAACATTTCCTAAGACTTTGAAATCTAGTGTAAAGCAGGTCTTTGCATGCTAGGTAGGAACAGGGGTTGTTTAGGGTTGTGACATAATAATTTAGAATGAACACCAGAAAAATGATGGTTTTCAGGTGAGGGATTCAAATAGTCTAGAATGCAACCTGTCAGTGTTGTAGCCATGCCTTCCGGGAAACAAACTGTCTCAGAAGGACAATGCAGATAGTGGAATGCAGTTTATTACACCAGCAGGCCCAAGGCGGTCTCCTCTTAGCCAAGGACCCTGACAAGTTTTTTGTGAAAACCTTATATACCCTAAGTGTACTTGCTCAAACCCACCTCCCCAAATTCCTTGAAACTATTCTGGGTAAGGTAAATGAGAGATAGGATCAAAGTTAACCTAAGATTCATGTGTCACAAGACTAGATAAACAGTGGATATTTATCAATAGGCCTGGGGTCATATCCTGATAAACATAATGGAATTTACCACTTTGTTCTGTTACAGAGATAATTAGCATATTCTTTTAGGCAAGGGAGAATCCAAGTACAAGTCCTGAGGCACTTTTATCTGGGGGTCTGGTTTTCCATGGGTATGCCACTTCTATAGACACTGGGCACAATGTTCAGAGTCCATTGGGAGGGTAATGATGCCTGTAGCCTAATGTTCGCAGCCTGGCCTAAGACGGAGTCCAGCTCTGTTTCCTCCTTCATTCCCCCTTCTTGATGCTCTTAACTCATATTATGAGCATCATTCATAGGGATACATTGAATACATTGTAAAATTCAGGGTCCACAAAGCAGAACTATCAAGGCAACTATAACAATGGTAAATATAGTTTTCCACCAATGGCCCTTCACCCAAGATAGGACCAAAGTCCAGAAAGGAATGTTTTCATTTGACATTGCTTTTACCTGTTTTTTCATGACATCTAAAGCAGTTGATACATTGCTAGATAAGTCAGGAATGCATACACAACATTCAACCTTAATTATAGCACAGGTCCCTCCTTGAGCAGCTGTGAGTATGTCCAAAGCCATACTATTTTGAATTACTGCTTTTCTCATTTGGATTTTCTCTTCATTTAAGGCTTGGATGGCTTTTATTCTATCTTGGAGGGCCTACTTTGTGAAATTAGTCAAGGCGTCTACTTTAATCATATCTGTTTGTCCCTATAGAGGATATGAATAAGGAACCAATATACTTACACCACTGAAACACAGATCTTGTCCACCTAGCATGTAAATAAGGTAGATTTACCAGGGCTTGTTGTAGGTTAGGCTTTTGTTACACTGGCATTTATATCAAATGTAACCCTATGACCTGAGTCTATTGACTTGTAGGTCTGGCTTACACCCAGAGAGCAGGGAGAGATTATGATTGTGTCCCAGAAAAGAGTGGAGTGGTTTAAAATCTCTTTGGCGGAGCGGTGACAGCCACCAGGGAAGTCCATCCATCACAGACAGAGGCATAGCCCCACATACCCAACGGTTGGAGGTATTGTGGAAGTTGGTTGGAGGTATTGTGGAAGTTGATGAGACCAAGCAGCAGGAGTTGATTATGCAGCTTCATCCTCAAGGGGCTCATCTGGGATCTTCTTTCCCTTCTTTTTAAGGATGGTCTTAGTCTCTCGAGGGTCAGCGGGGTCCCTCTGTGCAGTCTGCTCAGCGTTTTCTGGGTCTGCGTGGTATGTTCTCTTTACCTTCGTATGATGGATCCAAGGGGCAATACCTGCAACTTTAACTGCAGTAGGGGTAATCAGAATAACAGTATAAGGGCCCTTCCACTGAGGGTCTAGTAAATCAATTTTCCAATCTTTGACCCATACTTGGTCACAAGCATAAACTCACGAATCTGTTCCCCAAAGGGAACGGCACCCTTTCTTGTACAAACTTAGTTATCCGATTTTTATCTTACCCAGTTCCATCTGCTGTGAAATCCTATCCCTTCTTACCTGAGGCAAATTTGTTGACACCTGTTTTATTATGGGAGGGGGCCTCCCATACACAATTTCGTATGGAGAATAGCCCTAGGACTGTGGGGTCATCCTGAGTCTGAGCAGAGCCGTCGGAAGCAAGTCCACCCAGGAGCAATCAGTCTCTATGATCCACTTGGAGGGTCTCTTTAAGTGTCTGCTTGGTTCATTCCACCATCTCAGAACTCTGGGCCTATATGCAGTGTGCAGTTTCCATTTGATGTTTATAGTTTTGCTTACTTGTTGTACTAAATCCACTACAAAAGCCGGGCCATTGTCTGATCCAATGCTGGTAGGAAGTCCAAATCTGGAAACCATTTCCCTAAGCAGGCACCAGGCTACTTCTGATGTTCTCTCAGTCCAGGTAGGAAAGCTTCTACTCATCCTGAAAACGTACGTATGATGACTAGAAGGTAACAGTAGTGTCGATGAGATTTCATTTCAGTGAAGTCCACTCCCAGGTGTTCAAAGGGCAGGGTGCCTTTCAGCTGAATACCCGGAGGTTTTTGCCTGAATACCCAAGAGGCAGCATTAACCTGTGAGCAGGCAGCATGGCCTAGGTGGGTCACTTGGTGTGTCTGGCTTAGCAGAATGTGTGCCAGCTCCTCCAGTACCAATAATTTGCCACTTGGCAATTCTCACCATCCCTTTTTAGTCTTGATGACCCCTTCCACTTTGGCTAACCTGACAGCCGTTGTTCTTGTTTTATCAGGCTAGTGCCATCAGTATATAGGACCCAATTAGGGTCTGGAACCTTGTGTCCTTCTTTGAAACAAACCCCAGATACCTTACCTCCTCCTTGCAGATCTGTGCCTTCTTCTTCGACACCCAGTAACCTGCTTCCATCAGCAGCTGGAGCAGTGCTTTTGTCCCTTCCCAACATTTTTCCTTGGTCTCTGCAGCCAGCAGCAGGTCATCCATGTATTGTAGGAGCCAACATCCATACTCTTTCGGGTGGAATGAGTCCAGGTCAGAAGCCAAGGCTTCCCCAATGGCTGGAGAGTTCTTAAACCCTTGTGGGGGAGTCCAGATGAGCTGTTCTTTGGTGCCCCTGACTGGATCTTCCCATTCAAAGGCAAAGATGGGCTGTGATGCTGGGGTGAGGTGTATGCAGAAGGCATTCTTGAGATCTAGGCAAGTATAAATTTTAGTCCTTGGCGGGAGGAGGCTAAGTAAGGTATAAGGGTTTGGAACAGTGGGTTGTAAAGTCACAGTAGCCTAGTTGACTAGCCTGAGATCTTGTACAGGCCTATAGTCCTGTCCTTATTCCTTTTTGACTGGCAGGATTGGCGTATTCCAAGCTGACTGGCATGCTACTAGAGTGCCTGCTTGTTTTAATCTATTGATATGGGGCAGTATGCCGGCCCAAGCCTCTATCAGTAGCGGGTACTGGCACTTTCTAATGGGGATGGTGGCTGGTTTGAGTTCTTTTATCACTGGGGCTTGATGTTCAGCCAGCCTGGGAAAGGGGGTGGTTATCTTCCGCCCAGAACTCAGGGAATAATTGAGTTAGCTAGCTCTCATGCTCTTCCTGCCCACCCGCTTCTTCCTTCGGAGGCTCATGCAGCCTCCACTCGTGTTGGGGAGTCTTAAGAGAGAGAACAAATAAGTCATAGTGTCTATCCGGAAGGTGGGCCTCTCCTCAGGGGAGAAAGTCACTTGTGCTCCTAGTTTGGAGAGCAAGTCTCTTCCCAACAGGGGTACTGGGCACTCAGGAATGTAGAGGAATTCATGAATCACTTGGTGCCCCACCATCTGACATTTTTTGGGCTGGCAAAACGATGTAATCATCTCTTCTCCCGATACCCCAGTTACAGCGGTAGTCTTTTTGGACAGTGGTGCCATAGGCTTTGTTACTACCAACAGTTCTGTTCCTGTATTCACCATGAAGTCACTAATTTGGTCCCCCGCTTTTAAAGTTACCATGGGCTCTGGGGACCTGATATGTCTGAGCCCCAGCAGTCCTATTTAATTTCCAAGCCAGCAAGCCCCACAACTGCAGGAGCTTCTTCTTTCTTTCTTACCTTAGGGCATTTATTCTTCCAGTGGCTGAAACCTCAGCACTAGGCACACTGGTTTGGCTGTAAGGGGAGCGGGGACTCCGTTGGGACCGGTTGAAGGACTGTCTTGTCCCTGGGGCAGTGGAGGTTTTCCAGAGGGCCCAAGATAGACTTTCCCAGAGCAGCAGCTAGCATTGCAAATCTCTTGTCTGTTCCTTCAGCTCTCTGGCAGAGCACAGTCTCTACTTAATTCCAACATCTCCCTCCCCTTCCTGTCATACTCACCGGGAAAAGCGGGTATAGCTTGGGCTGGAGCTGGATCCTGGAAGTGTTGGCCAGAGGCTTCTGCCACTAGATCGGAGCCCGCCCGACGAGGTGGCGTCTCTACAACACGTGGGAGAGCTGGCGGAGGGGCAGCAGCTGCTGCAGGAACTTCACCTAGCCCTGTATGGGGCATTAAGGCGGTCTCCGTTCCTGGTGGAGCACTGGGCCAGTGGACGCGTCTTCATTCACTTTGGGGGAGGGGCAGATCATCCTTGTCAAAATCCTGCCAGATCTCAGAGGGAGAAGGAGAAAGGGCGTGTCTTCACCTGCCGGTCAGCGAGGCCAACCAGAACACCACGTGGTCCAAGACTGTTTCTCCCTTAAAGTCCGTTCTGCCTTGGTGGGCTTGATCAGGTGCGGATGAAAACACAGATAGGTTAAATATCCCATGGCCAGGCCATCTCTGGAAAGCCAATTCATACTCACTTATGTATCCCCCTCCTTCTAGCCTGACAATTCCAAGGGGGTCAAGCGTTTCACAGCAGATGGGACACCTCCTGGGGGAGGGCAGAATATGAGCATACAAGGACCAATTTCCTATCCTAAAAATCCCCTGGGGATCACTGGTAATAATTTTCCTTGAGACAGCGTGGACACACCTCCTTAAAGACCTTGGCAAATTCCCTTCCTAAGCCCTAGCACACTCGTTGACCTATGTACCAAGTAATCGCCGCCTGCCTATTCCAGGCTCCTGTAGGTCCCCGCTCCTTCTGGTCCCTCCCAAGGGGGTGATCAGGCCCCTTCTTCCAACCTACCGGGTGGGTTCCTCCTCACCTGAGCGCTCTGTTTCCCTGCTGCCGTCCACTACCTGCTGATGTGAAAGGTCCAGGCATTGAGACGCAGAACCCTTCCAGAAGGGTGAAGCATCTTCCCCCGTCTAGAAGATTCAAGCTGCAAGGCCTCAGAGTAGTCCCAAATGGGACTTGTCTCCTCAAAGTGAGGAGTTTCCCGGCCAATGCACCAAATGTTGTAGCCATGAGTTCCGAGAAACAAACTCACTCAGAAGGACAATGCAGATAGTGGAGTGCAGTTTATTACACCAGCGGGCCCAAGGCACAGAGTCTCCTCTTAGCCAAGGACCCAGACCAGTTTTTGTGAAAACTTTATATACCCTAAGTGTACTTGCTCAAACCCACCTCCCCAAATTCCTTGAAACTAGTCTGGACAAGGTAAAAGAGAGATAGGATCAAAGTTAACCCAGGATTCATGTGTCACAAGACTTGATAAACAGTGGATGTTTATCAATAGGCCTGGGGTCATATCCTGATAAACATAATGGAATTTACCACTTTGTTCTGTTACAGAGATAATTAGCATACTCCTTTAGGCAATGGAAAGTCCAAGTACGAGTCCTGAGGCTCTTTTATCCAGGGGTCTGGTTTCCCATGGGTATGCCACTTCTATAGACACCGGGCACAAAGTTCAGAGTCCATTGGAGGGTGACCGTGCGTATAGCCTAGTGTTCGCAGCCTGGCCAGGATCGAGTCCAGCTCTGTCTGTTTCCTCCTTCATCAGTTGATGCCTTCTGTTGAAGAGCTAATGGGTCTTACTGGAAGTTCCTGGAATAAGCAGTAAAGTTAATTTGGAACATTCATCTTCCTGGGCAAAAGTCTCTTGGAAAAATAAACTGGCAGTTGACCATCAACTCTCCCTATCCCTTTCAGTTTATATATCCTATCTTGATTCACAAAGAATTTCTAGGCCAAATTTCCACCAGGGAGAAATGTAGAGAAGAAATAATATAACTGAGGATACCTCAGTTCAGTCGCTCAGTTGTGTCCGACTCTTTGCAACCGCCATGGATTGCAGCATGCCAGGCTTTCCTGTCTATCACCAACTCCCGGAGCTTGCTCAAACTCATGTCCATCGAGTTGGTGATGCCATCACTGAGGATACCTAGGTGGTTCTTTATCATACATTACCAATGATCACCATGCATATAAGGAGAATCTGCATGCAAAGAAAAGACCAAAATAAGAAAAAAAAAAAAAACACACAAGAAAACAGAGATAATCCAGAGTACAAAGAGAAAGATCTAATATACTTAGAGATTCAGAAGATAAAACATCCATAAAACAAGAACAGGATGATATATGAAAGAGAAACAGAGAACAAGAATTATTTTGCAGGGACTAAAAATGTGGTTGCAAAAGTAAAATGTTCAGTAGAAGGATTAAAACAGAGTTGTGGGGGGAAAGATATTTCTAAAAATAACAGAGCAAGGTGGTCCAGTGGTCCACAAGGGACACAGGTTCTCCCTGGTCTGGGAAGATTCCACATGCTGGGAGGCCACTAAGCCCATGTGCTGCAACTACTGAAGCCTACAAGCCCTAGAGCCTACAAGCCACAACAAGAGAAGCCACCACAATGAGAAGCCTGAACACCGCAACTAGAGTAGCCCCTGCTCACTGCAACTAGAGAAAGCCTGCACTCAGCAATGAAATCCCAGGACAGCCAAAAATAAAGAAATAAAACTTGAAAAAATATAGAGACCAAAAGAGTGACAAATGGAAATCAGAGAAAAGACAGCAAACACAGAGGACAAATCCAGAAGGATCATACAGCTATTAGGAACCCCAGAAAATAATAATGAATAAATTGAAGGGAAGGAAAATATCTTAGGAAAAATAAGAGATAACTTTAAGACTAAAACTAATATCTCCGTTCTGAATGGGTTTTTTGTGTGCTCAAGATAATGAATGAAAAATCATCTGAGGTATCATGAACTGAGGTATCCTCAATTATATTATTTCTTCTCTACATGTCTCCCTGGTGGAAATTTGGCCTAGAAATTCTTTGTGAATCAAGATAGGATATATAAACTGAAAGGCTTCAATAGGGATAGGGAGAGTTGATTGTCAGTTTATTTTTCCAAGAGACTTTTGCCCAGGAAGATGAATGTTCCAAATTAACTTTACTGCTTATTCCAGTATCTAGATACTCCCTCATGAAATTTCAGAATATCAAGAATAAAGGGAAGGTGATAAACATTTCTAAAGAGAAAAACTATTCATCTCTAAAGGAACAAGAATCAAAATGGCCACAAACTTTGCATCAATAACACTGAATCCTAGAAGATTAAATGGAGAAATGCCTGCACAATTTTGAGATAAATGAATTTCTATCTAGAATTCTATATCCAGTCAAACAGATAAAGGCTTGTTTTGACATGCAGAGTTGGCTTCTACACTCCTAGAAAGTTGAGGGTGTATACCAGGAAATGTGGTAGTGAACCAGAAAGAAGGCAAAATAAGACACAGGAAACAGTGGATCTAAGCCCAAAGATCAGTGAATGAAGATGCCAGGATGATGACTGTGGAGCAAACCTAAGGAGTAATGGGTTCTAATTGGAGGAAGAGGCAAATGGAGCTTGAACTGAATAAATGGTATGAACAATCACTTGGGGGGAAAAAAAGATATGGTATATGTAAGGAGTACAAGAAGAAAGAAAAGTCATCAGAATCTCTAGGAAAAGGCCAAAACTGATAAAGAAATTCTTGATTTAAATGATATGCAAGATATAATATGACATGATGGTGTTTAACTGACCTAGTATTAATTTAATTTAATTAACCGTATGCTTGAAACATTCTCCTGGGTTGTAGAATTGAAGGCAAGGTATAGGAGATATAATTTTGCCCATTGTTTGGCCTAAGTGTGACCAGTTTTCACAAGTACTGTTCATTAGAACTCAACCTTTAGAATCAAAGTAGAAAAATCTGGAAGACTTTGTTTTGGTGGCTGGAATGATTGTAAATATCCAAAATCTTGACTATGTAAATGAAAGGCTGAGAAAAAGTTTGCTTGTGGAAGTGTAGAGAGAAAAGGAGTTATAAACTGGCCTCTCACTAGAGACACCGAGGAAAAGAGATGGAACCAAAATATAATAATTTATTTGAAAGCAAAAATAGGGAAATCCCTAGTGGTCCATCCAGTGCCAAGAGTCAGCACGGGAGATCTCACCCATGACAAGGTCATGCAGGACTCAAGGGACCCTCTGGGCCATCTCACCCATGACAAGGTCATGCGGAAGAGACCTGATAAGCAAGGCTTCAGGACTCGATGGACCCCCGGACCTGCTCGAGCACCTACCCCAAAACCAGAATCTGTCTTACTATTGTATGCCTTTCACCAACTCTTCTGACATTAACAGGGGGCTATTCACAACCACCTTTCTCTGGAAAAAATCAACTTAGGGCTCTACTTGATAAATCTGGGCATGAAAAGAGTGTTTTAAACACCCTGTTAGCATTCTAGCTTACTTGGCAGGTTTATCCAGACTCTTGCAACATTGTTGAGCCAATGCTTGCTGCCAAGTTCGACCATTCCTTATCCATTGTGTTCCTGGGAGTGCATATAGTCAGGATATAGAAAAAACAAGCAGCAGCTTTAGCATTAGCAATATTAGACTTTGAGTTAATAAGTTCTTTCTTTGCTGTAACCCGCTGAATCTTTGCTCCATAAAAATGTAACTCTGTACTTTAAGGGTAACGCAGGCTAAGGAATTTAAGAAAAAACATTTCAAGGGAAAGTAAGTGTTTTAGTTGACCAACCTTTATCAAAAAGGGGTCATAAAATGTTAACAGGCCTCCGGGCCAGAAGATAATGTACAAAAAATAAGACTCTTGACAGAAAGGAACCTGGTATCGATAAAGGTTAATACAGATGAAATGTTGAGTTGATTCTGCACTTTTCACTTTGCTCAATGTACAACTCAGGGTATAAAAGCCCTCTCTGAAAATAAAGTGATGGGCCTTGCTCACTGAAGAAGCTTGGTCTCCCCGTGTCTTTCTTTTTTTCTTTCTCTCTTACTCTCTTTTTCAGGCTGATCCCTTGGAGCACAGAGGCTCCTGCATTCACTTATTTGCCTGGGCTTCTAAGACCTGAACGGGAAGGCATTCTGCGTCTTCACTCCCTCGGGAGACCAGGAGGGCGCGTGTGGCCTATGTGAACAGAGCAAGTTCCTTGTCTTGGGGCTTTATTAGCTTTCTGTGTAAACCAAGGAATATTAGCTTCTATTCTTTCCTCTCTCATTCATTCATTTGCCAATGTCGTCTATCCTGAGGGTATCCCTGGACTCTGCTGAGGCTGGACCCCAGCAGTCCAGTAGTTAGGGGGCTTCTTCAATCATGGCTCAGATGGTAAAGAATCTGCCTGCAACACAGGAAGTAAAGATGAAGGTGAAGTTGAAAGTCTCTCAGTCGTGTCTGAGACTCTTTCTGACCTCATGGCCTTAATCCATGGAATTCTCCAGGCCAGAATACTGGAGTGGGTAGCCTTTCCCTTCTCCAGGTGATCTTCCCAACCAAGGAATCGAACCCAGGTCTCCCACATTGCAGGTGGATTCTTTACCAGCTAAGCCCAAGAATATTGGAGTGGGTAGCCTATCCCTTCGCCAGAGGATCTTCCCAACTCAGGAATCAAACCAGGGTCTCCTGCATCGCAGGCAGATTCTTTACCAACTGAGCTATGAGGGAAGCCCCAGACAGGAGACCTGGGTTCAAACCCTGGGTCAGGAAGATCCCCTGGAGAGGGGAATGGCTACTTACTCCAGTATTCTTGCCTGGAGAATTCCATGGACAGAGGAACCTGGCAGGCTGCAGTCCATGGGGTCGCAAAGAGTCAGGGACTAACATTTTCACTTTCCAGTGGTTAGGACCCTGTGTTTTTTTAGCANCTTACTTGGCAGGTTTATCCAGACTCTTGCAACATTGTTGAGCCAATGCTTGCTGCCAAGTTCGACCATTCCTTATCCATTGTGTTCCTGGGAGTGCATATAGTCAGGATATAGAAAAAACAAGCAGCAGCTTTAGCATTAGCAATATTAGACTTTGAGTTAATAAGTTCTTTCTTTGCTGTAACCCGCTGAATCTTTGCTCCATAAAAATGTAACTCTGTACTTTAAGGGTAACGCAGGCTAAGGAATTTAAGAAAAAACATTTCAAGGGAAAGTAAGTGTTTTAGTTGACCAACCTTTATCAAAAAGGGGTCATAAAATGTTAACAGGCCTCCGGGCCAGAAGATAATGTACAAAAAATAAGACTCTTGACAGAAAGGAACCTGGTATCGATAAAGGTTAATACAGATGAAATGTTGAGTTGATTCTGCACTTTTCACTTTGCTCAATGTACAACTCAGGGTATAAAAGCCCTCTCTGAAAATAAAGTGATGGGCCTTGCTCACTGAAGAAGCTTGGTCTCCCCGTGTCTTTCTTTTTTTCTTTCTCTCTTACTCTCTTTTTCAGGCTGATCCCTTGGAGCACAGAGGCTCCTGCATTCACTTATTTGCCTGGGCTTCTAAGACCTGAACGGGAAGGCATTCTGCGTCTTCACTCCCTCGGGAGACCAGGAGGGCGCGTGTGGCCTATGTGAACAGAGCAAGTTCCTTGTCTTGGGGCTTTATTAGCTTTCTGTGTAAACCAAGGAATATTAGCTTCTATTCTTTCCTCTCTCATTCATTCATTTGCCAATGTCGTCTATCCTGAGGGTATCCCTGGACTCTGCTGAGGCTGGACCCCAGCAGTCCAGTAGTTAGGGGGCTTCTTCAATCATGGCTCAGATGGTAAAGAATCTGCCTGCAACACAGGAAGTAAAGATGAAGGTGAAGTTGAAAGTCTCTCAGTCGTGTCTGAGACTCTTTCTGACCTCATGGCCTTAATCCATGGAATTCTCCAGGCCAGAATACTGGAGTGGGTAGCCTTTCCCTTCTCCAGGTGATCTTCCCAACCAAGGAATCGAACCCAGGTCTCCCACATTGCAGGTGGATTCTTTACCAGCTAAGCCCAAGAATATTGGAGTGGGTAGCCTATCCCTTCGCCAGAGGATCTTCCCAACTCAGGAATCAAACCAGGGTCTCCTGCATCGCAGGCAGATTCTTTACCAACTGAGCTATGAGGGAAGCCCCAGACAGGAGACCTGGGTTCAAACCCTGGGTCAGGAAGATCCCCTGGAGAGGGGAATGGCTACTTACTCCAGTATTCTTGCCTGGAGAATTCCATGGACAGAGGAACCTGGCAGGCTGCAGTCCATGGGGTCGCAAAGAGTCAGGGACTAACATTTTCACTTTCCAGTGGTTAGGACCCTGTGTTTTTTTAGCAAGGGCCAGGGGTTCAATCCCTGGTCAGGGAATTAAGATCCCACAAGCTGTGAGGCCTAGCCAAAAAATTAAATTAAAAAATAATAAAAATAAAAACAAAATAATAATATAGATAGTCATCATTGGGAAGAAGAGAGGAAGAGGGAATGTAAATGAATTAAATGCCTCATGTTTTATATTGGAACATCAACAGTCACTGAAATCAGAATATAAAGAAATAAAGTATGGGTATTTGAGCTAGATTTTTGGAAATAACTTCCAGAAGAAACAAAAATAGAAACTGTTAGAAAGGGTTGCCTCTAGGTCAAGGGAGTGGGGTGGGCTGGAACAGGATGGGCAGGGGTGATGCACTGTTGTTTCCCATGGTAACAGCCTCTGTTCTGCTTGATTCCTTATCAAGTGAACACAGCATTTTAATTTGGAAAAAGAGAAAAATTGCAAATCTGGAAGCCTTGCTGAGGAGAGAAAGTCATTTCCCACCTGGGCCAGGTCTGTGATCACACCTGCTAGTGGAACAAAACAGGTTTGGACCCTTGGAGACTGTAGATCACCCTCAGAGCCTTTAACTTGAGCTTGAAAAATTAATTCAATGCACTTAACCTTTTTGTTCTTGGTTTGCAGCCAAAATTAAAATTAACTTGCATTTTTTTGGACACTGATCGGAAGTGACTTGGGAAATGTGTAGGAAAAATACTGAGAGGAAATCTGCCAGTGTGATTTTTTTTTTTCCTCTGCCTTTTTACGCTTTTCTTCTCAAATTTTCTACCATTATGATGAGGGGAAATGAGATTTTCTTTTTTAAAGAGGCCCAGTTTTATTAATATCACTTCAGTGCAAAGAAGGAATTTCACATGGTTTATAAGGGTGGCGGCTGTCTGCTTTGCTGGCCACCATATTTTCAGCACCAGCAAAAGCTTGTTGAATGAATAAATACGATCTAACCTCCCAGGCTGGCAGTGACCAGTGAATATTGGTGGGAGCAGCCTGGGAATGGAGAGTAACAATCCTGACTGAGAAGGTTCCTAGGTGGGGAACTTTTGATGCTATACCTGGAACAATCCCAGGCAACAGGAATGAATTGATACCAAGCCTAGGAGAGGACTAGCTATTCATAGCCACCCTCCCAAGCCACCACCCCACACACTTCTGGTCAAAATTTGTATGCTCAAAACCTAATTAAGAAAACAACTGAAATCCTCCACTCCTATTCCCCATCCTCAGCCTTCCCCAGACATTCAAAACCATCCCTTTGCTGATGACTCCTGGCCCTCCCTCCTACACCTACCCCCACCCACCAGCCAGCTGAACCGATGCTCCACCAAAGACCTCTCCTCTTTTTTTAAAAAAAATTATATTTAATTGGAGGATAATTGCTTTACAATGTTATGTTGGTTTATGCCATACATCAACATGAATCAGCCATAGGTATACACATGTCCCACCCCTCTAGGTTGTCAGAGAGCACCCGGATTTGAGCTTCCTGTGTCATAGAGCAAATTCCCATTGGTTGCCTATTTTACATATGGTCATATATATATATTTCTATGCTACTTTCTCAATTCATCCCACCCTCTCCTTCCCTTACTGTGTGCACAAGTCTGTTTTCTATATGTTTTTCTCCATTACTGGCCTGCAACTAGTTCATCAGTAGCATCTTCCTAGATTCCATATATATGCATTAATATGCAACAGTTGTTTTTCTCTTTGTGACTTACTTCACTTTACATAATAGCCTCTAGGTTCATCCACCTCATTAGAATTGACTCAAATGTGTTCCTTTTTATGGCTGAGTAGTATTCCATTGTATTATGTACCACACCTTCTTTATCTATACATCTGTGGATGGACATCTAGGTTGCTTCCATGTCCTAGCTATTGTAAATAGTGTTGCAGTGAACACTGGGGTACATTTGTCCTTTTCAATTATAGTTTCCTCAGGGTATACCCCGAGTCATGAGATTGCTGGAAAACCACTCCCTTTTATTCTCCTTAGCAGATATACCTTAGCCCACATCTTACTTCTTTGTAGCGTCTTTGTCTTTCACTCTCATTTTGAAAGCCTCTTTCCTTGGCCTCTGCCTCTTTGGCTTCTCATTTCCTTCATTAGTCACTTTAAGGAAGATAAATGCACTATCTTTAAGTTGGTTCATTCATTTCTTTTACCAAACTTGGTATCATAAGTTGAGCTGATACAGAAATTTCACACTTGATCACTGAATTCACTCCAAAGTATTTTAAATTGGAACTGGTTTTAGCTTTTGATTTATTTTTAGTATTTATGTTTGGTTTCCCTGAGTCTTCGTTGCAGCTCGAGGGCTTAGTTGCCCTGTAGCGTGTGGGATCTTAGTTCTCCGACCAGAGATTGAACCCATGTCCCCTGCACTGGAAGGTGGACTCTTCACCACTGGACCACCAGAGAAGTCCAGCTTTTTATTCTGAAACTTTATTTTGGACAATTTTAAACCTACAGAAAAGTTGCAAGTATAATACAATGAAGGCTTCCCTCGAAGCTCAGTGGTAAAGAATCTGCCTGCCAGTGCAGGAGACATGGGTTCAAACCCACTCAGAACGAGCCAACTGAGGAAGGAAACAGCAACTCACTCCAATATTCTTGCCCGGAAAATCCCACTGATAGAGGAGGCTGGCAGGCTCTAGTCCATGGGATGTAAGAGTCAGGCACGACTTAGCGACTAAACAACACTAGTATAATGACCACCCTTAGACCTTCCCCCTGTATTCACCAATGGCCAACTTTTCCCCACATTTATTTTACCTTTCTCTTCATATATATATACATTAATATACTTCATCTTCTTATTCTTACTGATACATGTAAGAGTAAGTAGCAGGTATCATAGGCTTTTATCCTACATAGTTCAGCTTGGCTCTCCTAAGAACAAAGATTTTATTTAAATAAATTCTTTTATTTTTTGTTTATTATTATTTTTTTTTGTGAGGCCGTGCCATGCAGCTTGCAGGATCTTAGTTCCCAGATGACTAAGCACTGAACTCCAGGCCATGGCAGTGAAAGCACCAAGTCCTAACCTCTGGATGGCTAGGGAACTCACAAAGATTTTCTCTTCCTTAACTACAATATAACTATCAAATCTGGGTATTTAATATCTGGACAACACCTCTGGGGCTTCCCATGTGGCACAGTGGTAAAGAATCTGCCTGCTCAAGAGACTTGGGTTCGATCCCTGGGTCAGGAAAATCCTCTGGAGTAGGAAATGGCAACCTGTTCCAGTATTTTTGCCTGGAAATCCCTGGACAGAGGAACCTGCCAGGCTACGTCCATGGGGTCGCAAAGAATCAGACACGACTGAGTGACTGAGTGCACACACACACATGTGATTATCTAGTATAAAATCTACATTCAAATTTCCCTGATTGTCCCAATAATGTGTGTTATAGCAATTGTTGCGTCTGATCCAGGATCACAGGTCACAGTGTCACGCCTTTTTAGGCTCCTTTTATTGAGACTGGTTTCTTGGCCTTGTTTTGTCTTTCACAACATTGTTGTTTTTGTGTCCAGTTTGCTTGTTTTACAGATGGTGTAAAGGAAAAACTCACTTCCTGTTGTGAGTCTCCTGTTCTCCCAGTACTCCTACTACTCCACTTCACTTCTGACACCAGATGTACGCTTTTCCCACACATCAGGCATTTCTGTGACACCACCTGAGTTTCCTACAATTTAACTCCAATTCCAGCACCATCTACCTAGAGTTAGCATAGATCCCACAGGTTAAGGGCTCAGTACTGTAAGACTATCCCTTCCCCATATGCTTGAGACACAAAGGGAAAGTCTAGGTTGATACCATGCTTCTGACCAACTAGCTATGAAACAGTAGTTAATTAGTCACTGATTAATTTGCTAAATAGGTTCACAGAGCTCAAGAGAACCATTTACTTACTAGATTATCAGTTTATTACAAAAGGATATAACTCAGGAACAGCCGATGGAAGAGATGTACAGAGCAAGGTGTGTAGGAAGGGGCATGCACCCTCCCAGCCCCTCCACATATCCATTGAATCCAGAAGCTCTATAAACCTGGTCCTTTTGCAGTTTTATGGGACTTTTTTACATAGACAAGATTGATCAAATTATCGGCCATTGGTGCTTGAACTCCATCTCTAGCCTTTCCCTGGAAGTTTGGGATTGAAAGTCCAACCCTCTAATCACCTGATTGGTTTCCCTGGTAACCTGCCCCCATCCCAGAGGCTTTCCAAAAGTCACTCCATTAACAAAAGCTCAGATGTGGTAGAAAGGGGTTTGTTATGACACTTGTTATGACACATTCTTTTCACCTTTATGGCCCTGGCATTTTTTCAGAAACCAAGGACAAAAGACCAAATGCTAAAAGAAAAGATATTCCCATTGCTCTTATATATTGGGAAATTCCAAGGGCTTTAGGTGCTCTGAGCCAGAAATGGAGACAAAGATGAATATATATTTCTTATTATAAATCAAAATATCACAGAACATCCCTTATTTTTTTCTTTATTTTAATGAATAAATCAGATTGCACATTTTTGGCACTGAAGACCTAGAAATGCTGTAGTGTCCTTGCTACCTCATACCAGGAGGCACAGGTCATAATTCATCCCATTAATGGTGATGTTAACTTTGATCCCTTGGTTAAGGTCATGTGTGCCAGGCTCCTCCACTCTAAAGTTACATTTATCATTTTTGAAATGAATGAATAGTCTGTAGAGGAAATTCCCTGGTGGTCTAATGGTTAGGACTCTGTGCTTCCACTGCAGGGGTCATCCTTGCTGGGGGAACTAAGATCCCACAGGCCACATGGAAAAAAAAAAGTCTATGGAAAGACATTTGAGACCCTATAAATATCCTGTCCTCCAACAAACTTTTGTCTGAAGATTTTAACATCCTTTAATGATTCTTGCCTGAATCAATTATTACTAGGTTGATTTAAAGACGTGGACTTCGTAATTGTCCCTCTGTATTTATAAACTATGGTATACTATAATTTCTCTCCTTCCCCAACTTATTTGTCTTTCGTTTTAGGATAACCATGTGTCCATTAGTTATGGATTGTTTCATGTATTGTTACCTATTAAGTCATCCTCCATTTCAATATTTATATTGTCCAGATTCATCCAGTGGGAGATTTTTCCATTTGATCCCTGTACCCTCTTTAGTTTTTGAGCCTTTCTTTGTTGTCCTTATTCTCTTCCTCTTGGCCTTCTCCTCCCCTTTCTCTTTCTTCTCCCCCACCCTTGCACCTTTCTCTTCCAGGTACCCTTTGTACTTCCTCTCTACCAGCCCTGGGAGTTCTTCAAAGCACTCTGTTTCCTATCACAGAGAGGTCTATGAGAAACCAAGATCTAAGCACAAAGTAAAGTCAGCAGTTTGGGAAATACCACTGTTTCTAGACCCTTTATCAGACATAGATAGGATACATACCATATAATAAATTCCTATGATGCTTTTCATTGTGTTCTAACACCACAAGGTTCTTCCTCATCCTCTGTCCAACAGTTGTATCCTCTTGACATCCCCAGCATTATTCTTGATCACAATGCTGTGTTTCTATCATTGCACTTGACCCAACTGATTTATTTATTGGTGGGTCCATGTGACATGTGGGAATATTAGTTCCCTAACCAGGGATCGAACCCAGGTCCCCTGAGTTGGAAGCATGGAGTCTTAACCACTGGACCAGCAGGGAAGTCCAGGCAAAATTTATATGCATTGGGCAGCCCCTCACTGGAGTGTGAAGTTCTTTGTGCTGTGGACCATTGTATCTCTAGTGCCTTACTTCTTGCCAGGCACACAGTAACTCACTCCATATATTTGTTGAATAAATGGCTACTTTTCCTTGGTTAAGGGGCTTCACTTGTGGCTCAGCTGGTAAAGAATCTGCCTGCAATGTGGGAGACCTGGGTTCGATCCCTGGGTTGGTAAGATGCCCTGGAGAAGGGAAAGACTACCCACTCCAGTATTCTGGCCCAGAGAATTCCATGGACTCTATAGTCCATGGGGTTGCAAAGAGTCGGACACGACTGAGGGACTTTTACTTTCCTTGGTTGGTCCCAGGGAATTCTCCGAAGGATTCTGCCTGGATCTTTTGGGTCCCAGTGCATCCTTTGACGATTAGGTCCTCACTCTGCATTCCAGCTGCCTGTGTTTATCTTACACATCACTGTCTCTCCACATTGTCGTCTGTTGACTCCACTGACTCCCTACTGTCAGCTTCTTGGATACAGGGGCTGTGATCAATTTATCTTTGTTTCCCTAGCCCAGCTAATGCCTCACGCATAGTAGACACTCCATAGATATTCACTGAATGTATGAGTGATTTTGCCAGGAAGTGAAGGTACCAGAATTCAAACCTGGGCCTCCAAAGTGACCCCTTGCCCTATGTGTCCCATCAGTTCCCAGAGGAGGGGAAAGAAGTACTGGCCTTGAAGACTGGGTAGGATTTGATGAATAGAGAAGAAGGATCAGCATTCCAAGGTTAGGTGAGCAATGATTAGCCTGACCGTCATCTGCGTCTTTGACTTTGTACCTTCTCTATTTCAGAGTTTTGGTCATAAGGTCATGGTCGTTGTTGTTTTAAATTCTTTTTATTTGGCTGCATCAGGTCTTAGTTGGGGCACACGGGATCTTCCTTGCCTCATGCCTGACCTTTTGCTGTGGTGCTCAGGTCCTGGAGCATGCAGGCTTAGTTGCGCCAAGGCATACGGGAAATTAGTTTCCTAACCATGGATCGAAGCTGCTCTTAACCACCGGACCGCCAGGGAAGTCCCCACAAGGTTTTTACTTTTATCCTCAGCTCTCTGTCCATTTCATAGTGCCTCAGAGTAAGACTCAGCCCATATGGCACTGAATTTCAGGAAGGGGCCAGGCTCCTGGGTGGTGTGTGCTCTGGACACCACTATCTGACCTAGCTCTGTGGCCTGAGGCTCAGACTTGGCTATGTCGGCAACATGGAGATTGACCTGATAACTAATATGATCAATCTAGTTTGGCTCCTGGCCCTTGGCACCTACCTCAGCCTTGGCCCTGAGCTGCAGCTTGACGCAGTTCTAGCTTCGCTGCAATGGGTCAGACCATCTGGCCTCCCTCCAAGCAGGAGAAAATGGTAAAAGCAAATACAAGTCCTGATACTTCATTGGCAGCCACCTCAGACCCTTTTGGGGAAGGCAAATGTAAACACACGAATCAGTAAGTCAAAAATTGAAAAATGCACTTGTGGTGTCTGCCAACAGCCATTGACCCTCTAGCTGGAGGTGGGCTGGGAAATGGGAAACCTGGATTCTGGTCTCCACTGGCTTTGGGCCTTCGGTAAGGCCTCAGGTGAACCATCCAGCTTTCAGAGTCTCAAATGGTAAAATGTGCTGAAAGAAATCAGGCCCGAAGCCAGGTGGGTGGGGGGAATCCTGCTAGAGGGGAAAGCTGGGATCACATCATGGCAACTTTTCTTGAACTTATTTATTTATTTGACTGCACCACATGTAGGNTGGTTAAGGTCATGTGTGCCAGGCTCCTCCACTCTAAAGTTACATTTATCATTTTTGAAATGAATGAATAGTCTGTAGAGGAAATTCCCTGGTGGTCTAATGGTTAGGACTCTGTGCTTCCACTGCAGGGGTCATCCTTGCTGGGGGAACTAAGATCCCACAGGCCACATGGAAAAAAAAAAGTCTATGGAAAGACATTTGAGACCCTATAAATATCCTGTCCTCCAACAAACTTTTGTCTGAAGATTTTAACATCCTTTAATGATTCTTGCCTGAATCAATTATTACTAGGTTGATTTAAAGACGTGGACTTCGTAATTGTCCCTCTGTATTTATAAACTATGGTATACTATAATTTCTCTCCTTCCCCAACTTATTTGTCTTTCGTTTTAGGATAACCATGTGTCCATTAGTTATGGATTGTTTCATGTATTGTTACCTATTAAGTCATCCTCCATTTCAATATTTATATTGTCCAGATTCATCCAGTGGGAGATTTTTCCATTTGATCCCTGTACCCTCTTTAGTTTTTGAGCCTTTCTTTGTTGTCCTTATTCTCTTCCTCTTGGCCTTCTCCTCCCCTTTCTCTTTCTTCTCCCCCACCCTTGCACCTTTCTCTTCCAGGTACCCTTTGTACTTCCTCTCTACCAGCCCTGGGAGTTCTTCAAAGCACTCTGTTTCCTATCACAGAGAGGTCTATGAGAAACCAAGATCTAAGCACAAAGTAAAGTCAGCAGTTTGGGAAATACCACTGTTTCTAGACCCTTTATCAGACATAGATAGGATACATACCATATAATAAATTCCTATGATGCTTTTCATTGTGTTCTAACACCACAAGGTTCTTCCTCATCCTCTGTCCAACAGTTGTATCCTCTTGACATCCCCAGCATTATTCTTGATCACAATGCTGTGTTTCTATCATTGCACTTGACCCAACTGATTTATTTATTGGTGGGTCCATGTGACATGTGGGAATATTAGTTCCCTAACCAGGGATCGAACCCAGGTCCCCTGAGTTGGAAGCATGGAGTCTTAACCACTGGACCAGCAGGGAAGTCCAGGCAAAATTTATATGCATTGGGCAGCCCCTCACTGGAGTGTGAAGTTCTTTGTGCTGTGGACCATTGTATCTCTAGTGCCTTACTTCTTGCCAGGCACACAGTAACTCACTCCATATATTTGTTGAATAAATGGCTACTTTTCCTTGGTTAAGGGGCTTCACTTGTGGCTCAGCTGGTAAAGAATCTGCCTGCAATGTGGGAGACCTGGGTTCGATCCCTGGGTTGGTAAGATGCCCTGGAGAAGGGAAAGACTACCCACTCCAGTATTCTGGCCCAGAGAATTCCATGGACTCTATAGTCCATGGGGTTGCAAAGAGTCGGACACGACTGAGGGACTTTTACTTTCCTTGGTTGGTCCCAGGGAATTCTCCGAAGGATTCTGCCTGGATCTTTTGGGTCCCAGTGCATCCTTTGACGATTAGGTCCTCACTCTGCATTCCAGCTGCCTGTGTTTATCTTACACATCACTGTCTCTCCACATTGTCGTCTGTTGACTCCACTGACTCCCTACTGTCAGCTTCTTGGATACAGGGGCTGTGATCAATTTATCTTTGTTTCCCTAGCCCAGCTAATGCCTCACGCATAGTAGACACTCCATAGATATTCACTGAATGTATGAGTGATTTTGCCAGGAAGTGAAGGTACCAGAATTCAAACCTGGGCCTCCAAAGTGACCCCTTGCCCTATGTGTCCCATCAGTTCCCAGAGGAGGGGAAAGAAGTACTGGCCTTGAAGACTGGGTAGGATTTGATGAATAGAGAAGAAGGATCAGCATTCCAAGGTTAGGTGAGCAATGATTAGCCTGACCGTCATCTGCGTCTTTGACTTTGTACCTTCTCTATTTCAGAGTTTTGGTCATAAGGTCATGGTCGTTGTTGTTTTAAATTCTTTTTATTTGGCTGCATCAGGTCTTAGTTGGGGCACACGGGATCTTCCTTGCCTCATGCCTGACCTTTTGCTGTGGTGCTCAGGTCCTGGAGCATGCAGGCTTAGTTGCGCCAAGGCATACGGGAAATTAGTTTCCTAACCATGGATCGAAGCTGCTCTTAACCACCGGACCGCCAGGGAAGTCCCCACAAGGTTTTTACTTTTATCCTCAGCTCTCTGTCCATTTCATAGTGCCTCAGAGTAAGACTCAGCCCATATGGCACTGAATTTCAGGAAGGGGCCAGGCTCCTGGGTGGTGTGTGCTCTGGACACCACTATCTGACCTAGCTCTGTGGCCTGAGGCTCAGACTTGGCTATGTCGGCAACATGGAGATTGACCTGATAACTAATATGATCAATCTAGTTTGGCTCCTGGCCCTTGGCACCTACCTCAGCCTTGGCCCTGAGCTGCAGCTTGACGCAGTTCTAGCTTCGCTGCAATGGGTCAGACCATCTGGCCTCCCTCCAAGCAGGAGAAAATGGTAAAAGCAAATACAAGTCCTGATACTTCATTGGCAGCCACCTCAGACCCTTTTGGGGAAGGCAAATGTAAACACACGAATCAGTAAGTCAAAAATTGAAAAATGCACTTGTGGTGTCTGCCAACAGCCATTGACCCTCTAGCTGGAGGTGGGCTGGGAAATGGGAAACCTGGATTCTGGTCTCCACTGGCTTTGGGCCTTCGGTAAGGCCTCAGGTGAACCATCCAGCTTTCAGAGTCTCAAATGGTAAAATGTGCTGAAAGAAATCAGGCCCGAAGCCAGGTGGGTGGGGGGAATCCTGCTAGAGGGGAAAGCTGGGATCACATCATGGCAACTTTTCTTGAACTTATTTATTTATTTGACTGCACCACATGTAGGGTCTTTAGTCTTCACTGTGGCAAACGGGATCTTTAGTTGCTACATGCAAACTCTTAGTTGCAGCATGTGGGATCTAGCTCCCTGACCAGGGATCAAACCTCGGCCCCCTCATTGGGAGTGCAGAGTAGTAGCCACTGGACCACCAAGGCAGTCCCGTGGCATACTTTCAAGCAGTGTGTTTTGTTGTCGAATAATTCCTTGCAAAAAGTCGATGGACATGAGCCTGAACAATCTCTGGGAGCTGGTGATGGACAGGGAAGCCTGGAGTGCTGTAGTCAATGGGGTCACAGAGTTGGACACAGCTGAGCAACTGAACTGAACTGAATTGCTTGAGCTCAAAATATTGTGGACAAAACCTAGTTTACACATGTAGCTGTTTAAGGAACAAGCTCTACTATATATTATTAAAAGAGCAAACATGTAAACACACACACATGTAACTTACATAAGCGCAGCCTATGTTCCTAGAAGGAGACACAGGAGATTGGTACCAGGGTTCCCCCTGCAGCAGAAGAACTGGGAATCTGACGGTCTGCGGTGAGAGAGAATTTTGCCATATATTTCTATACCTATGTGTATGTGTCATCTGGTCTAGACAAATGGTTACAATAAGGAAGGAATTGGCACCATAGTTTTTTAAATGTGTGTTTTCAAAACTTTCTTCAGTTTAAATCTAACTCAAGTCTACATAATTATATATACGCACACAAATTTGACCCTCATATGTAGAGACACAAAGGTTTATATGTTATCTCAGGTGGCTCAGTGGGTAAAGAATACACCTGCAATGCAGGAGATGATGCAGGTTTGATTCCTAGGTCAGGAAGATCTCCTGGAGGAGGCCATGACAACCTCTTCCAGTCTTTTTGCCTAGAGAATCCCATGGACAGAGAAGCCTGGCAGGGTCGCAGAGAGTCAGACATGACTGAAGCGACTGAGCACGCACAAGCACATATGTATGAATATATATAACTATACATGTGTGTATATATAAATATGTTGGGCTCCCCTGGTGGCTCAGACAGTAAAGAATCTGCCTGCAATGCAGGAGACGCCGGTTCGATCCCTGGGTTGGGAGGATCCCCCAGAGAAAGGAATGGCAACCCACTTCAGTGTTCTTACCTGGAAATTCCATGGACAGAGGAGCCTGGTGTGCTACTGTCCATGGGGTCACAAAGAATTTGGGCACAACTAAGCTATCAATGCAAAGAAATAGAGGGAAAGAACAGAAGGGGAAAGACTGGAGATCTCTTCAAGAAACTTAGAGATACCAAGGAAACATTTCATGCAAAGATGGGCTCGCAAAAGGACAGAAATGGTATGGACCTAACAGAAGCAAAATATATTAAGAAGAGGTGGCAAGAATACACAGAGGAACTGTACAAAAGAGATCTTCGTGACGCAGATAATCATGATGGTGCNCACACACACACACACACACACACACACACACACACACGTATATATAACTCTACATAAATGTTTTACTGTAGAAATATGAGCAGCAGTCTACTCTGGCCTGAATGAGTTGAAAGTTAAATTATGAGCAATTTCAAGGGCAGAGACTATTATCTGCCAGTTCACTGCTGGATCCTCTGTGCCTAATGTAGCCTCCACCCACAGTGGGAGCCCAGGCCTCACGAGAAACATGTTAAGTAAGCCCTTCCTTGCCTTGTGTTGGTGTCTTGCTGTCTAGGTGGAATACTTTTGGTTTATTTTTTTAATTTTTATTTATTTGGCTGCACCAGGTTTTAGCTGTGGCACACAGGACCTCCAATTTTTGTTGTGGCATTCAAAATCTTTAGCTGTGGCATGTGGGATCTAGTTCTCTCATCAGGGATCAAACCCTGCAATGTGAGCATGTAATCTTAGATACTGGATCATCAGGGAAGTCCCCTGGGTAGAATATATTTGAACTCTATTTCATTTTCTGTTTTCATGTTTCAGTTTGGACAAAATATTCCTTTCATATTTTATCTTCTTTGATCCTCCAAACCAGCCTAGGAGGTGAGGGTTGTTATCTGCATGTTACAGAGAGAAAAAGAGGCTGAGACAGTAGGGGACCAGCCCAAATTTGCACAGATGTCTACTCAGAGAACTAATTGCAACCATTCTGAACAGTGACGGCTGTCATTTCCTGGGCCTCTCCTGGGGGCCCGTTATCAGGCTTGGCACTGTATGTGTACAGCGTTATTTAATTTGATCCTCAAAAAAACCCTCTTTGGTGATATCACACGCCCTGTTTCATAGATGAAAGGAAACTAGACTCAGAAAAGGCAAATGAGTCCAAAGTCAACTAGTCAAGAGCTGGAACCAGGTCTCTAGTTTCTATCTGATGCTTTTTCTGCTGTACATGGCTCCTCCTTGAAGTTCCAGGGTACATCTGAGTCACTTACAGGGCTTCTTAAAGTGTCAATTGCTGGGACTCACCACCAGCATTTTTTTCTTTTTTAATTTTTGGCTGCACCCAAGGGATGCATGGGATCTTGGTTGCCTGACATGTGGGATCTTGGTTCCCTGACCAGGAATAGAACTCACACCTCCTGCAGTGGAAGGCAGGGTCTTAACCACTGGACTACCAGGAAGCTCCCACCGGCACTTCTGGTTCTGTTGATCCAGGAAGGGGGATTTGCATTTCTGATAATGCCTCCACTGCTGGTTGGTGACCTCACTCCAAGAAGGACTTTCTCAGCCTCTAGCCCCACTGCTTCAGGGTCCTGCTCAGGCTCCGCTGGAGGAGTCCCCTGTCAGACCCTGAGCCTGGAGTTTATCTGTGGCTCTCAGACAAGCAGGACATAAGGACATAAGGACTTCTCCCTTAAGTTCTTGTCTGTGGCGAGTGTTAGAGTTTTTAGCAATAAAAACCATTCTTGGTGTTTACAAGCTGGAAAGGAGTTTATCAGAAGGCCATAGGGGGACTTCCTTGGCGGTCCAGTGGCGAAAACTCCGAGCTTCCAATGCTGGGGGTGCAGATTCGACCCCTGATTGGTGAATGAAGATCCCACAAGCTGTGTGGTGCAGTAAAAATCAATCAGAAAGAAGGCCATAGGCTCCCAGAATCTCCAGGAAGGTTGGATAGCCAGGCTCAGGAAACAAACCTAGTCAAGGGAGTCACAGCATGGACAGGGACCAGCGCTCACTGCGGATCTGGCCTGCTGAGGGCAGGCCCGCCACAGGTCCTGCAGGACACAGGTGCACAGCCAGGACTGGCAGCACCACTGGCCCTGGGCGCTGGAGGCCGCTGCTGGCCCTGAGATGGATACGCTTCATGTGGCTTTGTTTCTCTAGCCTTCAGACCAAAATCTCAGGGGGCAGTGGTCCACCTGACTCAGCCTGGGTCATGTGACACCCCTATCAGCTGCAAGGGATGCTGGGAAAGTGAGCCTCTGGCCATAGTGTCTCTCCTGAGGGTGGAAGGCTTTACCTCCTAGCAACATGCATATGGTAGGAAATTGCCAAGGCAGGATGATCAGATCCTTGGCTTCCAAATGACACCTATTGCTCACGCTGGTGGCAGCTTTGTCCTTAGCCTTTTGGTGGAGGTTAAGGCTTATTTGTTTATATTTTGCTTATACTTAAGTTATGTTCATGCTCATCAGTTAACAATTACTGAGGTACCACTATCTGTTCACTGCTAACAAATAGTTATTGAGCCTTCACTTGGATGCAAGGAGCATTGAAAGCAATTTTCATTATACAAAGAGGAAATTGTAGTTGGATATAAGAAATGTACTCTGTAGTCTGACTAGACATTATTCTGAAAAAGCATTTCAGGCTTCTCCCTGCAGTGGATGAGCAGGCTCCATTTTTTAGGGAGCAGGAAGAATGCCTGATTGAAGCTTTTATTCACCTGACCTGTCAGTTCAGGAGCTGCTGTGTATCCAGCAGTGCAGTGTGGGGACAGCAGATGACAAGAACAAAGATGGTGTGTTCATGGCCAAACTCACCTGCGTGACATGCCAGGTGAGGTGACAGGATCACCCCAAGAGGCTAAGCAGCAACTAGTTTTGACCTAGAGTAGTCAAAATCATAAAGACAGAACAAGCACCTGGTGGATGTGGGTGCCATGCATTGAGATGGGGACCTCCAGGGAGGAACAAGTCTGAGACAGAGTCCATCCCATCCTGCTAGGTCTGAAGTACCCGTGAGTTGCCCAGGCAGGGAAGTCTAGCGCTTGGGTATATCAGGTTGGAGTCAGGCTGATGCTATAAATGATATTTTAAGAAAATATTTATTTATTTAAGCCATGCTGGGTCTTCCTTGCTGCTCGGGCTTCTCTCCAGTTGTGGCCATCCAGGGCTGCTCTCTGGCTGTAGTGCTCGGGCTTCTCCCTGCAGTGGCTTCTCTTGCTGTGGGGCATGGGCTCCTGATGTGTGGGCTTCAGTAGTTGCGGCATGTGAGCTCAGTCGCTGTGGCTTCCCGGCTCTAGAGCATCGGGGCACTAGTTGTGGTATACGACCTTAAATGCTCCAAGGCATGCGAGATCTTCCCAACCGGGGATCAAACCCTTGTCTCCTACATTAGCAGGCAGATTCTCTACCACTGAGCCACCAGGGAAGCCCCTATAAATGATATTTTAAATGTAAATGCTATTTGAATCTGTGGGAGGAGATCACCCAGAGAGAGAGAGAGAAGTAGAGGCTGATTGGGAATTTCCCTGGCGGTCCAGTGGTTAGAACTCCACACTCCAAATGCAGGAGGCCCAGATTCAATCCCTATCAGGGACTAAGATCTCACTGAGGAACTCCAGAACACCAGAAGAAGAGCCCCAGTGGGGGAGGAGGGGAGGACTGGGTGTCAGGGAGCAAGGAGGTTGTCAACTGTGTTGATTTAACAACACAGAGGTTAGTACAGTTTCGGTGCAGTGGGGGAGGCAGAAACCAGACTGCAGTGGGTGAAGATGAGGTTTGATGCAAAGGGGTAGGGAGGAAAGGAGGAGGGATGGTAGCTGAAGAGGAGCTCCAGGGCTAGTGGAGGGTGTTTTTTAGTTATTTTTATTAAATATTTTTAATTCTTTGCTTCTGTTTTATCTGGAAAAGGAATGCCTGCTCATAAAGAATTCATACGGTAAGGTACAGGGAACCCCTAGGATCTTTCATAACAAAGAGATTGAATTTACAAAAGGCTGGCACTTGATGATGGTGACCCCCTCCCAGACTCTCCTGCATTGAAGGACAGCTCTGCCTCTGAGGCTGGTTGGGCAGTGTCTCTGTCATCTGGGAGACATGGGGTGCGCCTGCGCACTGAAGGGATGCACTGGAGGGGAATCCTGAGCCCTTGCCTAGGGCTTGGCCTGTGCCCTGTGCCGGGAAAAGAGAGGACAGGGGCGGGGAGGGGGGTGGGGGGGCACATCTCACAGCTGCTGCTTTTGCTCTGAGGCAGCTGGGAGTGAGGGCGGGGCCAGATGGGGAGGAAAGGGGAAAGTGGAAACCGGCTCTCAGGTCACTGGCTTTTGGTCCCACAGCCTGTTTTCAGCACAGCAGCCTGGTGGAGACTCTAAAATGTTCGGTGAGATGACATCAACCCTCCACTTCAGTCCCTGAGGTGACGACTCGTGTCAGTCATCACTTGCTTCCCTGCCCTGTGTCAGCTGGCACGCCTGCCTCTCACCTTGGCTCCTGTCTCCTCCCTCCAGCTATATGGGTTCCCAGCCGTTCTATGGATGCCAGGCATGCTTCTGCCACAGATCCTTTGCATGGGCTCTTTCTGCTACCAGGCCAGCTTCCTCACCTTGGCACCATTGGCCCTCTGGCTAATTTTTTGTTATGGGAGTTGTCCTGAGTGTATTGTGGGATGTCTACAGCCTCTCCCTTGTAGAAGCCAGCAGCACCCATACACACAGTTGTGACAACAAAAATGTCTCCAGATGTTGGCAAACAGTCCCCCTGAGTATGAGGGAGGAATCACCACCGACAGAGAACCCCTGGCCTAGAATAGGCTTTCCTAGATACCCACTTGGCCTACTCCCTCCCCCGTCAAGTCTTTGCTCAGATCTCACCTGCTCAGTGACACCTACCCAGACTACCTCATTTAATCCTGCATCAGGCCCGCGGCCCCAAATTCCTGATCCCTGATCCTGTTCTTTTCCCTTTTGCCATAGCAATGTTTACTTTCTCACAGTCTACACGATTTACTGATTTCTCACAGTTATTGTGTATTTTCTCTCATGACAGTACAAGCTCCCTAAGGGCAGGGGACCTCACAGTTTTAATTACTGATGTGTCTAGAACTGTGCCTGGGGACTTCCCTGGTTCAGTGGTTAAGATGCCACCTTCCCAATGCAGGGGCTGCCGGTTCAATCCCTGGTCAGGGAATGAAGATCCCACATGCCACGTGGCAAAAAAAAAAAAAAAAAATTATAGAACTGTGCTTTGCATGTAGCAAAATTAAATAAATGTTTTTGAATGGCTTAATAAACTCGAGGACCTTCGACTGCTGCAGATGTTGGTGTGCATAAATGCACAGTAATTCTCCTCTCCTGAGGGCACACACAGTCTTGAATTGTGAGGTGACTTCTGCATGTGTGGGTGAGCAAACCCCTTACTTCCTAGAGGGCCAAATCCATCCCAGCCTTGTCTATGTGTCTCCCTCACCCAGCACAGTAGCAGGCACTTGTTTGCAGGATGAAATGTGAAGACTAAGTTTGGGGCTGGGTTGAAGGAAGGGGAGCATCCATGATGGTTAGCAATGGGGGAGACAGTGAACAAAGACACAAGTCACCCATGAGGAGGTGTCCTGGGAAGCACCCCCAGGCTGGACAGCACCACATGGAGGAGGCTTCCAGACACACAGAGGAGAGGAGGGCCTGGCAGAAGGCCTCAGATGGTGGGATCTGAGCTTCTTCAGCACTCTACGCTCTGTCATTCTCCCAGGTGGGAGGTAAGCTCTGTACAATATTGAGCCAGGGCTGGGGCATCTCCCTCATTATAATCCCCTCCTTATTCATGCTCTTTCTCATTGCAAGAGGAGACTTAAGATATTCAAAAGACTACATGGGTACTTCCCTGGCGGTCCAGTGATTAGGACTCTATACTTTCACTGCAAGGGGCTTGGCATTGGTCCCTGGTCAGGGAACTAAGATCCCACATGCCTTGTGACACAACCAAAAAGGAAATAAAAAGAAAAAAATATAAAGTTACTGCAACCAGTGGGGGTGGGGGAGACTACATGAAAAACAGTAGGAGAATATATTAAAAGCAGGGAAAGGATAGTTTCAGGGTGAGAAGTTGGCCATAAAAAAATACGAATAGACTTTCTGGGTGATAGAAATGTTCTTTTTCTTGATTTGGGCGTTGGTACATGGGTGTCAACATTTGAGTTGTCAAAACTCATCCAGTTGTATGCGTAAGATGTGAGCATTTTCACTGGATGTAATTTTACCTCAATAAAGCAAAGAAGGGGAAAGAGGAATGAAATAGCAAGGTGGGGCCATCACACACCAGGAACAAGGACGGAGTGGGGACCACGATGTCCTAAATGCTTTGCGTTGGCAGAGTGGAACACAAGTGTGCTCCAGACATCCCCGCAGCTGATGAAGGAAGAATGACTCGGTCAATAACCCGGTTCTAAAAGTCTCTGAGATTAATAACCAACCAACTGCTCAGGAAACTTCTGCTCTTGGTCTTAGGATCAATCCATGGAGACATTTCACCTGAGATCCTCCTAGCAGGTTGGGTAAAGAACTGACCTCCTGGTCAGACTCCCAAGGCAATAGAAATAAAAAATAATAATAAATGAATGGATCATAATTAAACTTACAAGTTTTTGCACAGTAAGGGAAATCATAAACAGAACAAAAAGACAGCCTACAGAACGGGAGAAAATATTCACATGATGAGACTGACAAAGGCTTAATTTCCAAAATAAATAAACAGCTCACACAACTCAACAACAAATAGACAACTCTATTCACAAATGGGTGGAAGATCTGAAAAGACAGTTCTCCAAAGAAGACAGATGGCTACAGGCACGTGAAAAGATGCTCAGCATTCCTGATTTTTAAAGAAATATGATTGAAACTAAAATGAGGTACAATCTCACACCAATTAGAATGGCCATCATTAAAAAGTCTATAAATAACAAAAATGCTGGAGAGGATGTGGAGAAAAGGGAACCCTCCTACACTGTTCTGAAAAACGTATGGAGGGTCCTCAGAAAACTAATCATAGAAGCATCAGATGATCCCACTAGCCCACTCCTGGGCACATATCTGGACAAAGCTATGATTCAAAAAGATACATGTACCCCTGTGTTCCTAGCAATAGTATTCACAATAGCCAAGACAAGGAAACAGCCTAAATGTCTATTGACAGATGAATGGATAAAGAAGATTCAATACATATACACAGTGGAATACAATTCAGCCCTCAAAAACAATGAAAGAATGCCATCTGCTGCAACATGGATGCAACCAGAGATGATCATACTAAGTAAAATAAGTCATAAAGAGAAAGACAAAAACCATATGATATCACTTACATGTGGAATCTAAAATATGACACAATATGACACAAACGAGCCTATCTAGGAAACAGAAACAGAATCACAGACATGGAGAACAGTTTGGTGGTTGCCACAGCAGACAGGGCTTGGGGATGGATGGAGTGGGCGGTGAGAGCTTGCAAATGGGAACTATTATATATAGAACGGATAAAAACAAAGTTCTACTGTATAGCACAGGGAACTATATTCAATATCCTATAATAAATCATAATGGAAAAGAATATATATATATATATACATATATATGACTGACTCACTTTGCTGTACATCAGTAAATAACACAACATTGTAAATCAACTTACTTTAAATTTAAAAAAAAATTTTAAGTAGAAATAAAGGAACTGACCTCCTCATGAAGCTTTGAGAGCAAGAATCATGGGTAGTTCTTAAAAAGCCCTCCATGTGGGCTGCAGCACAATCTGGTACATGCAGCCTGGAGGTCAGTGATAAGCCCTGACCTCTCGCTGACTCTCTGCCTCTGGGTTTGGCCCGAGCTGTCTAGGAGAACAAGAGCTGTCAGAGGGGCTGAATGGGGAATTCTGCCTCCCGGATTCTGTTTCTTGCACACCTTGGAGCCTGACAAGTAGCAGTGAGGTGGCGACAGGGTCACCAGGAAACCCCCATGGTCAGTGAAGCATAGACTCTGCTTTCTACAGACACGGAGGTGGAGTCAGGTTGACAGACTCCGGGGAGAGCTGAGGAACATGATAAGGACTCAGGCCTGGGTGTAAGAGCCTCCACCCAGGACCCAAACCTTTCCCGGAGCACAAATAGTCAGGTGACCAACCATCCACATTGCCTGGGACCAAGGTGTTTCTTGGGACCCTGGACTTTCAGTGCCAGGGAAATAGAGATGATCTGGTCACCATAGAAAGGCAAAACCAACACCACAAAGAAAACCTTCCTTCAAAAGAGCAGCAGCTGGGAATTCCCTGGCAGTCCAGCGGTTAGGACTCCAAGTTTTCACTGCCAAGGGTGCAGGTTCCACCCCGGTTGGGGAACCAAGATCCTGTGCCAAAACAAGAAAAAATAAAAGAGCTGAGGATATCCTATAGGGACCCAGGTACAGGGCACTCAAATGCTACAGTGACTTCAGAGAGTTTGAATCTACAGAGCCAGACATGGACCAGGAGGTAGGTAAATAATTACATACAGAGGGTTGTGAACCGGGATTGGGGATGACATTACAAAAGCCTTTACTAATTGGGTGCAGAGGGAGGCAGGATGGTCGGGAAGGCACCACTGAGGAAGATGTTTGATTTGACTTGTTAAAAATGAGTCAGGCAGCTAATCTGGTGGCTCGTGGTAAAGAATCCGTCTGCCAATGCAGGAGGCACCGTCTCGATCCCTGCTCTGAGGAGATCCAATATGCCGCAGAGTAACTGAGCTGTGCGCCATAACTATTGAGCCAGTGCTCTAGAGCCTGTGAAATGCAACTATTGAGCCCAAGTGCCTCAACTACTGGAGAAGGCAATGGCACCCCACTCCAGTACTCTTTTGCCTGGAAAATCCCATGGATGGAGGAGCCCGGCAGGCTTCAGTCCATGGGGTCGCTAAGTGTCCAACACGACTGAGCGACTTCACTTTCAGTTTTCACTTTCGTGCATCAGAGAAGGAAATGGCAACCCACTCCAGTGTTATTGCTCAGAGAATCCCAGGGACAGGGGACCCTGGTGGGCTGCCGTCTATGGGGTCACACAGTCAGACACAACTGAAGCGACTTAGCAGCAGCAGCAGCAGCCGCCGCAGCTACTGAAGCCCATTCATCCTATAGCTCACGCTTGTCAACAGAGAAACTACTGCAATGAGAGGCCCTCGCACCACAACTAGAGAGTAGCCCTCGCTTTCTGCAACTAGAGAAAGCCCGAAGAGCAATGAAGCCCCAGCACAGCCAAAATTAAAAATAAAGAAAATACATTTTAACAACAGCAACAACAACAAAAAAATGAGTAAGAATTAGCAAGGTGTAAATCCCTACATTTATGCCCAACCAATTTGTAACAAGGATGCCAAGTCAAATGTATTTTCAACAAATACTGCTAAGACAGCTGAAGTGTCACATATAAAAGAATGAAGTTGGTGACCTAAATGGGAAGAAAACCCAAAAAAGAGGGTTACATGTACATGTATAGCTGATTCACTTTGCTACACAGCAAAAACTAACACAACATGGCAAAGCAACTTACTCCAACTTGAAAAAAAATGAGGTTAGAGCCCTACTTCACACTATGCGCAAAAGTTAATCCCAAATAGATCATAGATCTAAATGTAAGAGCTAAAACTATAAAACTCTTAGAAGAAAAAATAGGCCTATGTCTTTGTGACCTTGAATTAGGCAACGATTTCTGAAATATGAAACCAAAAATAAAAAAGTTAAAGAAAAACTAATTCGATAATTTGAACTTCATCAAAATTAAACACTTTTTCCGCTTGAAAGAATACCATGAAAAAGTGAAAAGACAACCCATTATTTGCAAATCATGTCTCTGAGACTGTATCCCGAAGAAAGAACTCTTACAGCCGAATCATAAAAAGACAAACAACTGAATTTAAAGATGGGCAAAGGGTTTAAACAGACATTTCTCTAAAGAAGATGTACAAATGACCAGTAAGTATTGTTCCTTAAAATGTTAAAACACAAGAGGTTCACATAACCTCACAATTCCACTCTCAGGTATATATCCCAGAAAATCAAAAACATGTTCACAAAAAAATCTGTCCATGAATGTTCATAGCAGCATTATTCATTACAGCCCCCAAGTGAAAACAGCAAAAATATCCATAAGCTGATGAACTGATGCATAAGATGTGGTAAGGTTATACAATGGAATATTAGTCTACCTAAAAAGAAATGAAGTACTGATAAGTGTTACCATATGGATGAGCCTTGAAAACATTATGCTACATAAAAGAAGCTAAACACCACATAGTGTATGATTCAATTTATATGAAATGTCAAGAATAGGCAAATCTCTAGAGACTCAAAGCAGAGGTTGGGTAAGGTGAGGTGGAGAAGGGAATGGAAGCAATTGATAATGGGGTTTCTTTTTGATGTGATGAAATGTTTTGAAGTTAGGTAGTGGTGAGGGCGTGCTGCCCTCATGGGTCGCAAAGAGTCGGACACAACTGAGCGACTGAACTGAACTGAACTGAGGGCTTCCCAGGTGGCTCAGTGGTAAAGAATCTGCCTACCAGTGCAGGAGATGCAAGAGACACGAGTCAGATTCCTGGATCGGGAAGATCGCCTGGAGTAGGAAATGGCTACTCTCTCCAGTCTTCTTGCCTGGAGAATCCGCATGGACAGAGAAGCCTGGCGGGCTACAGTCCATGGGGTCGCAAACAGCTGGACACAACTGAGCACAACACAACATACAGAGGATTGCACAACTTTGTGAATATCCTAAAAACCTCTGAATTTTGCACTCTAAAAGGGTGAGGTTTGTTATATATGAATTATATCTCAATAAAGCTGTCATTTAAAAAAAGAGAGAGAGACTTCCAATTTCCTGTCTGGCATGTGAGGAGCTTGGAAGTTGTCACTCCATCCTAAAGAGTAGAGAGTTGAACAAAATGAATCAACATGTTTTTTTTTAGATCCATTACAGAATTGGGGTCAGAGCATAAACCTCTGCCTGCCCGCCCTCCCAGTTGGAGAGACAGACAGGAACATACAAAGAATTACAACTTAACCAGAGCAGAAAGATGTGAACAGACGCCTCCACTAGAACCCCAGTAGGGTAGGAATATCAAAACACTGGCGGTCCGGAATTTAAGACTCCACGCTTCCACTGCGAGGGGCATGAGTGCAATTCTTGTACGGAAACGAAGATTCTGCACGCCAAACAATGCAGCCAAAACTTTTAAAAAAGACAACAAAACACCCCCGGCCATTGAATTACCCGAGGCTCAGTGTGGACAAACCTAAGGGTTTAAAACTTCAGGGGGCCCAGGGTTAGATGCAGTGGCCCTTTCTTTGTGAGTTTTACCTCCAGGAACTCCACCAGATTCTTAAAGTGGAAATCAGAGAAAAATCTGCTTCTGTCAGGAGGAGAGGAAAGGCAGCCATTTTGAGACACCCTCAGAGCATTCTGTTCTTCTTAAAGAGATCTGCCCTCAAGAGAAGCTATTTTACCAGAGCCTAACCCACCTGGGAGAAAGGAAATACCCAATCCTAGCACTAACAATCCCATCCCCCAAACTGGAGAAACACATGTGAAGTTTGTAGCCCAGGCCATGGCTCACTAAAATAGTGAGACCTACTCATAGGCTGTAGAATGCTTCCTTCCCCCTGCCCACAAACCTCAAGGCAACATCACTGAAGGCCTGCTTATGGCAATTCCTTTTACCCAGTGCATCTTGTCTGGCTTTCAGCAACAACTTACAAGGCATACTAAAAGTTAGAACAGTTTCAAGAGACAGAGCAAGCATGGAAACCAGAGTCAGATAAGTTTAAAACTGGGGTGGGGAATTCCCTGGTGATCTAGTGGTAAAGAATTTGCCTGCCAATGCGGGGGACATGGGTTCAATCACTGGTCCAAGAACTAAGATCCTACATGCCCTGGGGAAACTAAGCCCATGCACCACAATTACTGCCGTTGCTCTGCAACAGGAGAAGCCGCTGCAGTGAGAAGCCCACACATTGCAACTAGAGGGTAGCCCTTCATTCACCACAACTAGAGAAAAGCTCTCATGTAGCAACAAAGAACCAGCACAGGCAAAAAATAAATAATACAATTAAAAAAAGAAAAAGAAGAACTCACTTCACAGTTCCAGGACTGGGGCAAGGTGCTCTAGGAGGCTGTGTGCTCTGAATCAGCATTAGATATATGGTGCTGATTCTCTGATAGCCAGGATCCATGGGTCCAGGAATCAAGGGAGTGGCACACACTATTTCCCCTAATGACTCATCAGCAAGATTTTTGCTTCCTGTTCCTGTGACTTTATATTCTGCTGACCTAGAGGTCTTCTTCCAGAGGGAAGGATGCTTCCACCAGGAGGCACAATAAAGATTTCATTGAACATGAAGTTAAGACTGCCACTCAGCCACTTTGGGCATCTCATGACTCAACAGGCAAAGAAGGGAGTTATGAAGTTGGCTGGCTAGAGTGATAGATCCTGACTGCCAAGCGAAATTGGACTACTATTGACAATGGAAGTAAGGAAGAGGGTGTGTGGACATCTCTTAGTATTACCATGTCCTGCAATTAAAGTCAATGGAAAATGACAACAATCCAATAGAGGAAGGATTAGTAATGGTCTAAAACCCTTCAAGAATGAGGGTTTGGGGACTTTGCTGGTGGTCCAGTGGTTAAGACTTTCACTGCCCAGATTCAATCCCTAGTCAGGGAACTAAGATCTCATAAGCTGTGTGGTGTGGCTAAATAAATAAATAAATAAATATTATAGATAAATAAAAAGATTCAAAAATGAAGGTTTGGGTCATCCTGCCAAGTAAAGAATCACAACCACCTAAGGTGCTTGCTGAAGGTAAAGACATTACAGAATGGTCAGAAGGTAGTTATAAATGCCAGCTATGAACACTGAGTGACTTCACATGAACACATGGTTAGTTATAGCTATAACTGTTACGAATATTTTATTTTTTGATAAATGTGTGTTTTTTTGTGTGTATCTTTGTTTTCTTTCCTCTCTTATTGCCTTATCATGTTAACTGAAGATGTATTGACTTTACATCATAGCTTTTAAGTGAAAAGTGAAAGTCGCTCAGTCGTGTCCAACTCTTTGCATCCCCATGGAATTCTCCAGGCCAGAATACTGGAGTGGGTAGCCTTTCCCTTCTCCAGGGCATCTTCCCAACCCAGGGATCGAACCCAGGTCTCCCACATTGCAGGTGGATTCTTTACCAGCTGAGCCACAAGGGAAGCCCAAGAATACTGGAGAGGGTAGCCTATCCCTTCTCCAGCACATCTTCCCGACCCAGAAATTGAACCGGGGTCTCCTACATTGCAGGCAGATTCTTTACCAACTGAGCTATCAGGGAAGCTATCATAGCTTTCAAGTATCGTTAATTTTACATCAGAGTATTTAAGTTAGGGGATATCAAGAAGAGTAAATAGCACTCAAAGACTTTACCTCTTTTGCTGGGGAAGGGGTTAATGTATTTTCAGCTGTACACATGACAGTTGTATCATGGAATTATGATCTTGTTATTATCTTTATTTGGAGATTAAATATGGTTTAAAGAGATGCATTGGGGTACAAATTGAAAAGGGGTGGACTGGTCATGGTTATTTTATGTGTCAACTTGACTGACCACAAAGTGCCCAGGTTCAATATTATTTCTGAGTGTGTCTGTAAAGGTGTTCTTGATGAGATTAGCATTTGAACTGGTAGACCCGGTAAAGCAGATGGCACTCCCTAGTGTGGGTGGGCATCATTCAATCCACCAAAGGCCTGAATAGAACAAAAGACGGAGGAAGGAGAAAGTCACTCCTTTTCTTCCCAGCATCACTTGGTTGAGCTGGGACATCTCATCTAATCTTCTCAGGCCTTTGAACTTGGGCTGAAAACACCCCTGGTTTTCTTGGGTATCCAACTTGCAAATGGATGATCATGAAAATCATCCATTTCCAGCCTCCGAACTATATACATATACACACACATACTCATGCTACTGAGTCTCTGGAGAACTCTGATCAATACAAAAATCAAGCAACGTCCACAAAAGTATGAGAGAAAGAAATATCCAGCCAAGATATGCTTTCAGTTTTGAAGGCTACAGAAGAGTTTCAAAAATAAAAGATTCAGGGACTATAATGAAGCAATTATGAGCCCTTTCTGAAAAACATCCTAGAGAGATGAATAAAAAAGATGATAGGGAAGGATAAGATAAGATTAAAGATGAGCCATTTAAATACATCCGTAAGAGGGCGTAACTGCAGGGATTATATTTGCAGAACAGAAAGTAAATATTATAAAACCTGACCAAAAAAGGATAAAAGCCATAATTGTGAGGTAGGATGGCCATCAGCTGACTAGATAGCCTACATAGCTTTCCTACTTGAAAAGGCTAAATTTGTGGATTAAATATTTTGTAAAAAAAAGAAAAGAAAAGAAACACTACTGAACTGGAATAAATAGAAATATTTCTACAGAGGCCGAAAATGCAGTAAACTCAGGAAGCCTGGGAGGTGAGAGAGCACCTAAGTCAGCTTCTCTCCCCAAGGGTTACTGTGAAACACAGGAGACCTTGAGTTTTGTCCAGACTGTTTTCTGGGCTGTAGGGGACAGGAGATAAAGCCCAAGGCTCCACCAAGATAGTGGGAGATTTCGGCACATAATCAGGGCCTCCTGCAAGCTCAGTATAAAGACACATGAAAACCAAAACCCAAACCCATTTTAGGAAGGAAGGAACAAGGGAACTTTCCTGGCTCAACCTTGACTGGAAGGAAAAAATAATCTTTCTTGAAAACCTGAAACTACAACCCAGCCCTTCCATAGTTTGTACTGCAATTCACCCACTTGAGGAGCTTAAGAAAACTTTCACAAAATGCAAAGGGTTCCCAGGTTCCTAGTGCAGCCTCGGGCTGGCAGAAAGCAAATATACTTTCTCTACAGGTAAGTCACTTTCATCAAAGACTCAAAGTTCTCCCAAAGATTAAGATCCAAGGAAAGAGAGCAGCTCACAATCTAAAACGAGAAAACACACAAGCCTGAAATGAGGCATCATGAGTCATGGAAAGAGACAAGAAACCACAGAATGACACCTGTGAAGACCAGTCACACTGTGTCCAGTCACACTGGGGCCAGAGGCAAACATGGGGTCGTGGTGGGGGATTCATATAGATCCTTTCAAAATTTAAAATGTTACTATTTGGGGACCTCCCTGGCAATCTTAGGGGCATCCCTGTGGCTCAGCTGGTAAAGAATCTGCCTTCAATGCAGGCGACCTGGGTTCAACCCCTGGGTTGGAAAGATCCCTTGGAGAAGGGAATGGCTACCCACTCCAGTATTCTGGCCTGGAGAATTCCATGGACAGAGGAGTCTGGCAGGCTACAGTTCATGGAGTCACAAAGAGTAGGACACAACTGAGTGACTTTCACTTCTGGCAATTCAGTGGTTAAGACTTCACCTTCCAGTATAGGGGGTGCAGATTTGATCTTTGATCAGGAAGCAAAGATCCCCTTGGGGCCAAAAAACAAAAACATAAAACACAAACAATACTATATCAAATTCAATAAAGATTTTGAAAATGGGCCACATCAAAAAAAAATCTTTAAAAAATGTACTCTTTATGCCATCATGGATTTTTACATTTTTAATTTTAAAAATACTGCATTAAAGTATTATTTGTTTTTTTGTTGCCCCTTAAATTTGGTCCCTGTGGAGAGCACCCTGTTTGCCTCTCCTGAGGTTGGCCCTGGCAAAGAGTTCACTTACCTAATTGCCATTTGTAATAAGATGGATGGATCTTGAGAGTATTATGCTAAGTGAAATAAGTCAAACAGAAATATTATGTAGGGATTTTCCTAGAGGTTGGGGTACAGGTTCAATTCCTAGATGGGGAACTAGAATCTGGCATGCCACATGCAGAGCCCAAAAAAGTAATAAATACTACATAATCTTATTTATATGCTAAATCTAAACCAAACAGAACAAAAACTAAGATCATAGAAAAGGAAATCGGATTTACAATTACCAGGTGAGGGTGGGGGATGGAGGAACTACATGAAAATGGTCAAAAGGTACAAAGTTCCAGTTATAAGATAAGTAAAGTACTGGGAATGTCACGTATACATGATGACAGCTATACAGTATACTGGGAAGTTGTTAAGAGTAAATCCTGGGCTTCCCTGGTGGTCTAGTGGTTGGGAATCCACCTGCCAATGTAGGGGATATGGGTTTCAGCCCTGGTCTGGGACAATCCCACAGGCTGCGGAGTAGCTGAGCCCGGATGTCACAACTACTGAGCCTGCAAACTTCAACTACCGAGCTCACATGAAGCAACAACTGAAGCCTGGGCGCCTTGAGCCCATGCTCCGCAATGAGAGGCCACAGCAATGAGAAGCCCACTCACTGCAACTAGAGAAGCCTGTACATCATCAAAGATCCAGGGCAACCAGAATAAATAAAATAAATCTTAAAAAAATAATAAATAAATCCAGAGTTACCACCAAAAAAAGAGCCCTTTCTATTTAAACTTCTATCCTTCTATATGATGAAAGACCTGTCTGGGATTATGTTCACAAACTGCCAACCGTAATTCCGAGGATTCGGGAGATGTTCTGCCACGCTTGCATCTTCTATAATAAAATTTCCTTTTATAAAAACAAGTCATTAAATAGCCAACAGGAATTTGCTATATGGCTCAGGAAACTCAAACAGGTGCTCTGTATCAACCTAGAGGGGTGGGATGGGGAGGGAGACGGGAGGGAGGTTCAAAAGGGAGGGGATATATGTATACCTCTGGCTGATTCATATTGAGGTTTGATAGAAAACAAAATTCTGTAAAGCAATTATCCTTCAATAAAAAATAAAATTTAAAGTCGTTAAAAAAAGTCATCTATCAAAACAATTTAAGACCTGGATTAAATATTGCAAAATGGTATCTACCATCTATAATCTTAGTAAATGGATCTTGGCCATGTTACTTTCCAAACTATTTGAAATACTGCAGAGGGTTCGCAGATGGCATAGTGGTGAGGATTCTGGGCTTTTCACTGCCAGGGGCCTGGGGCTCAATTCCTCGTCAGGTAACTGAGATCCCACAAGCTGCGCAGCCAAAGAAATTAAAAAAGAACTCATGAAGCAAAATATGGCATGGCCGACTGAAAATAGAAGATTCTCAACAAGTCCTGTAACTTCAGCTTAAAAACACCCTAGTATTCATAATCTCATTGTCGGTTTGAGGCCAAAACAAAGACTGATCAGAAGTGACTTGAGAATTGTCCAAGAAAAATACCCAAAGAAAATACGCCTCCTGGTGGCGACGGTAAGGGCAATAACTTTTCTGCTTCTGTACTACACCTCTCTGTACTTTTCTAAAAGTATGTATTATGTTGTTTAATTGCTAAGTCGTGTCCAACTCTTTTGCCACCCCATGGCCTATCACCCGCCAGGGTCCTCTGTCCAGGGAACTTCCCGGGCAAGAATACTGGAGTAGGTAACCATATCCTTCTGGGTTATCTTCCTGACCCAGGGACTGAACTCTTGTCTCCTGCATTGGCAGGCAGATTCTTTACCACTGAGCCACCAGGGAAGCCCATACAATATGACATTCAGTAGAACTGCTGAAAAAGATGTTATGTCAGTATTGTTTTAAAGCAGGACAAGGCCTATTTGTTCGACCCCAAAGCCAGGACAGAGCAATGCCTGCCACGCAGTTCGTTCAGTGAAAGTACTGTCTGTGCTTGCTTCCTGCCCCTGGCCACTAGCAGGGATCAGCCTCGACACTGGAAATGCAACAGCAGCCCAGGCAGGGAGTCGAGCCTGGGTGTTCTTGCCTCCTGCTAAACCACTCAACAGACACACTTTTGGTCAAAACTAGTAAACTTTATTTAAAGTTCAAAAATAAAATAACAGACAAAAGGCAGCTTTCGCTTTGTTCTTCCCGAGGATCAGATGTGACGACCCAGAGCTGGACCTACCCCTAAGAAGTGAAAATACCCTTTATCCCCAATCAAGCCACAGGGAAAAGGATGTTTGATTTGGGGACAGGCCTGGGATAGTGGGGCAGGAAGGAGACCACCACAGAGGGTGAGTGGGTTCTGAGATAGCACAAGTAGAGAACAAAACAAAAGCCCCAGTTGAAATGGGCCTGGAGCCTCAACAGGGGACGGTCACAAGGAGCTATGTACAAGGGAGCCAGACTGGGGCTGTACCCCACAGGGGAGCAGAGCAGCAGGGTACCTCAAGGCCGCCCTCCACCTAGCCAGGTGCTGCTGCATACGCTCACCCTCAGTTCTCGTCATCACTGTCATCCGGGCTGATGGCTGGACTGGTGAGGCTATAGGTGGGGCTAGTAGGCGAGTAGCCGGGAGAGGTGGGTGAGTAAGTAGAGCCTTTGGGGGAGGTGGGGGAGTAGGTGGGGCTGGAGGGAGAGTNCAGGGGACGGTCACAAGGAGCTATGTACAAGGGAGCCAGACTGGGGCTGTACCCCACAGGGGAGCAGAGCAGCAGGGTACCTCAAGGCCGCCCTCCACCTAGCCAGGTGCTGCTGCATACGCTCACCCTCAGTTCTCGTCATCACTGTCATCCGGGCTGATGGCTGGACTGGTGAGGCTATAGGTGGGGCTAGTAGGCGAGTAGCCGGGAGAGGTGGGTGAATACTTGGGGGAGGTTGGGGTGTAGACAGGAGAGGTTGGTGAGTAAGTAGGCGATGTGGGTGAGTATTTTGGGGTGGTGGGTGAGTAGGTAGGGCTGGTAGGTGAGTACTTGGGGGAGGTGGGTGAGTATTTGGGGCTGGTAGGTGAGTACTTGGGGGAGGTGGGGGTGTACTCTGGTGAGCTGGGGCTATAGGAAGGACTGGTTGGGGTGTACTTTGGTGAAGTCGGGCTGTAGCTGGGCGAGCTGGGGCTGTAGCTGGGCGAGCTGGGGGTGTAGGTGGGAGACTGTGGTGTGTATCGTGGGCTTGAAGGAGAGTAGCTTGGCGAGGTTGGGGAGTAGCTGGGTGAAGTTGGAGAGTAGCTTGGAGAGGTTGGGCTGTAGTTGGGGCTTGTTGGTGTGTAGTTAGGACTAGTAGGTGAGTAGCTCGGTGACGTTGGGCTATAGCTGGGTGATGTCGGGGTGTAATTGGGACTGGTTGGAGAATAGTTAGGACTGGTGGGTGAGTAACTTGGAGAAGTTGGAGAGTAGCTTGGCGATGTTGGTGAATAGCTTGGAGATGTCGGTGAGTAGCTGGGTGAAGTGGGCGAGTAGCTGGGTGAAGTGGGCGAGTAGCTGGGTGAGGTGGGGGAGTAGCTGGGAGAGGTGGGAGAGTAGCTGGGAGAGGTGGGTGAGTAGCTGGGTGATGTGGGTGAGTAGCTAGGTGATGTGGGCGAGTAGCTTGGGGAAGTGGGTGAGTAGCTGGGAGACGTGGGTGAATAGCTGGGAGACGTGGGTGAGTAGCTGGGAGAGGTCGGGGAGTAGCTGGGTGACGTGGGACTGTAGTTGGGGCTTGTTGGAGAGTAGGATGGAGAAGTAGGGGAGTAGGAAGGGGAAGTGGGGGAGTAAGAGGGACTTTGGGGTGTGTAGCCTCCAGGGGAGCGGGGCTCATAGGCAGGTGATGTCGGCGAGTAGCTGGGAGACATGGCACCCCCTGTGGGAGAGAAGCAGAGAGGTGTTAAGTGATGAGAGATTCATCCAAAAGGCAAGATCAAGGAGAAAATGAACTTGGCCTTGACAGACAAGGACTACTCACCTGGTGAGGGGATATACGGGCTTGAGGGGCCTGGGGAGCCCGGGGAGCCTGGTGTGGGAGACCAGGCCGGGGAATAGCCAGGGCTGAACCCGCTGGCATCTGAGGCAGCACTGGGAGAGAAGCCTGCTGCTCCCGGGGTCATCCCGCTCCCTGGAAAGAGAGAGACGTTTGTTAAAACCAGAGCTGGAGCCCCACACCTTCCCAGGGCTTCAGGGCCCCCAGCACCCCCACATGGGAACCCCTCACCAGCCCAGCCCATCCACCCTCTGAACCACCCAGAGGGCTGTCTTTCCAGGCAGCCACTCACCAACACTGGGGGACCAGGCACCGTAGGCTGGGGTTGCACCCTGGTTCCAGGGTGTCATGGCTGGAGAAATTCCTCCCATGGGACTGGGGGCTGAGCCGAAGAACATGCCGGTGGCTGCAGAGAGGCACGTGGTGACTCGTGAAGACCACCACCTGGGGCCTGGCTGCCCTCCCACCCAAGGTCTCCCTGTTCCCACCTCCACCTCACAGACCCGCATACTCACGTCCGGCAGCCCCCAGGCCAGGGATATTGGTGGGGATCTCCATGCCATACTTGCACTTCTCTGCATCGAGCAGGAGGTCAAAACAGCCAGTGCCAGCCGGAGCCAGCTGGCCCAGCATGATGTTCTCGGACACCCCCTTCATGGGGTCACTCTCTCCGTGTGCAGCTGCTTCCATGAGCACGTCCACCTAAACCTCAGAAGACAGGGCATGCTGTCACCCTCCCCCCAACATCCCACCCAACAGAGGAAAAACCACACCAAGGCCCATCACTCAGACAAGGAGGCCCTCCTCCTACAGCCAGCCCTCCTCCCCGCCTACTCAGAATGTCTGCCGTACCGTTTCCTCAAAGGAGCACTTCATGAGAGGTCCAGTATCCTGGCGGTTGACTCCATGTCGAGTGATGGCCATCAAGTGGCCACGACAGGTCATGGTGTCACATAGGAGAGCCAAGTGCCGGTAATTGACATAGGAGCCGTCGAAGGAGATGACGTGGTACAGCTCTCGCTCCAGGGCCTTCCGTACAGCCTCAATGCCCAGCACCTGGCGTGCAGATGCAGAAGGCTCAAGACCCGGTAACTCTGCTCCCCGCCCACTGCTACCAGCACCCAGATCCAGTCAGGAGTCCATGAAGCCCAAACGCAAAAGTGGATTCAGGCATGAAACCACCAGATCAAAGAAATGCCCTGAAGGGAGAGCATGGACCACAACCACTGCCCGAGACCCAGGGGGTCCAGAAGACGGCGGAGTACGGGCTCGCAGGGGCTCACCGTGAAGATCTCCACGATGTCGTTGGATGTGGTGCGCACAGGGTCCACATCCTTCTCACTCAGCACGCGCATCAGGCTCACGCCATCCGTCTCCAGGATCCACTCCTGCAGGGCCTTGAACTCCCCGTCCTCTGTGATGATAATCTTCTTCTTGTTGTCAGTCTGCGGCAAGTGCATGTACACCTGGCAAGGGGCAGAGCAAGCTCAGGCTGGACGGGTGGCAGTGGGAGGAGGGTGCAGGGGTGGATGCGCAGTGGGCATGGCCAGCTGACCTTGCTGATCTGCTCTATGCCCTGCAGGGTCATGTCCGTCAGCATGTTGGACTCGATGCAGCGCAAGAAGACGTCGTCGTCCATCTTGTCCACTACCTCTTCCTCCTGCAGCAGTGAGTCAGGCCTGAGAATCCTCTGGCTCCCCTGGCCTCACCCCAGACCACAGCCTGAGCTACAGAGCCGGGCCTGGCCCAGACCTACCTGCTTCCTTCCAATAAGGTTACCTTCTAACATGTTTTTACCATGGTATTTAAAGAAACCTCAGAGAAGACAGCCACACTCCACCAGCCTGACACCATTCCCACCCTCTGGGCACTCCCAGGGCGGGAAGCAAGCACATGGAGCCTCCACTCTCATCCTGGTCCTTGTCACACACCCACCACCCACCCACCAATGCCTTGATGTGTGACCCCATGAAACAGAGGTGTATTGTCCTCGCTCAAGACGCATCCACGTGTTATCCACTCTCCGCCAGTTCATATGAAGCTCTGAGCTTTTATTATTAAAAGCACCAGGCATCCACATCTGCCGAACAATGTTTTAGGAGCCATGGCCAGGAGTGAAGTCACTGGTCGAGCATTTTCCTGGGTCTCTTTATAGGCACTGTTACCCCCACCTTCCCAAGGATGCAGCCGTTCCTACCGTCTGACCTGCCCTCAGGGAGGAGAGCACCAGGTGACCGGGCTACAGGGACACCCCCACATCAACACCAGCTGTTTATCCATGTGGCACTATTTCACATTTGATAGACTTTTTGCTGCTAGAACTTTTGAAAATCATTGTTAGCCACCCTGCATCTCCACTTCAGATGGTGTGACTGGCACTCAGTGCTGCCTTCATTTTAATTTCCATGGTCAGGAACCAGATTTAATGGTTTTCTGTGTCTGACACAAAATTTATGCCTGGGTCCCCTTTACCTCTTGCATCTTGTTTTCATCACTGTTCATGATGCGGATCCGGAGCACCAGCTTCTCTGCGTTATCATCGTTAAAGATGCAATTCAAGTCGTCACCGAAACCTGAGGAGAATGAGAAGCAGATGGCAAGATGCAGGGCTACGGCCATTTGCGGTGCCCACAGTTCTCCCCAGCGGGCTCTCCTTTGGCTTCCCCCTCCTCCCAGAACCCTTCTAGAGGAGGGTGGAGAAAGCATGAGAAGGACCTGCAGTGCAGAACGGACCTGGAAAAGAGGTGCCCTGGGGAAGTATAACCAGTGCCTGGAAGTTGGTGGGTATGGGCGGCATGTCTGGGATGAGAGCCCAGGGACAGGATGGGGAGTGAAGGGAGCCCGGGCAGGACTTCTTGGCCTCACCAGCATTGATCTTTTCAGCAATCTGCTCCATGGTCAGCTTCCGGTCAGTCATGTGCTTCCGGTCCAGCTCCACCCGCAAAAGCCAGGGGGAGATTCGGGCCACATCAAAGTCAGGCATCTCATAGTAGACATTCACCCACTCCTGATCCTCAGCCACCACTGTGCTCTGGGGGTTGGGGTCATAGTAGATGGCCGTGTTGGCGGTCACCTTCCTCAATGTTGTGTGTTCTAAGCGGCACAGAATATCCTGGAAGAAAGAGGGATTCTTGACATTCAAGTGGCTCCGAAGGCCTCTTCAAATCCCTCTGGAGAGGGAATTCCAAACCCGCATTGAAAGGAAGGGATCCCCTCCTCTTCCCACCCAGAAACCCATTACCCAAGTCCCACCTTGGCTCTCTCCGCATCTCGAGCAGACTGACCCAGTAGGAAGACGGTAAGTGAGGGGGTCTTTGGCTTCTTGGAAATGTTGATGAGCTCCTTAAGTCGGGGCACACCCAGAGTCACGTTCTTGGCGGACACACCAGCATAGTGGAAGGTGTTCAAGGTCATCTGGGTGGCAGGTTCTCCGAGGGACTGTGCAGCCAGAGCTCCCACCATTTCCCCTGGATGGGCCTGGGGATGATGGGGAGAAAGAAGAGCAGCTCTCAGAAGAGCAAATCCGCCTGCCTACCCCCAGCCCACCACCCCAGTGAACAAGAGTGAGGTGCTGTCAGTACTGGACAGCAGCATTTGAAAAAGGGAGAGACTTAAAGATCAGAGTCTATTTGATCATCCCCTTCCTCAAACAGCATTTCAGTTTACACACACCATTCAGTGCCCAGTGGGCTGCACATCCAGGAAAAGGGACTATGCCATCTAAAACCTGCATTTTTATTAAGTGAATATTTATCTCACAATTAGCATGCAGCGCTTATCGAAATTGTGAGGTAAATATTCACTTGATAACAGTCTTTTAGTCACATACCATAAATGATTATCTTTTAATTGGAATCATATAGCACATAGCCTTTTCAAAAAGGCTTTCTTCCTTAGTAATACTATTCTTTACGGTTGATCACAGTCTTTTTATGGCTTGACAGCTCATTACTTTATCACAAAATAATATGTTCTTGTTTATCCTTCATCAATGGATGCACATTTAGATTGTTTCCATTGCTTAGCTATTATGAATAAACTGCTGTGAACAGCTGCAATAGATTTTTGTGTGGACACATGCTCCTAGGAATGAAATTGCTGGGTCAGATGGCAACTCTATGTTTCAGCTCTAGAGAAACTGCCAGACTGTTTTCCAAAGCAGTTGCAACACCCCTCCAGCAGTGTACAAGAGCTCCAATTTCTCCACCATCCTCACCAACACTTGTTTACTTTTTTCTTCCAGTCATCCTGCGGACATGAAGTGGAATCTCACTGTGGTTCTGAGTTGCATTTCCCTGATGACTGATCATGTTGAACATCTTTTATGCATTTACCTCTTCAAGGCTCAGCAGCTATCTCTGCAACATGAGACTAACACTAACAACCCCTCCTCTATGAGGGTCGTCTTCAGACTCCTCAGAAATACAGGAATAAAGCCCCCAACACAGCACCTGGTTCACAGCAGTGTCTCAATGAAGGAGAACTCTATCAGGCAGCTGTGGGCAGAGGTGGGAGGTTCTCAGAGCCCAGAGAAGTCAACAGGTCAAAAGAGAGAATGGAGGCTGGGGTGAGGAGTACAGGACTCACAATGGCTTGGTTGAACTTGGACTCGATCTCTCCAAGCAGCCAGTCGAAAGCCTCTCCACTGAGCCGAAACTCCTCGGCCATGCGGCGAGAACACAGCGTGGACCGCAGGTGGATGTTAAAGAGCAAGGTGGCGTTCTCCTGGGCCTGCTGGCTCAGGGGGTCGTCCCCATTCACAATCACCAGCTTCTTGCTCAACTCCTTGACGCCTGGGGGCCAAGCAAGAGATAAAGAGCTTGTAGACTGGGACTTCCCAGCAGCGCCTGACCTGGCGGCTCCACGGCAGCTACTCACCCTCTACCACCTTGATGGGGTGCAGGTCAGAGGGAAGGCGAGGGTTGATGTGGAAGATCTTCTGAGCGTTCCAGATCATGCGCAGCAGGTTGCAGGGGAGGACAACCTAGGGCAGGAGAGCAAGGAGGCAGGACACCGAGTCAGGGCCAGCTGTGCAGGGCCAGCCCCTCTCCAGCCCAGCCCTTCATGCCCACACGCACCTTGCTGTCGCCAGTTGGGAAGATGACTCTGAGCACCTCCCGGTCCTCACGCATCCGCTCAAATTCTCGTTCTAGCTCATTCTGAATGTGTGCGTTGCTCAGCACATCCTTCACCAAGTCTTCCTGCAGGGTGCGCCGCAAGGCCCTCTCATTGGTGTAATCAAAGCGGAACCTGCAGGTGGCAGGGGAGGAGTCAAGGTGCAGATCCCAGCCAGAACAGAGTGTGACTCCTCCTATGGGCCAGGATGTGAAGAATCTTGGGAGGGAAACAAGATCCAGAGCCAAGGCCTTCTAGCAGCCCTGAGCTTGTGCCTGCCCTCTGGGCTTGCTCTGCACCAACACCAGGCCCCAAAGTCTCAGCTCTCTGTGCACTCTCCCATCACGTGGCTGCTGCCACAGGTGGGGAAGGAGCATAAGGTCAAGGGTTCACTGCAAGATACTGTCCAGGGGATCTCACCTTGGGGGGCTTCCGGGAAAGACAGGGACTCCTACAACCCTGGCCCTGAGCCCCAGACAACAACCACCCGCCAGCCGCCTCCTTACTTCTTCTCAAAAGCCTTGTTGGAAGGCTTAAGGGTGGCCAGATTCTGGAACTCGACACTCTCGCCCGCCAGGCCATCCTCGCCATAGCGCAGCTGCACCACCTGATTGATGGAGTTGCGCACGGTGGCGTCGTACTTCACCATCACCGATTCCATGGACTTTATCAGCCGCCGCTGGATGTATCCTGGGAGCAGAGACTCAACTGAGGGGCCCGGAGCAAGAACAGGAGCCTCTCTACCTTAGCAAGAGTGCTGCTGGCCACTCTGGTGCTCAGGGGAGCCGGCTGGTGGCCCCTCAGAAAAAGCCATCCCACCACCACCAGATGTAACCAGGGCCCAGTAGAGACCCCGAGGAACCATCCCCACGTGACTGGTCAGGAGCAGAGAGCCTCAGGCTCCAGCCCCACGACATGGAATGCCACAGCGCAGCCAGGTCTGCCTAACTCTTGACCTTTAGTCTCTGCTCTTTCCAGAGAGGCCAAAATGACTTCCCTCAAGACTGAATACTTCAGCCTGAGAACCCCACTCAAACCCCCAAGGCTTTCTCTGCCTGGGCTCCTCCCTGGGACTGGCTGGTGGCTGGGGCCTCACCAGTCTCAGCAGTCTTGACAGCTGTGTCAATCAGCCCCTCACGGCCCCCCATGGCATGGAAGAAGAACTCGGTGGGCGTGAGGCCGGCCAGGTAGGAGTTCTCCACAAAGCCTCGGCTCTCAGGCCCATAGTCATCTTTGATGAAGTGAGGCAGGGTCCGGTGCTTAAATCCAAATGGGATCCGCTTGCCCTCCACGTTCTGCTGCCCGACAACAGCAATGACCTGGGGAACAGAAAAGCTGGGCTGCATCCCCTCCCCCTTGAGTCTCTTGGTGCGTCCCTCTAGCAGCACATTCCTCCATTCCTCCTCCCACCTCCAAGGTACCCTCTGCTGGAAAAAAACGGCTCCCCACCTGGGAGATGTTGATCTTGGAACCTTTGGCCCCAGACACGACCATAGACTTAAAGTTGTTGTATTCAGACAGTGATTTCTGGGCAGAAGAGCCAGTCTTGTCTCGGGCATCGTTGAGAATGCGGTTCACCTGGTTCTCAAACGTCTGCCGCAGGGTGTTCCCTGGCGTGGGCTCCAGCTCATTGTTATGTGCCTTCTCAATGACCTGGTGCAAAGAAGGAGGCGCAACTCTCAGGGGGACATTGGCCTCTGCTGGTCCCTGCTCCTCCCAGCCCCGTGTCCCTTTCACTCCTCCTCAGTTCAAAGCCACTGGGAGGCCCTGGTTCAGTCTCTACCCAGCCTCCGCTCTTACCTCTATTACATCCTGCTTGGCCTTCTTAATCGTGTTCTGAATGTCTTGGTAAGTCTTAGAATCAGCAATGGAGTCCCCAATGCCAATGGTATGACCTGGAAATGAGGAGAAGCATCAGCAACACCTTCTTCGGGCTCCGAAGAAACATGAGACGGACTCACAGCCAAAAGCATAGATGGAGAGAACCAAACTCAAGGAGGGAAGAGAAGGGGAGGGGAGAAGAGCAGTCAGCAGTGAGAGGGACAGGATTTGTAGGTAGAACTTGGTGGAGCCCTATACTTACCTTCAATGAGGAGCCAGTTGTTGATGACAGTCTGAATGTTGGAGTAGAAGAGGCGAGTGATGTCATGACCCATCTCAAGGTAAGAGATGTGGACCAGGGAGCCAGCCGATGTGCCCAAAGACTTCTTACACAGGATGCCCATGATCAGCTCGCCATTCTCCACCACCACCTGCAGAGAGAGCACCGTTTATGGCCCCTGCTGGCGCTCCTGGGTCTGAAGCCCTGCCTGTTGCATCAGGAAGCCGAGCCCCACCTTAGTGTCCCCGGGAGAGATGTGCTTGTAAGGGCCACTGTCCTCATCATCGGGGTGGGTGCTATGGGTGCGGATACAGTTGATGTGGCCGGGTATGATGAGGGAGAAGATCTGCTTCCCCGTCCACAGGGGCCGGGGCTTCAGGATGGCTGGCTGTGGGACCTTCCCATCCCACGTGGACAGGAACATCAGGAGGTTCATCACTTCTCCCTGGGAGAAAAAGAATAAGAGACAGAAGTCAGAACTGCAGGCGTCCACGCTTGTGAATGTCAGGGGAGGCCTCCCTGCCCAAGGGGGAAAGCCAGATTTTGGAGGCAAAAAAATGGCAAAGAAGTCTCTGTTAAACTTTCACTGAAAAAATTCATTGTGATAGTTCAAAATTTCAGAGTCTTTTCTTTAAACAGTAACTACAAACTACTTTTAATAATTAGAAAATAAAGACAAAGGAAAAAGAAACAGAATTTTAACAAAATCTTATTTTTCTCTTTGCCTTTACTTTCCAGAGGATATCTGAAACTACATGACATTTTAAGGAATTAAACATGGAGCTAAGGCCATGCACTGTTTTTGGTCTTGATCTTTGCTAAGCCCGTTTCCTTCCATTGTCTCACATACAGGTCTGCTGTTGCTGCTGAGTCGCTTCAGTCATGTCCGACTCTGTGCGACCCCACAGACAGCAGCCCACCAGGCTCCCTGGGATTCTCCAGGCAAGAACACTGGAGTGGGTTGCCACTTCCTTCTCCAATGCATGAAAGTGAAAAGTGAAAGTGAAGTCGCTCAGCCGTGTCGACTCTTAGTGACCCCATGGACTGCAGCCTACCAAGCTCCTCCGTCCATAGGATTTTCCAGGCAAGAGTACTGGAGTGGGGTGCCACTGCCTTCTCCACACACACAGGACAATGCATAGCAAATGAGCAGGTCACTGCCCTTCCCCCGTCATTGCTGTGCTGGGCCCTGCCCACCCACGTCAGGTTCTCCCCAACTCCACCTGTCCCAGATCACACACCCGCTCCAGGAAGACATCCCGCTTGGTGAATTTGCGCACTGCAGTCAATGTGTCCTGCACAATGCCCATGACCGGACGATTGCTCTGGGGGGTGACAATCATGCGTGGCACCATGGCCAGCTCCTGGATCTCAGCCCGCGTCTCCAAGGACTGTGGCAGGTGCAAGTTCATCTCATCCCCGTCGAAGTCGGCATTGTATGGAGTTGTCACGCTACAGTGAAAGAGGAGGGTGAGTCGCGGAGACGCTCTAGTGAAATCCAGGGAGCAGCCCACACCCACCACCTCACTCAGCAGGCGGACGGACCTAAGATTCAAGCGAAAAGTGGACCAGGGCAGGATGCGAACCCGATGACCCATCATGGACATTTTGTGCAAAGTTGGCTGCCGGTTGAAGATAACAATGTCCCCATCACACATGTGCCGTTCCACCTGGGGAGGTGAGAGGCGGGAGAAACCTCAGTCAAGGAGGAGTGCTAAGAGTGAAGTCACAGTGGACCTGAGATACTTGAGACAGGTGATGCTGTGATGTCATTTCACTTAAAACGCTCACTAACCACCTGCTCTGGGCCAGGTCCTAGGCTAGACTCCAGGTTATCAGAGAAAACGGAGACATGGTCCCCAAACTTCAGGGAAGTCCACTGGGGGAGAAAACCTCAAGGTGCTCTGACCATGAAACCTTCTGCTCCAGGCACCCTCCACCCCCACCCCGGCCAATCTCCCTTTCTTGCCATCTGTCCCTCACGCTACCCATGGGTTTTTGTGACCCCCACCCTCACTGCCAATGCCAGCAGCTGGCAGCTACAAGCTTGCCTAGGACAGCAGGAGTCTTTTAAAAAGATACAGATTCTAATAAACAGGATAGCCTCAGCTAGCCCATTCCAGCCAGAGCCCCCAGCCTGTTACATGCCTTGTAGCCAGTCTGCAGGTGAAGGTCACTGGGCTTGGGGTGGAAACGCAGGTCAATGCGATCACCGTTGTCCCGGATGATGTACTTGGCTCCCGGGTACTGGCTGTTCCCCCTGCGCACTAGTTCCTGAAGTCTAGGGAGAGAGGTGGAATGAATAAATCACTCTCCAAAAAGCCCTGTCGTCACTCCTCCCCCAAGGCCACAAGTGGCGCCTGAATGTCTCAACTTCAAAGCTCTCTTGAGAGAGCTCCGCTGTCTTCCTGGCCCCTCCAGTCAGGGCTTCTGAACTGAGCACACCTGTCAATGTTGAAGGGGGTGACGATCTCTGCAAAGGTCATGTTGGCAGCAATGGAGCGTGGCACGCCGACCTGGTCAATGGAGAGGTTGGGGTCGGGGGTGATGACAGTGCGGGCTGAGAAGTCCACGCGCTTGCCCATCAGGTTCCCACGCACACGGCCTTCCTTCCCCTTCAATCGCTGCTTCAGGGACTTGAGGGGACGCCCAGACTTCTGCATGGCCTGTGAGGAGACAAAGGGAAGGGGGCACCCCAACAGTCAGCAATGGCCCCCACCCTCACCCCCTTCCCTTTCTCCCAGGCTCCAGCCGTGGGGACCCTGCTGACTCACACGAGGCAAGCCAGGCAGCTCATTGTCCACCATGGTGGCCACGTGGAACTGGAGGAGCTTCACGTCCTCGGCGATGACATGGGCAGCTGCGCCATTCTGCTCATTTCGCCGAAGCTGATTGTTGATCTTCACAATGTCAGCCAGTTTGTGGGTCAGGTCGTCCTAAGGCAGAAGTCAGCACTGTCATCGTCCAGCCACCCTGCATGTGCCAGCATACAGCGTCTCTCACCCGTGCCCCCTACCACCACCCTGGGTGGCAGCTCTGGGCTCTCGGCTCACAGATCCAGAGCACCCTGATGGGCTTTAACCTCAAGGGGCTCACTAAAGATCATACAGCCAGCAAGTGGCAGGTGTCTTCAGGCCAGGACGATCTGTCTAGCACCCTGCACACATTCCCCACCCCACTCCTGCACACACCTTTACCCAGATACCCAGCCTAGCAATGAAGTGGGGTCCCACAGCTGCTGACCTGGTTGCGGGCAGAGCCCTGCATCACAACAGCGGGCCGCACGGAGAGCGGGGGCACAGGAAGCACAGTGACAATCATCCACTCAGGCCGGGCGTAGCGCGGCTCCATGCCCAGGACAAAGCACTCCTCATCGGAGATGCGCTTGAAGATCTCATGCACCCGCTCGGGGCTCAACAGGATCTTCTTCTCTTGAGAGTCTTCATTGACATGCTTCCATTCTGCATATAGCTCTAGGCCGGAGCGCCGGATCCGGGGCTGGTACCGTCCACAGCCACCGTGGCCCTACCAACGGGACAAAGAGGCCATCAGAGCCCAGAGGGAGGGTTTGCCAGCCCCTCGCTCTTCTGTGATCTTCAGGTCCTGCCACTTCTGCTGCCTTCTCCCTTTTCCCCCCTCAAGACCACCCTGCCCCTCGCTTGCTCCCAACAGTCTGGGTAGCCCCAGCTACCTTTTCNGACAAAGAGGCCATCAGAGCCCAGAGGGAGGGTTTGCCAGCCCCTCGCTCTTCTGTGATCTTCAGGTCCTGCCACTTCTGCTGCCTTCTCCCTTTTCCCCCCTCAAGACCACCCTGCCCCTCGCTTGCTCCCAACAGTCTGGGTAGCCCCAGCTACCTTTTCTTTGGTCAAATCTTCATCGCCCTCAGGCTGTTCCACACCAAACTTGTTGTCCATCTCCTCCCCGCCCTCGCAGATGTTTTTGCCCTTGCAGAGGTCATAGACGTGTGTAAGCCGCTTCTTGGGCTGCCCCTTGGACTTAGCCAAAATGTCCTTGATCTTCGGGTTGTTCTGGGAACAGAGCAGACAGAATGAGGTCAGCTGGGGCTGCTCCCCTGCCTCCCCACCACCCCGCAGCAACCCTTCCCTCTAGCCAGAGCCTGTCTCCCACTCACAGAGTCCACAAGCAACTTGGAGCAGAAGAAGCAGACACAGCGCAAAACTTTCATGGTCTTGACCAGGAAGCCAACGTGGAACACAGGCTTGGCCAGCTCAATGTGGCCAAAGTGGCCAGGACACTCTGTCATGTTTCCTGTGGGAAAACACACGCGATATGTTTCCTCCAGCACTCACCTGAGACACCAGGTCTCTGGGCTCCCACGCTCAGCCCCAGTTCTCTGTGAGGCAAGCCTCTCCCTCCCTCCAAGGTCCATGCCAGACCCCCCGCCACTCACCTGCACAGGTTTGGCAGCGGCCCGTCCTCTCAATCACCCCCTGCCTTGGATCCATCAGCCCCCCGAGCTTGGGGCGGCCTCCCTCGGTCGTCTCTGGGTATTTGATGCCGCCCTCTGTCACAGACATTCGCTTCTGTGGAAAAGAAAGGCCAATACTGAACTGAATCCCTACTTTTCAGATTTCATGGCTGGGGAGCTCTACACTGAGGCCTCAAAGGACCCTAAACTACTTACAAAAGAGCTGAGCAGGTTTAGCTTGGAGTGAGGGGAGTGGGAGGTCAGTGTGTGTGATATTTGATTCGGAAAATGCCAAAGTCAAATACCACAAGTCAGAAGCTCATTCCAGTCACCTTCTGGATGAGACAGGGCATGCAGACCAGTGTGTGGGCAGCTCTGGGCTCCATACACACTATTCACTCCTCTGGGTTGAATTCTAGGCCACTGTCATCCATAGAATTTAACGGCAAAAGAAATAAAGCTGCTTCAAAGGGGGAAAGAAAAGGGAAAGGGAAAAAAATCAATGCCTTTTCTTTCCCAAAGCTGAAACCAAGGCCAGAATTGGGGTCCCTGGCAGGAACTTCCCCGTACGACCACCCACACCTTGACAGCCCAGGTATGCTGCCCCAAGACATGCCTTGTCAACTCTAACCTCATCTCCTAAAGTTAGGCACTCTTTGCCTATATCCTTGTCACCTCTTCTTTCTCAAGGGCTTGGGCCAGCCTGAATCCCTTCTAAATTCAGACATTTTAGGATAAAACAGAAGGAGGGGGCACTAGAGCAAAGGGTTGGTGAAAATTGTTTGGAGCACTGAAAATTTTCAGGGTGAACCCTGGAGCCTCAAGAGATGGATTGAGGGTTTTGGTCCTTGGTGAGAATCCTGGGGAAGGTACAGCCAGGACTCAGTGGGACCAACTCAGCAGAGGAAAGGGAGAGAAGGCAGAGCTCGGAAACAGGTACAACTTGAGAAGAGACTTCAGCTCAGCTGTTCAAGGAAACCCATGGCAACTTTTCACACACCGAAAACCAGAAACTTTATAGTTAAGCTTTGGTCCACTAAACTTCCCCATAGAGAAGAATTCAGAAGAATTTAATAAAAGCTTCTAGTTTGAGTGTCAACTTCATGCCAGGCACTAAACATACCTAATGTACCTTGTCTGTCTAACTCTAACCACTAACCTGCTGTTAGTGAATTCCTATCTCTTTGACATGAGAAACCTGAGGCTATATAAAGTGACTGCCCAGGGCCTCAATCTCAAGGAGCCAGCAGAAGTAAAATCCAGCTCTCTCTGATTCCAAACATATGCTCATCATCCTACAGTACTGCAGCGGAGACAAGGACAAGGGCAAGCTAAACTCAAGGACACCCAGAGCACGATTCACCACAGCCAAGACAACCTAAATGCTCATCAACAGATGAATGGCTCAAGATGATGTGATACATATATATAATGGAATGTTACTAAGTTATGAAAAATGAAATAATGCCATTTGCAGTAACATGAATAGACCTAAAGATAATCATATCAAGTGAAGTCAGTCAAACACAGAAAAACAAATACCATATGATATCACTTATACATGGAATCTAAAATATGATACAGGGACTTCCCTGGTAGTCCAGTGGTTAAGAATTCACCTTCCAATGCAGGGATCATGGGTTCAATCCCTGGTTGGGGAAATAAGAGCCCACATGCTGCCGGACAACTAAGCCCATGCATGGCAACAAAGACCAAAAAGTAATAATTAAAAAAAATAAAAGACTCAGCTCAGGCACTACTTCTTCCAGAAAGCCTTTACACAGGCTCCCCAGGCAGACTGGTGCCCGTTCCATGCTTTCACATCCCTCCATCACTGCACATCTCATAACACAATGAAGTTATCTTTTGGGGTTTGTCTTCCTCATAGATTCTAAGCATCTCTTGGGCAGGTAGCATTCCTCCNAAGCCTTTACACAGGCTCCCCAGGCAGACTGGTGCCCGTTCCATGCTTTCACATCCCTCCATCACTGCACATCTCATAACACAATGAAGTTATCTTTTGGGGTTTGTCTTCCTCATAGATTCTAAGCATCTCTTGGGCAGGTAGCATTCCTCCATTCTCCTGGATTGTGTGAAACTGAACTAAACTGCTTAGGACTCTCCACTGCAGGGAAGTGCCCTCAAAGAACTTGAAAAGATAAAGGCTGTTCCCTTATAGTTAAACCAATGATCCTCTCATAATGAAACCTGATTAGCCACTGCTGGGTAGTGGTCTACAGATACAGGGCTAAGAGGTTCTGAACATCCACAATGCTCATCCAGATGACCTGATGAAACCTCAAGGAGACAGGTCCAGTGCTGACTAAATTCATGAAACCAGATCCCATCAGCTGCATCGTGTCTCATGAGACACACAACAGAAGAGTTTGCTTGCCTTGAATGAAACACGATGAAGCAGGAGCTGGCCTGAATCTGGCTTCCAGAGGTCACTAGAGACAGACCTAAAGGAAATCACACTCAAGGCTTTTCACGTCCCTCTGCTCCAAGTCCATGCTCACCAAACCAGCCACCTTCTAAAGACTCCCTCTGCTTCCAGGCATTGAGAGTGGGCCAGGGGCTGTCCTGGAATGTTCTGCAGTAACCCCTCTACCTAAGTTATATTTTGGATTACACACAAAATACTTCAGCCCCCAATCCTCCATCTATCCGTTCGCACTGCCCATATGGTAAAGGTTTGACTTCCAAGGGCTCAACACTTCTGCTCCAACTACAATAGATTTCTCATAATTCCTTTTCTTCACATGCTCTCCTTTCCAGCAAACTCATTCTAAGGCCCAGCTCAAATGTCACCTCTTTAGAGAGCATTCTCAACTCTTCCTAGCCTTATCTACACCCCAGCAAAGTTCTCAGCCCAACGTTAATTACTTGTTTACACATCTGTCTCTCCCACTGGACTGTAATCCTTGAGGGCAAGGATCATGTTTCATTTGTTCAGTAAAGGAACCAGCACAGGGTAGGGGCTCAGCGAACACCTGCTGCATGTATAGGAAACCCCTCACTGAGTTATAAATAATCTGCGGACCAGGATAACCTTCTTAGTCACCATTGTAGCCCACACTCCACCTAAAAGAGTCTATTACTGTTTTAAATTCTTCCTGGAATAAGTTGGAGTATAAACAAATTGACTTATGCTTTCCACGGTGGACAACTGTTTTTAATGAATGGGGGCAATGCCTTCAAATGTAATCAGGAGCCCACTTCCCCCAATTCTGTACAAGCTTTCCATAAAGCCTCAGCAGCAACCCTCCTTGCTTCCTTTCCCTCACTTGGCAACAGCCAAGTGTCCAACTCTTTGTGACCCATGGACTGTAGCCTACTATGCTCCTCTGTCCATGGGATTTTCCAAGCAAGAGTACTGGAGTAGGTTGCCATTTCCTTCTCCAGGGGATCTTGCTGACCCAGGATTGATTGAACCCGGATCTCCTGCACTGCAGGCAGATGCTTTACCCTCTGAGCCACCAGGGAAGCCCTTGGCAACAACAGCCAAAACCTTCCTCAAACAGCAAAGATGATTGCTGTGTCTTATAGCCAACCTAAGAGCCCTCTCTATTTCAACACATACATACTGTCAAGACATCTGGAAAACATTTTACCTTTAATACTATCTGTGCCCCAAGAGGCTTCTCCAGGCCTAAGTGGAACTTTGTTATTCCCTCTAACACGAAGCATGACATAAATGCTAAGCCGGTATGCCTTGCAGATCAGTCTTGCAAAAGCCTACACACCAGAGATGATGCCTGTGAAATTTTGTGAACAGCCTTCCATGCTTTTCAAAAAATGCAAATATATTTCCATTCTTCCACAAACGGAGCCTCATTGTGCATACTGTTGAGGAACCTTTTCCTTTTTCCAGATTCCTAAACTTTAGCGTTTCACAATGCCCTTACTGCCTCACTACCTCTCACAGCCAAAAGAGATCCACTTGTTACATACCCGGATCCAAACAACCTAGTAACAATTTACATGAGAGCTGCTTAACAGCCCTTTGAAAAAACAATACACAAAACTGAGACAAATTTTAATGTATTAAAATAACATTTGTACTTATAAAATAACATTTTAATGTTATTGGTTTTATGTTATGTGGTTATCCAGAATAACCACAATTACTTATGACACCTGTTGCGCACCACGCTTCTCAAATCTTAGAATCAGATACCACTATTATCTCTGGTTCCACACTGATTCTTGCACAGTATTTAGCAACTGCTAAAACCTCAGCTTCACAGATATGACGTCATCGAAAGGGATCTGGCGCCATCTAATGCTGAAAAGAAAGCTGCCCAATCGAGTGGTTCCCAAGGCATCAGGCAGATGAGCTCTGCTTCTCCTAAAATTAAAAAATCTCCCACTGGATCCCTGCGGGTGCTGCGGTGCCTCAGCAGTTTGCGACTAGGGAGTTAGGGGACTTAACCTATTAGGAAAGTCTTATTCTATTATAATAAACCCTGTGTTATTAAGTAGAATTCCTATTAGTAAATACTTACATGACTTATAATTTCAAACAGTATCATTTACAAACAATGTTGCAGTAAAAATCCTTCTATGTGTATTTTTATGTACCTGTCCAACTATTCCTTCACCCATTTATTTGAGTAACTTTTACTACATGCCTATTANCCTATTAGTAAATACTTACATGACTTATAATTTCAAACAGTATCATTTACAAACAATGTTGCAGTAAAAATCCTTCTATGTGTATTTTTATGTACCTGTCCAACTATTCCTTCACCCATTTATTTGAGTAACTTTTACTACATGCCTATTATGTGCCAGGCACTATTTGAGATGCTGGAGGAAGAGAGGGGAATAACCAAGTCCTACATGAAATTTACATTCTATTCAGGAAGTAAGAAACAAAAAAAACTAACCCTTTCAAGTACTGACCAGCTATGAAACAGAATAAAGTCAAGACTGGGAGATAGAGAATGCAAAAAGATGCTACTTAAGAGTGGTTGGGAACAGTGGCTAAGGATAGGACATCTGAGCAGAAAACACTGACACAAAGGAACAGACCTGCAGAGGTCTGAGCAATGTTTTTCTAAGCAGCAGGAATAGTGACTAATAAAATCCGAGGTAGGAATGAGCTCCTAGTTCTGGATCAACCAGCAGGTCAGGGAAGTTAAAGAGCAAAAAGGAGATTGGGAATGAAATGGAGAGGTCAGCAGGGGTCAGAAAGCACAGGACCTCACAGAACAGAGTAAGGAGTCTGGATTCTTTGAAGAGCATTCCATGCAGGGGAGAGATACGATGAAAAGATCTCTCTAGCTGCTCTGCAAACTCTAACAGAAACAACTAGGGTCTGGGACTACCATGGCACCCCATGGGAAAGACGATGGTGGGGTGAACCATGGTGGCTGAGCCAGTCATAAATGACTAGATTCCACCACATTTTAAAAGGCAGAACCAACAGACTGGCGGACAGACTGAGCAGAGGCTGGGAGAAACGAAGAGTCAAAAAGATGGCTTTTGGGTTAAGGGTGGGAGCCACTGGATGCACTGTGGAGTTCTCCCTTGCTTGCTGAACCAGCCAAGACTGGGGGAGGGGCATACTTGAGGAGAAACATTAATAGTCTTTTCTTTAAGGATAAATTTTTACAAGTGCAGCACTGGGCCAAATAATATGCATATTAAACAATCCATACAGACTGTCCTCCAAGGTTATACACCAATCTATCTCTACCAAAAACTGTGTAAGTATGCTTGTTTCCCAGTGCTTTTGTCAACAGGGAAAAATCAGGTAAGAAAACAAGTCTGTGTTTAATTTGCATATTTTTTATTAGTAAGTTGAATATTTCTATTGGCCATTTGTAGTACTTCTACGCACTGCCTATTCATAACCTTGATCCTCTTATCTAGATTTGTGTCTTCCTGATTTCTAAGTGTTCCTTATACATTAAGGAACCTAACCTTGTCCGTCACGTTGCAAATACGGTCTCCCAATCTGTTTTTCAGCTGTTCATGGTGTCGCTGACAAACAGAAGTGGCTCTTATTTTTAAGTTTGCCTTGCTCTTCTTTGTAGATAAAATGCTTAGCTGGGTGCCTATCATATAACAGGCACTCAATAAAATTTACCCATAATTCACTCATTCCTACTAAGGGTTTCCCCCCTGGTATCAGCCTCCAAAAGCTGTCTATACATTTTGAGTGCTTTATAGTTTTGCTTTTTAGACATCAACCTCACTCCATCTGGAATTTATTCTGTGTGGTCTGAGTTCAGGACATTCTAATTCCTGGCACAGCTTTCCTATAGCTGAGCCCCTGCCTCTAGCAAAATTGTCTCCATCCACAGAGCTATTCAATTCCATTCTTTCCAGCTCACTGGCTTCCTCCAGTTCATGCCACAAAGGAGTCTGATTCACCCATAGCCCTCCCTCCTACCTGGTCCCTCCTGCTTCCACTCTTAGTCTTCCTCCCCAGTCAGTTTTTCATAGAACAATCAAACTAGTCATTGTTTTTTAAACATAAATTTGCTACCACTCTCCTGATTATAAATTCTCCAATACCTTCCTATTGAAAACAGAATGAAATCTGGATTACTTACCATGATTTACAATATCCCACCTGGCCTGCCTCACCTCATGCGTCTCCAGTAATGGTTTAATAACACTTTCCTTCTCACCACTAAACCCCAGCCACCCTGGTCACTTTTCAGCTTCCAGGTCACACCCTCCCTCAGGCCCTTTGCACTTACTCTTTCTTCTNTACTGGATGGGTTTGTGGGTCCGTGTGACGATCAGGTGGCATGGAAGGGGGGGTACATATCTAGAACTCGGGTCCTACAGGCCCCGTGGGAAGTGAGAACCCCTAGGTGTGCCTCAGGTACCCGTGGGGCAGCTGGTACTGGTGCCTGGGGTTCTGGGTGGAATGTGCAGGTTGTGTTTATGGGATCATGGGCAGCCGAGCAAGGGGAAGGTTGTGTGTTTGCAACATTCCCTACGGGATTCTTTTGTGACGTTGTTCATGGGAGCCTTTCGTGCTGTTGGACCGGGAGGCAAGCTGGTCAGAAAACACTTGTGGGGAGGGAGGTGGCGTGACAAGGGTAATGTGGGCCTCAGACTCCGGAGATCAACCTCAAGCTGTGTGTGTGTGCCTGCTCCTTCGTGTTGAAGTGGCTGTGTGGGGCCGCTCCGGGTATGTGTTATGAAGAAGGCGGGGAGATAAATATGGGGCAGAGCAAGGGCAGCAGGCGGGAGGCCTGGGTATCGTCGGGTGGCCCAGTTAGTCCGTGCAGGGTCTGCGTGCTTGCCCCTCGCCGGCCCACCCAGCACGTCAGGGTCACCAGGAGGAGAGGCCTGGTGGCTGCAAGGAAACTCAGCTTGGACAGAGTGGCTCCTTGGCCATGTTTACGTAAAGGCCGGGTGTGACTCTTGTCACTCAAATGGAAAAAAGAAACACGAAGTTTTCAGTCTCCTCCTCCTGCTTCACCCTCTCTCTGTCCCCCTTGCTGGTATCTCTGCTTTTCCATCTCTTCTGTGACGCACACTAGGCCACTCCTGTGACTGTGGAAGGGTCTGGAAATGGAATTTGCTCGCTAGGCAGATTCCTCAGAACAGGTTTTCCTCACCTTTGGGGCCCTGGCCCTTCTGTAGGGGTGTGTGTATGTGTGTCTGTGTGTTCCAAGGGTGCACACCCTGTGGTCTGTGCCTGGCCTGGCTAGGAGGGGGCATATGCATGGGGGCTGGGTGTACACTATCGCTAGGCCCCCTGCCCGGGGGCGTGCTGGCTGCTGTGTCAGGCCTGCACAACAGGTGCACCATGGCCTGGTGGAGGGGAAGGAGGCCTAGATGAGAATGGAGGAGTTCAGGCCCTACCACTTCCTCGCCAGCACTTTCCCTAAGTGACCCTCAGTTCCTCATCTGTAAAATGGGGCTAATCATCTTCCCTGTCCGTCTTCCAACAAGGCTGTAGGTACGTAGCACATGGGAAGCATACCTGGAAAGTAGCTACAGTTTGGCGACTATGCCCTTGCCAGCCACTGTCAGCCCTGTGCCAGCACTGAGCCCCTTCTTGGGGCTTGGTTAATAATAACAGCAGGAAACACCTACTGAACACTTACTGTGTACTAGGCACTGTTCTTAATGCTTTTACATATGATCACTTATTTAGTCTTCCCAATGCTGGATGAAAGTGGGAGTTCTAATTACTTCCCTTTCTCAGATGAGACAGCCGAGGTCCAGAGAAGTCATATGCCCAAAGCCATTTAGCTAGTAAGAGGTAAAGCTGGATTTGAACCCAGGCAATCTGACTCCAGATCCTGGGCTCTTATATGCTGTCCCCTGCTGCCCTTCTGAAGCTTGTGGTGGGCCTCTCCATGCATCCCCCTCCACATACATACACACACTTCTGCCCAATTTCTGCAGAACTTAACACCTGCAATAATTCATTTCAGAAGACTGGTATGTTTCAACAGTGATTCAGGGAGTCCCTGCCTGGGAAGGAGAACTTAGCATTCACTTCTGGGTGCTGGCCACACGGGCACAAAATGTTGATGAAGTGGGTGAAGGAGAGATTGTCCTTGTTCTGAGGGTCAGGGAGGACCAAGACAGAGGTGGCATTTGAGGTCAATTTCAACATTTTGGAGGTATTTGGAGAAGAGGCTGGGCAAAGTTTTTATTTCTGGTAAGAGAACCAGCATAGGCCGAGGCCTGGAGGTGTGGGAGTGCTGAGGCTGGAGAGCACACCGGAAGCTGGAGGGGAGATTCACTCCAGGCAAGAGGAGAGAGGAAGATGGGGACTGTACACTTGAATGCCCATCTGGTGAATTTGAGCTTTATTCTGGAGTGGAGGCTAGAAAGGGGTTCAGAGCCCAGGAGTGACAATACCTGAGCTGCTTCCGGGCTGTTGATTCTCAGTGAGAGGAAGCCTGGACGGTAGATGCTAAGACTGGAAGCAGGGGACTAGCTGCGAGCCCTGGCCTCGAACCATGAGACTGTTAACAAGGCCTTGAGCTAGTTTGGGGGCCAGAGGTAGGGTAGGGGGAAAGCTTCCAGAGCCATTCCCAGGCTAGGCCGCAGATCACCAGACTCGGTGATGGCTAGCCTTTAGCACATGAGCTCGTGTGTGTGTGTGTGTGTGTGTCTGTGTGTGTGTGTGTGTGTGTGTGTCTGTGTGTGTGTGATGGTTCTGGCAGACTGCTAGCTGGCCCCAGCCCCCTTAAGGCAGGACCTGGTGCTATGACAGAGGGGAGGACCCAGCATCTGGGTTCACATGGGCCAGTTCTGACCCTGCTGTTCACAAGCTGTGTGACCTTGAGCAAGGTAAATCCCTCTATGAGCCTCAGTTTCCTCACTTGTAAAACTGGGATAATGTAAATGCCAATTTGGAGTGGCTGAGGAAACCATTAAATGAGGCAATCATGTAAAGTCCTGGGAGTAAAAAACTTAGATAAATAAAAAATAAAGCCTTGGATGTGTATTAGGCAAAACACGAGTGCCCCTGAAGCGGTCAAGTTACACTCGCCACCTCCAGCTCCTGGCCAACTCAGTCCTGGCCTGAGGATGGTGTCCTTCCTAAAGGTGGACACAGTCCAGGCAGGCTTTAAGAAAGCAGGTTCATTCATTTACCCAAAATGTTTTGAATCCTCCTACCATGTATCGGGCACTGTTCTAAGTACTGGATGGAGCAGTGGACAAAACAGACAAAAATCCATCCGTTCCCTGGAGCTTGCCTTCTAGAGATGAAAGAGCAGTAGTCTTAGTAAATGCCAGGGAGGAAAATAAAGTAGGGGAGGGGGAGAGGAAGCTTGGGGAGGTCCAGGGCAGCCAGGGAGGGCCTTGGGGGAAGGTGACTTTTGAGTCAAAGTTGAAAGGAAGTGGGATAGCAAGGCGTGAGGCTGCCTGAGGAGAGAATGTTCCAGGCACAGGGAACAGCTGGAGGTAGAGGGTATCTGGTGGTGGTGCTCACATCCTCACCTCAGTCACACCTCTAAGATCACACAGCCAGTTAAGAGTAGAGAAACGGTAAAAACAAATAAAAAAACTGAAACCACAGAGCCATCAGACCTACCATGAAGCCTGATTTCTGCCCCTTTTCTTCACCACTTCCCCCCACCATTTTCCGGGACTGAGTTCCAAGATGATGATAAGAGCTAGCACTTCCTGAGCATCTGCTGCGTGCCCAGCACTCCTCTAGGTACAGCCGGTCATCAGCTTGTTTATTCTCCACAGCCCTACGTAATGGGCGCACTTCATCATCCCCAGCTCGTAGACAAGGAAACCGACACACCGAGAGGTGAAGTAATTTGCCCAGGGTCTCATAACCAGTGTCTGCTCCACCTCGTATAACCCCGGCAGGGCAGTGGCCATTGATGGGGCAGTTGAACTCAGGAGAGCCGGATCCAGACCCTGTTTGGTTAGTAGAGGGACCAGGGACAAGTCACCCCTCCACTACATTCTCTCTGCCTTCATGTGTGGCGTCTAGAGTATTTAAAGTCGCCATTTCCTCATCTGTACAATGGGGTTGACACTAGCCCCTGCCTCCCTGTGGTCCTTTTGAGTGCTGAAATGAGATGATGCAGATAAAATGCTTAGTGCCAGATTTGACACAATGTTTATCTCAACAGCAGCTCCAAGTATCATGACGTTGATGGTTCTAGGTGATCACCAAGGGCCAAGACAGCCTTGGACCTCTGTGGTTCTGAAAAAGCCTGGATAGGCCTTGTCCATATATCTTGGCAGTCAGCACACAGCCATGCCTTGGTAGGTACCAAGCCCATATGGTTGTGCAAGTGGGCATGCCTGGCCAAAGGGTGAGTAGGGGCTGGAATCAAACCTTTTCTTTGCTCACCTGTGCAGAGCTGCTACCTTGAAGAGGACTTTCCTATATTTTTTTCCCCTTCCTCTAATTTTCACAAATATCCTAGATGGGCTGGTGGGGAGCCCTAGTGGGTTCTGTTTCAAGAAAAACAGAACTGTTATCCTATACACTCTACTTACAACACTTCTGACACCAAACGTGTGGAGTTTCTTCCCCCACACTGGCTAATTCTCTGACACTAGCTGTGTGTCCTACAATTCAATTCAATTCTGATATTATCTGCCTGGAGATAGCATCAGATTTCACAGGTTAAGGGCTCAGTCCCACAAGACTGCCCCCACTTCAGATACCAGTTTGCAAGCCCAGACCTCCTGTACTTTTTTTTTTTAACAGCTTTTTAAAATTTTCATTAACTTTTTTTTGGCCACACCATGCTGAGTGTGGGATCTTAGTTTCCAGGCCAGGGATTGAACCCATGTCCGCTGCAGTGGAAGCTCAGAGTCCTAACCACTGGACCACTAGGGAATTCCCCAAACCTCCTGTACTTCTGACTGACCAGCAAGAACCAGGCTTTCTCACAACCCGCCTCCTCAGATTTGATAATTTTCTAGGATGGCTTATAGAACTGAGGGAAATAACTTGTGTTTATTGGTTTATCATATAATAAAGGATATGATAATAGCCAGATGAAGAGATCTGGAAGGGCCCTGAGTGCAGGAGCTTCTCTCTCCACAAAGCTGGGCTGTGCCATTCTCTCACCATGGAGATGTGTTTAGGAAATGGAAGCTCTCTGAACACCATAGTTTAGGGATTTTTATGGAGGCCTCATCACATAGACATGATCAATTATTAACTCAGTCTCCAGGCCCTCTCCTGTCCCCAGAGGCAATGGGGGCTGGGGCTGAAAGTTTCAAACTTCTCATCATGGCTTGGCCTATCCTGTGACCAGCCCCCATCCAGGACTCCATGGAGAGTCACCTCTTTAGAACAAGAGACATTCCTGCCACCCAGGAAATTCCAAGGGGTTTAGTTTAGGAGCTTGATGTTAGGAACTGGGGTCGAATGTTAGAAATGCCCGCGGACACAACTGAAGCGACTTAGCAGCAGCAGCACCCCCCCACCCCCCCCCC
>SJYA01002932.1:3266305-3307717 GCA_006410615.1 Neotragus moschatus | reverse complement strand
CCCCCCCCCCCCCCCCCCCCGCCGCCCCATCTGGAGAAGGAAATGGCAGCTAGTATCCTTGCCTGGAAAATTCCGTGAACAGAGGAGCCTGACGGGCTACAGTTCACGGGGTCATAAAGAGTCAGACACGACTGAGCAACTAAACAACAGCGCTCCTATCACTTGGGAAATTACAAGAGTTTTAGGAGCTCTGTGTCAAGAATGGGAACAAAGGGGACTTCCTGGTGGTCCAGTGACTAAGATTTCACACTCTCAGTGCAGGGGACCCAGGTTTGATCCCTGGTCAGGGAACTAGATCCCACAAGCTGCACCTAAAAGATTCCAAATGCCGCAACTAAGACCCAGCCAAGCCAAATATATATTTTTTAAAATAAAAAGAATGGAGACCAGGACCAAATATATTATACCTGACCCTTAAACAATGTAGGGGTTAGGGGCACAGACACTCTACCCAGTGGAAAATCTAAGTATAGCCTTACAGTCAGCCGTCCGTATCCAAGGTTCATCTGTGTGCTCAGATTCAACCAACCTCAGGACTTGTAGTACTGTAGTATTTACTACTGAAAAAAATCCACATAGAAGTGGACCTACGCAGTTGTTCAAGGGTCAACTTGATTTCTTATATCACAGTATCACAGCTGTAAACCTCTCTTTCATCCTGTTGTGGTACAATCAAGAATGAAGGCTTTGGAGCCAAACAGATTCCAGCCCTGCGACTAACTGATCTCATATATTTCTAGTTGCGGCAAGCGGGGGCTACTCTTCCTTGAGGCGCACGGGCTTTTCATTGTGGTGGCTTCTCTTGTAGAGCACGGGCTCTAGGGTGTCTGGGCTTAATTGCTCCTTGGCATGTGAGGTCTTCCCAAACCAAAGATCGAACTTGTGTCCCCTGGGTTGGCAGGCGGATTCTCACCCACTGCCCCACCAGGGAAATCCCTGCCTGTCGCTTAAAGTGAAGCTAACTGCTACATTTTAGGGTCATGATGAAGAGCAGATGAGGTAATGCCAGTGAAGCACTGACTCTTGGGGGTCCCTGTTGGCTGGTGGTTGTCACAGAAGGGAGGAGGAGACCTTGTTCTCTTTCCCCATTTTGCAAACAGATGTGAACACCAGCCCAGGAATCCTTCCCCTGGATTCCTGACCCACCTGCAGTCCATCTACTGATGGGGTAGCACTTGACCTAGGTGTGTGCCTGGCACTCAGGGCTGTGAGAAACTTTGATTCTCATCCCTGTTTACCTCCTCCTCCAGGAGAGAACTGAAGGGCCGCCTTTTGGCTGAAGAGAGAAGGTCTCTTAGTCCAGACAGTAGGAGTAATAAATAGGAAGAGAGCATTTTGTGGGGGTGGGGTGGGAATTGCATGAGGAACTCCTGACGTAGGACACCTCGGAGGTCATGTGTGACCCTGGGCATGTGGAAGGGGAGGGCCTCCAGACTTTGTGGAGGGTGAGCAAGAGGGGCTGAGAGCTCTGCCCTCAGGTCAGCAGGCCTAACTCTGTGAACAGACCCCACCCGTTATGACCAGCCCTGTGTGTCTTTGGCTAAGTGATTCAGTGGCTCTGGAACTGAGATCTTCAACTGAAAATTGAGCCCCCAAAGCTGAGGCAGTGACTGCCATGGCTCACATTTGGGTTACCTGCTATTCCTTTTGGATGAGCCTCCCAGCAAGAGGTGAGGTAGGGGTTGCATTCCCCGCCCCACCCCCACTTTTTTTTAAGCCAAAGGCCCAAACCTACCACCTCTCAGAGTAAGTAGGGGGATCCAAGCTTCCTCACTTCCAGTCTGGTAGCCTTCCCAGAGATTGGAGCAAGCTGGCGCGTGTGCTCAAGACGGTGGTCTTCAGTGATCCCCTGGCACCTAGAAACCCTCTCTAAGATTTATGTGATGAAGTCCTCTGCTAATCTGAATATCTAACAGCTGGGTCCAATGAAGAAGGTCAAACAAATCTATTTTGATATGTAAATAAGATTGTTGTAATGAAAGACAACATGCAAATCTTTGATTTCCTTTGAGTCCCAAAGATTGGGCTCAAGGGACTTGAGATTGATCCAGCAGGGTTCCCTGGATCTACAGGATTGAACCCCAGTCGCTGGGTTGTTTTGAGGCAAATTGGGAATATGCAAATTATCTTATTCCTGTACTTCTGGGGGCCAGCAGAACAGGCTTTGCAATAATCTGTGACATCCTAGGTCCGATTAGAGGTCACTGAGCAAGTAACCTCATTGGTTCCCAGGAGGGTCAGGGTCTCTAGAGCTGCCCAGGCTCTCTGACCCTCCATGCGGCACCACTCCCCACCTCCTGGGTCAGCCTCCCGCCCAGTTCCCTTCCCGAGGACACAGTTTCTGTTTCTCCACAGAGGGAAGAAGCACGGCAGAAGGGACTTGCTGAGCCACCTCCGCTCCACTCCATGTTGGCTGTGCTCTCAGGTGAGACGGGTGAGAGGTCTGCTGGGAGGGAGACTGGGCCTGAGGCTGCAGGCGAGCAAAGCAGCCATATCCTCCAGGCTGAGGAGGCCTGAGAAATGGCCATCAGCTGTGGGGGCTCCCTCCCCCTCCCAGTGGGAGAGAGGTGGCCATTGCCCCCCCCATTAGTCTGTGACTTGGAAGTCTTGACCCCTGACCTTCATCAAGACCTGAGGAATGCCTGGCCTCTTTCAGCCCCAGATGTCTGACAGAGGGGTGTTGGACGTTGGCCAGACGTGGGTGGCTAAGGTTAACCCCTCACTTCCATGATCAGAAGTCAGTCAGCCTTCCACCAGCCTCTGGCCAACAGCCTCCAACCCCTGCCCAGCTCGCCTCTGACTTGAAAGCCCCCAGCCCTCTGCCCAGCCTCTGAGATCCTCCCCTGGCCTCTTCTCCATCTAGGCTGGCACCATGCCACCCCCAGCAGAGGTGACAGACCCATCCCATGCACCTGCTGTTCTGCGCCAGCTCAATGAACAGCGGCTTCGTGGCCTCTTCTGTGACGTCACTCTCATAGCCGGAGATACCAAGTTCCCCGCTCACCGCAGCGTCCTGGCTGCTTCTAGTCCCTTCTTCAGAGAAGCACTGCTGGCTTCAGCTCCACTGCCCCTCCCACCCATCACTGGGGGCTCAGCCCCCAACCCCACCACCACCACAGCGGCCTCCTCCTCTTCCTCCTCTTCCTCTTCCTCCTCCTCCTCTTCCTCCTCCTCTCCCTCTCCAGCCTCACCTTCAGCTTCATCCCCACCTCGGGTCCTGGAGCTGCCAGGGGTCCCAGCAGCTGCCTTCTCTGATGTCCTCAATTTCATCTACAGTGCCCGGCTGGCATTGCCTGGTGGTGGAGGGGACGGGGCAGCTGTGGCAGAGATTGGTGCTCTGGGACGGCGTCTGGGCATCTCCCGCCTGCAGGGCCTGGGGGAAGGGGGTGATGCCTGGGTGCCTCCTGCTCCAGCTCCCATGGCCACCTCACAGCCTGAGGAGGACAGCTTTGGGCCTGGGCCTAGGCCAGCTGGGGAGTGGGAGGGGGACAGGGCTGAGGCCCAGGGCCCTGACTCACAGCCTGCCTTGTCTCGGCGGCCCCTCCCCTGCCCCCGATGTGGGAAAAGCTTCATCCATCCCAAGCGGCTACAGACCCATGAGGCCCAGTGCCGGAGGGAAGCCAGCGCTCGTGGGTCCGCGGGGTTGGGAGCCAGGGGTTCTGTGCCCAGTGGCCCTGCAGGAGTGGATGCCTCGGCCCTGCCCCCAGCGGTAGGCTTCCGAGGTGGTCCTGAGCACGTGGTGAAGGTGGTGGGCGGCCACGTGCTCTATGTGTGCGCGGCCTGTGAGCGTTCCTACGTGACCCTGTCCAGCCTAAAGCGGCACAGCAATGTACACTCATGGCGGAGAAAGTACCCCTGCCGCTACTGCGAGAAAGTGTTCGCACTGGCTGAGTACCGAACCAAACATGAGGTGTGGCACACCGGGGAGCGCAGGTGAGTGCTCTGGACAGCCGGGGACTTGGGGTGGATGGGGGTGGAGAGGTCACATGGGACCTAGTCCACTTAGGACCACATGGACAAGGGAGGGAATGGGCAGAGCATGGGGCCCAGAAAGTCATTCTCAGATGCCTGCTCACCCACTGGCCCCTGCTCATCTGCTTTCTGTCACTCACCCTTCTGCTTCCCTCTAGCCCCGTTTCCTCCCACTGACGTTTATTTCTTAGCACCGCCAGGTGTCACGTCCTGGCTTGGTGATGTGGAAAAGGCCAAGGAGGAAACAGAAAGTTGCCTCATGGGGCAGGACAATAGGAAGCACAGGCATGTCCATCTACTGTTCTAATGTACCCTTGTTGATAAGATACTTCCCCATCCGTCAGGTGAGCTTCAGAAGGCGGCTTTGGGAGTTAGGCAAGGTATGTGATTATTCCCAATTCACAGATGGAACAGCTGAGGCCTGGCGTTGCACAGCCAGTGGGGGACACTGAACTACGACTGGTGTCCCTTCTGAGGCTGGTGGGGTGAGACAAGCAGCATGAGAGAAGGGTGAGCAGATGGCTGGGGCAGTTCAAGGTCTGAGCGGAGACAGGAGAGAAAATGGGAAGCTAAGGCCCTAGCCTCAGGACTCAACTGGCTCTGTCCCTGGCCCAGGTACCAGTGCATCTTCTGCTGGGAGACCTTTGTCACTTACTATAACCTGAAGACCCACCAGCGAGCCTTCCACGGCATTAGCCCAAGCCTCCTGGCCAGTGAGAAGACGCCCAATGGAGGCTATAAGCCCAAGCTCAATACCCTCAAGCTGTACCGCCTGCTCCCCATGCGGGCAGCCAAGCGGCCCTACAAGACCTATAGCCAGGGAGCCCCCGAGGCCCCTCTCTCTCCAAGCCTCAACACACCGGCCCCTGTGGTGATGCCGGCCAGCTCGCCACCCGGACCCCCACCTGCCCCAGAGCCTGGCCCCCCACCATCTGTCATCACTTTTGCCCACCCAGCTCCCTCAGTCATTGTACATGGGGGCAGCAGCAGTGGTGGAGCAGGGAGTGGGCCAGCCAGCACAGGGGGGGCCCAAGCCGCCTCAGTCATCACTTACACTGCTCCCCCACGGCCCCCCAAAAAACGTGAGTACCCACCTCCTCCCCCCGAACCTGCAGCCGCACCAACCAGCCCAGCCACAGCAGGCAGCCCAGCCACAGCCGCAGGGCCTGCCACAGCCACAGAGGAGGCCAAGGGCCGGAACCCACGGGCCACGAGGACTCTGACCTACACGGCCAAGCCAGCTGGCGGGATTGGCGGGGGTGCGGGTCCCCCTGCAGGGCCTGGCCGGGGCCCCTCTCAGCTCCAGGCTCCACCGCCACTGTGTCAGATCACTGTGCGAATTGGCGAGGAGGCGATTGTCAAGCGCCGCATCTCAGAAACAGACCTGCGTCCCGGGGAGCTAAGCGGCGAGGAGATGGAGGAGAGCGAGGAGGAGGAGGAGGAGGATGAGGAGGAGGACGAGGAAGAGGAGGAGGAGGGGCAGGGGGAGTCCAAGGCTGGCGGGGAGGATCAGCTCTGGAGGCCCTACTACTCCTACAAGCCCAAGCGCAAGGCTGGAGCCGCAGCCCCTGCTAGCAGCGGGGGCAGCGGGATGCCCAGAAGCCGCCGGCCGCCTCGCTGGAGACAGAAGCTGGAACGGAGGAGCTGGGAGGAGACTCCAGCAGCCGAGGGCCCCACAGGGCGTGCCCGTAGTGAGAGGAGACACCGCTGTGAGGACTGTGCCCAGACATTCGCCAGTCTGAGGAAGCTGCGCAAGCACAAGGAGGCCCACAGCGGGGGCCCCCACAGCTCCCGGTCTGGACGGAAGCCCTCCACCCGCCTCACCTGCCCTCACTGCGCCAAGGTGTGCAAGACGGCCGCTGCCCTGAGCCGCCATGGGCAGAGGCATGCTGCCGAGCGACCCGGGGGCGCCCCCACGCCTGTCATCGCCTACTCCAAGGGCAGCACTGGTGCCAGAGCCGGGGAGATCAAGGAGGAGGCCCCCCAAGAGATGCAGGTCTCCTCCTCCAGCGGGGAGGCAGGTGGTGGAGGCGGGAGTGCTCCTGCCAAGGAAGCTTCTGAGCCTGCCTCGCTCCAGGACCCCGTCATCTCAGGAGGGGAGGAGCCCTCCGTGGGGGCAGGAGGGGCCACCTATGCATACCCACCTGTGCAAGAATTTCCACTGGCTCTGATTGGGAGCGGCCGGGAATCAGGCAGTGGCAGGGGAAAAGGTGGGAGTGAGGGGCCAGGCGGGGCTGGTGGGGGAGACCGGATGGAGGCGATGGGGGCTGCCAAAGTCACCTTCTACCCTGAGCCCTACCCACTCGTCTATGGTCCCCAGCTCCTGGCTGCCTACCCTTACAACTTCAGCAACTTGGCCGCTCTCCCGGTCGCTCTTAACATGGTCCTACCTGATGAAAAGGGTGGGGGGGCCCTTCCCTTCCTACCAGGGGTCTTTGGCTACGCAGTCAATCCTCAAGCAGCAGCCCCTACCCCCCCAACCCCACCACCTCCAACTCTTCCTCCACTGGTTGCCCCCAAGGGAGAAGGGGAGAGGGCAGGGGTTGAAAGAACCCAGAAGGGAGATGTGGGGTGAGCTCTGGACCCAGATCCCCCCTTTCACCAGATGCCACCCTCCCTGAACCCCCGCCACTACCAGCTCCCTGGCCTCCCTGCCCCTTGGGAGCCCCTCCACACTCCTGTGCAGGGACCTGGGGGCCTCTGGAGCTCAGGGGTCAGGCTGCTTTGTGTGAGATTGTAGTTTTCCCACCACCTGGGAAGGGGTCTTCAGTGGTTCCCCTCTCAGTTCTCCTCCAGGGAATGGCCTCCATGAGGGGCAGGGCCAGCTCATCCCTCCTCCAGCCCTTGGGGCAACTGAGCAATATACTTCCATGAATCTCTACTCACGGCCCCCACCAGCTCTGAATGTCTAACCCGCCCTCTGATTCCTAAACTTAGGGGGAAACCATCTTTCTCCCGGAATGTTCCCCACCCTGCATCTTGAAGCTTTCTCTAAGCCCTTGCCCAGATGCTTCCTAGCACATTCCATCCTTTTGTGGCCCAGGGCCTGGACCAGACCATTGTGATGCCCAACACTTACCCACCTGGAAGTGGGCTTCAGATGCCATTCTTCCCAAGGGTGGGTTTCTGTGTCCCTGTTCCCTTCACGTTAAGATGCCATGCCTTCCTTGGCTTCTACGCCTTTGGATCTTCCATATTCCTCCTCCTACTCCAAGACTGTGGAGATGGCTCTCCCATCCTGGTCAAAGAGTGGGGTGGGAGGGGGGGCTACCTATCTGTTCCTTGGCTGAGTTCTTTCCCAGCCCAGGCAGCACCAATCTCGGCCCTGCTTTGACCCTCAAATCTAGTAAGCCCCAGACTCTTCCACGGCGAAAGAGGTGAGTGGATTGCACCTCTTCCTGCCTCTGCATATGGCCTCATCTGGGCTAAGCCAGATTTGGGGGCCAGGAAGGAAAAGCTCTATATAGGATGGGGGAGAGGTCCTACTTCCTCCTTGTTTTTTTCCCCGATGGTTTCTCCCAGACTAGACCAAATAGCCAGAAAAATGATGGGGTTGGATGGGTAGGTAAGCCCGAGATTTGCACACGACCTCCCATCCTTACCTTAGCCCTCTTTTCCCCCAGTATCACTTCCCTCACCAATTACTCCAGATGGTTTTTGGGGAACCATCCTACTCCCCTGGTGGGCTTTGGGGTATCCCCACCAACTTTCCCTCCAAAATAGCACCTTACACCCCATCTTTGACTCAGTTTCCCACACCCAAAGATCCCAGCCTAGGGATGGGGTACAGGGACTTTGTAAGTCCCTAATCCCTAATTTGCACTAGTTAACCCTGGTCAGGGGTCCCTATGTTTCCTTCCAGTGGTGGAGTTGAAGAAATGTTCGCTCCTAATTCTGATAACTAGGCCTCCCCGCTCTGTGATTGAATGAACACTTCCCATCCACCCACCTTCCCCCCGCCACCCCACACACACAAAAAAAGCTCACAAGGGGAGAGCCAGTTTGGGGGAGCAAATTTGATAAATGGGAATTAGAGGAGTGCAGTTTAAAAAGGGGAAAAGTTGCCATCATCAAAGTGGCAGTCCTTTTCCCAGCTACTGTTTTTTGTGGCCAAGATGGCTGCCCTCTCAACTGATGCTGAAAGGGCAAGATCATGGCTTTTGGAGGGAGGTGGTTTGGCGGGAGGGACAGGAGCAGCCTCCGGCCTCCTCACACCCTCCCAGCAAACGGAAAGGGAGGTTTTCGACAGGCTCCCTGAATGTTAACCATGGAGGAGTGTCGCTCCTTCACTCCTCCTCCGTCTCTTTGCACTTTTCTTGGTCTTGGCCGCAGTCCGAGTGAAGAGTTTCCTACTGAATGTACTGAGTTCCAATTTTTAAGGGGGAGAAAGTTTAAAACAGGGAAAAATGCAAAAAAAAAAAAAAAAAATCACTAAAAAATTCCCACAAATCTTGTTTCTGGCACTTTAGAAAAACTGCAAAAAAAAGTACATAATAAAGAATACATATATATATCTACACACAAATTACATATATAAATATATATATATACACAGCGGAACCACAAGAGAGGCTGAGGAAGGCCTTGGAGGCAGGGGGCGGGTGCGACGACAGTGCCCCTGTATCCTTAACCTGCACTCCTCTGAGGCAGAATGGCACAGGAGATGGAAGGGGTTGAGGATGGACCAGGGAATTGAATTTCACAACAGGTCAAAATTCTAAAACCATGGACATTTTGGGAGAACTGAGACTGTAGACATTTATTTTGGTTTTGTTTTTAATCTGATTTAGGAAAAGTTTCCAGAATTTGGTGGTTCTGGGCAACAAAGGAGATTGTGGCGAAATGGAGATTAAAATACATGTATCTGAGCTGGGGAACTTGAGCATTGTGAATTTCAGATGTTGGAAATTTGCGATTTTGCAATTTCGTCTTTTGAAAATTATCAAGTCTTGTCAGTTTGTGCCCTCTTTCCCCATGTTCCCTGGGAAGAAGGGTGACGGTGGAGTGGGAAGGCCACTGGTTCTGTGCCACAGCACGCAAGATTTAGAATTCTACAGACTCTAGCTCTATATGTAGTGAGGACCCAGATTTAGAGAAACTGACCAATATTTATCTCCGCATTTGTGTGTGTGTCCAACTCTCTAGGCCAATAAACCAACAAGACAAATGAATCGTGCTCTGCAGTGGGATGCCAGGTGCAATTATTGGCGTGGCTGGTGGGTCTGGTTGGACAGGGACACACTAACCTCATCTCACAGGGATCCCTATGAGTTTAGCCCTGTTTTCCCTCTTTAGAACAAGAACTTCCAGCAACTGACTAGGTGTGAGCGCCTGTTGACCCTAGATACTTTACTGTAATTGATGCAGCCACTAGGCTCAAACTGACTTTGCTCTGACCTCCAGGCAGAAACATTAACACAGTCCAGTTCACACAGCCTGCTAGGCACATGATCTTCATGTCCCAGAAGGGCCATGCCTCCAACCAGGTACAGCCTTTTCTCCAAACTGAAAGGAAACTAAGGCACAAAATGTGTGACGGCCATAAGTGACACTTTTCTTGTTCCACTCCTGGCTTCCCACAAGCTTCAACTCTTCATCCCCTGTCCTTCCCCTGTATTTTGTCTAGTGTTGCTCAGGAATGAGCAAAGTAAAGGAATAGTTAGGTGGGTGGGGGCTTTGAGGAATTCTGATACAAATACCTTGACCAGAGTGGGCAGCCACAAATCAGCTCTAGCAGGTGGCTGCCAACAGGGGAATCAGATCTGGTGTTACTGGAGACCTTAAAAAATTTTCAAGAGAAGCCAGAAATCCAAATTTCTCTGTGAAATATCCACATTTTTATTTATTTAATTTTTTTACAGCTCAGAGTTTTATTCAGTCAACAAAGGATAGTACACCCTTGAGGTGTGAAGGCAGGCCGAGCCCAAAGGAGAGTCTTTTTTTTTTTTTTTTTTTAACATTTTAAAAGTAGCAAACCAGATTTTAAGTTTTGGCCAACAAGATGAGCCAAACAAAACATATCAGTGTGTAACTCTGATATATATTGTATAATGTTTTTATTCTCTTCTTATATGATGCTCAGTCTAGGGGGCAGATTCTAAATACTGTTAATATTAGCTTCATTTTACAGATGGGGAAACTGAGGCACAGAACAATTTAGTAGCTCGTCCAAAGTTTGAGCACCAAAGCTGGAACCTGAAGTTTTAAAAGTGTGCTTTTTATCCTCATTACAAATGCATCTTTTTAGAAATAGCTTTCTTTTTTAATCCTAAAGATATTACATATTACAAAATATGATAAACTGCAGAAAGGCAAAAACAAAAAATGACCACTAGTCCCAACATGCAAACATCAACATTACTACTTAGTGTATTTCCTCACAGAAAAAAAAAATTCCCTATTAATTCAACCAGAGGTAACTGCTATGTAGGTTAGGATCTGTGCTAGGTGCCCAGGATATTGCAGTGAACAAGACAGAGTTCCTGCCCTTAGAAGGCATACAAGTCTAGTTCTTGTTGTTTGTTCCATTCATTGCCAGCATAGGTGTTAACATCCAATGGAGCTTCCTCAGGAAGCCAAAGAATAATAAACGGTTAGTGCATTTCAGGTGGGCCCAAGTTCCCCAAATGCCTAGTCCCATTTAGGCTCCCTCCTTAGAAACGAAATGATGAGAGAACTGGACTCCTAGTGATGGAGTTAAGATGCAGAAAGGTATAGGGCTTGAGAGCCCTACCATACTCTCAATTCACCTGGCCAAGGATCTGGATCTCCACCTTCCTCCCAGCCTCAAGGAAAAGGGTTGGCAGGGGGCAAGTGGTACGTGGCATCCAGAAAGATGACGAGGGTCCCAACGCTTGTGAAGATGATGAAGGTCCATAGGAAGAGGCGGTCCACTACCATGGCCACAAATTGCCAGTCCTCCTGCAGCTGGGGTTAGGCAGAGGAAACTGCTCCTGAGTCCGGACCCCCAGGAACGGGTGCCCTGAGGCTCTGTGCCCCATCCAGATCCTCCCACCACAGCTTTGAGACAAGGGCCAGCCTCAGAACAGCAGAGAGCTACTACAGGCGATGGATGTGAATCAAGAACAAGAAGGAAAGTAAAGACAGGACCCAGTGAGGCAAACTTCCACTCAGAAATAAACTCGAGGGACTTCCCTGGTGGTCCAGTGTCTAGGACACCACGCTCCCAATGCAAAGGGCCCTGGTTCAAGCCCTGGTCAGGGAACTAAATCCCACATGCCACAACCACAGATCCCATATGCCACATCTGCTGCTAAGTCGCTTCAGTCGTGTCCAACTTTGTGCGACCCCATAGACGGCAGCCCACCAGGCTCCCCTGTCCCTGGGATTCTCCAGGCAAGAACACTGGAGTGGGTTGCCATTTCCTTCTCCAATGCATGAAAGTGAAAAGTGAAAGTGAAGTAAGTCGCTCAGTCGTGTCCAACTCTTAGCGACCCCATGGACTGCAGCCTGCCAGGCTCCTCCGTCCATGGGATTTTTCAGGCAAGAGTGCTGGAGTGGGTTGCCATTGCCTTCTCCGATATGCCACAACTAAGACCCGACGTAGCCAAATAAATAATTTAAAAAATAAAAATAATACCGAGTGCTGGGGGCGGAGCCTGTTTAAGGGTGGAGTCAAGGCCCCCCAGGCCTTGCCCTGGTCCACCCTCGGTGGACATACCGCGTCATGGTCTTCCTGTTCCTGCAGCTGTCGAGCGATGTAGCTGATCGAAGAAACGACCTCCCGTAGCTCAGGAGGGAGACCCACAGTCCGGTTTGGACCATCGATAAATCGCCGCAGGTCTGGAGGAGACAGTTCAGGCTGGAACCTGGAAGAGGCGGGACTGTTTGGCCACGCCCAAGGCACAAAGACAGCCTGGGCGGGTGCTGTAGCCCCTGCCTCAATTCCCTCCTCCAACTCAAGTCCAGGTTTCAAAACCTGAGAGGGCCCCTCAGGTTCTCGCCTATGGCGGCGACCTCTCCAACCTTCTGCAATTCTTCCTAACCTCTTAGGCTTTTCAGTTCCCACCTCTCCACAAAGTGGGCAACAGATGGCATAGTACAACTCCCATGATGCTCAACCACAACCTCCGGGAGCTTAGGCTGCCTGCACCCCACAGTCTTCTGGGAATTGTAGTTCTCCCTTTCCCTTTTATGTGGGTGATGGAGAGTGGGTATTACCTGTTGGGTTTGGGGAAGAGAAAATCATTTGGTGGCTTGCGGATGAAATATTCATCTGTTCCCCGACCCCAGCCACTTCCTGGAGAATCCCTGAGAGCTATCGAAGGTGGCTCCAGCATCTGGTCTCTCTCAGGTTTGGGCCTCTTCAGACCCAGGTACAGAGGGAGTTTGTGGATAAAGATCTGCAGAATAGATGAACAGACACTTTGGAGGGGGTTCTCAGGCCTTGAGACCAGAAGAGAAGCCACAAACCACCCCCTTGGCACGTGCCCACTCCTGCCAAGTGTGCCTGAGTCCCACAGGGCCCAGAGTTCTTAAGTGGGTTAGGAGACATCCTGACTGGAAAAAAAAGTTCTAAGGGCTCCCACCCTAATAGTACCTAGCCCTTGGAATGCTTCCATGGGACCCACCCCACAAAGGGCAGTATTGATGAAGAGAGTCTGGAATCCACACAGAGTTAATAATGTGAGGATAAAATTAATTGTGCAACATTTCAACACCCAAAGACCCTGGCACTCGGACACTCTACCAGGAGTTGAAGTTGTAGTCTCCCTTGGGTCTGTGAAAGGGAAGGTTGAAGCTGATGGGAGAAAGGAGCAAAGCCTGGACAAAAATCCAAATACTAGGACTGAGAGTTAACACAGGTTGAAAGAGGAGGTCTTCTTACCTGACGAACCCAAAGGGGCATTTGGTGGGTATGGGGTGAGCGATGGTGCAAGTTGAGGACCACAACACTGAGGATGACTGAGAAGGTGACGAGGACCATGGTGAACATGAGGTACTTGATAATGATGGGGACAGACAGGGAGGTCTCAGGTACTTTGTCTGCCAGAAGCAGCAGGAACACAGTGAGGGTCAACAGGGCGAAGATGGAGAGCCCCATCTTCTCTCCTTGGGGGACAGAGAGGAAAGTGGAAGAGTTAGGCTTTGCCAGAAGATCTCCCTGGCATAATCAGTGACCATGTTTCCAGCCCACTCAGACAGGGTTTTGGAAGGGCCAACTGCAAGCAAATGACTCCTGCATTTAAACCTCCAACCTGGACTTATTCCCCTAAATTCCACGCTTGTCTTCCTAACTCCTCCATTTGGGTGTCCAACCAACATCTCAGATTTAACATGTCCAGTACTTAATCCCTCACTGCCAACTCTCCCCACAGTCTTTCACATTTCATAAATGACAACTCCATCTTTCCTGTGGCTCAAGCCAAATCCTTGAGTCATTTTCTGCTCTTGTCCCTCTCATCCCATATCCAATCCATAGCAAACTTTATTGGTACAAGCCATCATTACCTCAGGTCTGAGTTATTATAAAGGCCTCTTCTTTGCTTCATCCTTTGCCCCCCGCTGACTGTTTTCAACAGAGCATCCAGACGGATCCCGTAAAGATGTAAATCAGATCATAACACTCCAGTAGCTTCCCATCTCCTTTAGCATAAAAGCCAAAAGTCCTTACTGCAGCAAGGTCTTCCCATGAGCTCTCTGACTTGTCTCCTACTGCTTTCTCTCTTGCTAACTTGATTCAGTTACATTGGCTATTTCTTGAATATGCAAGGCATACTCCCACCTCAGAGTCTTCAACATTCACTGTTAACTCCTCCTGGTAATTTCTTCCCTCAGATATCTACCACGGTCATTCTCTCACTTCCTTCAAGTTTTTGTTCTAATATTGATCAGAAATTCCCTTTTTAGTGAGACATACACTGACGAGCCTATTTTAAAATTGCGACCCCTGTGATAAACCATAATGAAAAGAATATGAAAAAGAATATATATATGTATAACTGAATCACTTTACTGTACAACAGAAATTAGATACAACATTGTAAATCAACTATACTTCAATAAAATTTTTAAAATAAATAAAAAAATTGCATCCCCTACTCCCATCCTCATCCTCCCCAAACCCTTCTCCTGCTTCATTTTCCTTCTTAGGACTTGAGCTCTTTTCTTCTTCTTTTTTTTATATTTATTAATTTGGCTGCACTGGGTTTTAGTTGCAGCATGAAGGAACCTTTGATCTTTGCTGTGGCATGTGGAAATTTTTAGTTGCACCATGAGGGATCTTTAGTTGTGGAATACGGACTCTTAGTTGCAGCATGTTGGATCTAGTTCCCCAACCAAGTATCAAACCTGGGCCCCCTACACTGGGAGGTCAGAGTCTTAGCTTCTGGACCACCAGAGAACTCCCTTGACCTCTTCCACTATATTGTTTAATGGATTTATTTATTATTCTTAGACTGTCTCCTCCACTAGAATTTAAACTCCATGAGAGTAGGGATTTTTGTCTGTTTTATTCACTGATATATTTCCAGTGTCTTGCACATTACAGATACTCAACAAATACTGTTGCATGAATTAATAGACCAACTCCTGTAGCACAAACTATATAGCAAATTGAAGGATCTAAAAATGAAATAAAGTATATAAGAATAAGCCAGGTGGCTGGTTATTCCTGTGACATACAACAGGTACTGGGAACTTCAAGGAAGGTATTGAAATAAATAACATTTATGGTCTGTTCTAGTTTAGTTCTATAATATTGGTTTCCAAGATTTGCTTTGCTCCAAGAAGAAGGAGAAGTTANGGAAAATGAGTAATAGACAAGAGATGGCACACTGCATGCTTTTCTGCTAACTTCAGGATTTGGATAGCCAGGAAGATTTCTAGCATGTGTGGCTGTGTCACACTTCTTGGGCACTTTTTGTCTTAAAAAACGGTCTGGTTATTTGAATATTGGCTGTGTCTTTAGAGGCACATGTTTTGATGATGCATCTCCCAGAGGAATGACTGGAGTAGATACCGTCTTCCCAGTGGAATAGACCAGTACACCAATAAATACTCCACTCTTCCAAGTTCAAGAGAAAGGAAAGAAAGCTCGGGCCATCCCATCTTAAAGTCCAGCAAATTTCCTAGCGATTCAGAAAATCTGATAATACACATAGAAACGATCTTAAAAAACGTTTTGATGAATTTCTTTATCTTACAGGGGTATAAAGTAGCTAGAAAGAGTGCTTGCCTGCAGTGACATAGCTTTTTTCTTTCTTTTCTCTTTATGTGGCTATGCCACATGGCATGCAGGATCTTAGTTCCCTGACCAGGGATTAAACCCGTGTCCCCTGCAGTGGACTGCAGGAAAGTCCCCACATAGCTAATTTGTGAAAGTCTGGTTTCTGGTCTCTACTTAGCTACTAATTTGATAAAAAATAAAATAAAAACAGAACAAGTTGCAGTAGTTTTGAGACAACCATTTTCTGGTTTGATTGAATGCATCGATCTAGTTAATTATGAACTTGCCAAGTTTCCCCCAAACCTCAGTTATGAAGGAAACCTACTGGCATTTACCTTAGAAATATGAGCTTTCATTGAATAAAATGGCATTAAAGTTTATTCTTTTTTATTAAAGCAACAAGAACATAATTCCGAATGCCAGAAAGGTCAGCTATAGTTCAGCTACCAAAAGCAAAATGAGGAGATTGTTTTATTCTAACATGAAGTTCTTTCAGATTCAGAAGGCAGGAGTAGCTACTAAGTCATCTCCTAGGAAGGTTTTGAATCTGAAGAAAAGATTGGGAGTGATGGTTGCTTAAAATATATCCACAGATCTTTTGACGTGCCTTCCTTCAAGAGTTGTAGCCTAATTTTCCTCTTTTGTAGGCTGGACTGAGTGGCCGTCCTCTAACAGAATAAAGCAGAGGTAATGATGTGCAACTTTGGAGGCAAGGTTGTGAAAAGGCAGGCAGCTTTCCTCCTGATCACTTTCTTGCACTGCTGTGTCTGGGTGACTTTAGCTCCGTGTTGGGGAGAGGACCGTGTAAGTGAGGAATTGAAGCCTCCTGCCAAGAACTAGCAAGGAACGAAGGTATCTGGCCCATAGTCACGTTAGTGCACCCTTTTGGCAGAATTAATAGATCCTTTAACTTCCCTGGTGGCTCAGATGGTAAAGCGTCTGCCTACAATGCAGGAGACCTGGGTTCGATCTCTGGGTGGGGAAGATCCCCTGGAGAAGGAAATGGCAGCGCACTCCAGTACTCTTGCCTGGAAAAGTCCCATGAACCAAGGAGCCTGGTAGGCTCCATGGGGTCGCTTTCACGTTCACTTTCACTTTAGCCATGNACCTACAATGAAGGAGACCTGGGTTCGATCTCTGGGTGGGGAAGATCCCCTGGAGAAGGAAATGGCAGCGCACTCCAGTACTCTTGCCTGGAAAAGTCCCATGAACCAAGGAGCCTGGTAGGCTCCATGGGGTCGCTTTCACGTTCACTTTCACTTTAGCCATGCTGAAACCATCAGATGGCAGTAGACCCTACTGACATCTGTCTACATCCACCCAGTAAGCCCAAGGTGGTCAACTCATCCTGGTTAGCCAAGAACTTTTCTGGTTTTAGTACCGAAACCCCATGTCCTAGGGATTCCCTGAGTCCTAGGCAAACTAGTAATGTTTGTCACCCCAATTTTCCTGAATTCCTGACTGATAGAAACTGTGAAAAAATCACAGCTATGTTAATACTAAAGTTTGGGTTTGTTACACAGAAATAGATACTCACACTGGAGCAGTTGTTTAACACTGGTTGTGGTTGAAGCATCAAAATGCAGAAATGAAGATTTGTCTCTGACACTCATGTACACAATCTTCCCTTCAGAGTCTGAGTCTAGTTTTCATAATCTATTGAACAACTGGCTGAAAACCCAGTCATTTTACCCATTGTCTTACCCCCGTTCAGATGATTTTTTTCCTAAATGTTACGGTTGTTTTGACATCTGGTGGATAATTATCACACTTCTAACCAGTGTTACTCAGTAGAGTGTATGCAGACTACCGACCCCAGGATCAGCTGGAGAATCTATTAGAATGCAGATTTCTGGCTCCATTCTAGAAGGGGCCAGGAATCAGAATTTCTGGGGGCTGGGGATCAGCATTTTGTGTGCTTATTAGACTTCTCAGGTGAGTCTTAGACATGGCTTTAAGAGAAATGATTTTTAAAATCCTGCTATTCACCACCAACTTTCAAGCTGATTGAAAAAATACTTTGACTATTATAGGTTATGAAAGAGCTGTTATTGATAATAGGATTACAATTACCCTTGGTTTCAATCTTCTTAATTTCACTGGGGGAAGCAGAGGCATGAACACTGACAGAGCAGACGGATGAGTTCAACGATTGCTCTCAGGAGATGGTTTCATAGGTCAGCAAACATGCCGTGGACTCATTTGGGGAAGTGCCTGGTGTTATCTAGTGATGGGAGCCGCGGAAAATCACTGAAAGTCCACTGGCTGGGAGGCATCGGTGCATATTTTCCCTTTCTTGTGAAGTTACACAGACATCTGAAGGCCCAAATAATCTGTTATGAATGCAAACAATTATAACTGCAGTCAGGCTGTTTCTGAAAGGAACAAACAGAAGACAAATTGAGGAGGCACAGAAGAGCCCAAATGAGAAAAACGATTGCAATTCAAAATGATCNAATCTGTTATGAATGCAAACAATTATAACTGCAGTCAGGCTGTTTCTGAAAGGAACAAACAGAAGACAAATTGAGGAGGCACAGAAGAGCCCAAATGAGAAAAACGATTGCAATTCAAAATGATCACAGTTCTAGCACGATGACAAATATGAATAATAAACAAGCCCACTTCCTAGCATACACATCTCTGCTAACGAAAAACCCTACAGATTGTACAAATAGCACACCCATCATGAAAGGGGAGTGTACACCCAAGTGAACTCCTTAGGGAAAGCAATNAGAAAAACGATTGCAATTCAAAATGATCGCAGTTCTAGCACGATGACAAATATGAATAATAAACAAGCCCACTTCCTAACATACACATCTCTGCTAACGAAAAACCCTACAGATTGTACAAATAACACACCCATCATGAAAGGGGAGTGTACACCCAAGTGAACTCCTTAGGGAAAGCAACTCTTCCCAGGAAGGACGTGATACAGCAGAAGCAAAGGAAACCAATGGAAGCAAAGGAAAAAGAAGGCTGGGGCACACTCCTTGTTTAGTTAAAAACAGAGAGCAGGGAGTCAAGGAGAAGGGGATGACAGAGGATGAGATAGTTGGATAGCATCACCGACTAGATGGACATGAGTTTGAGTAAGCTCCAGGAGTTTGTGATGGATAGGGAAGTCTGGTGTGCTGCAGTCCATGGGGTTGTAAAGAGTGGGACATGACTGAGCAACTGGACTGAACTGAACTGAGGGGGTCAAGGAGACAGAACAGAAGGTTTCAAATGAATTCCAGATAGCATATTTTTCTCTTTTTAATTAGGCGCATTTTGTTAGCATAGATTTGATACAGCTTCAATTCAATTAAATTGCATTCAACTCAATTCAATCTTAGGAACTTCAATGCTTCATTTCGGCACTGAGCTTATCCAGGATTGAGTAGGGTGAGGTTCTCATCTTCCAGGAGTTTAGAATCGAGAGGGCAGGAGTAGGGAAGAGCAAGCAGAAATATAAACAACTAGTGTGATGACTGTACCAGTCTCTACTAGAAAGTATACTGCATGCTCTCCTCCGCATCCTAGAGGGCGTATTTCCTGTGTCCTTCTGGGTGGAGGAAGGATAAAACTCATCTACAAAATTCATATAATCTTGGTGGTGGTGGGTTATTGTCTCACATTTTAAAAACTGCTATGTTTACTTCTCCAGAAGGACAATATCAAACGAGTTGATTTAGTAAAAATTATTAGAGAAGATATTTCTTTCTGACGCCTCTTCTTTAAATTATGCTGCTGCCGCTTAGCCGCTCAGTGGTATCCGATTCTCTGCGGCCGCATGGACTGTAGCCCACCAGGTTCCTCTGTCCATGGATTCTCCAGGCAAGAATACTGGAGCAGATTGTCATTTCCTACTTCAGGGGATCTTCTCCTTCCAGGGATCAAACCTGTGTCTCCTGCCTCCCCTGGATTGGCAGGAAGACTCTTTACCACGAGGGCCGCCTGAGAATTACAGTAGACATTTATGGCTGATATTTATAGGTGTATAGATTTCTCTCTTCCTCATAATGATTATGTGGAATATCTACTATTAGCTACAGTTTAGAGATGATGAGAAGAGACTCCGGCAACTTCAACTAAGTATGTTGCCCAAGGTCACGCAGTTAGCAAGGGGTGAAGCTGCAGTTGCAACCCAGGTCTTTCTAATGTTGTTAGCATGCTGTCTCTTAAAAGCCCTTATGTTGCCTTTTGAGACAGAATGGGAGGAGATGAAATAAACTCTAAGNACATTTATGGCTGATATTTATAGGTGTATAGATTTCTCTCTTCCTCATAATGATTATGTGGAATATCTACTATTAGCTACAGTTTAGAGATGATGAGAAGAGACTCCGGCAACTTCAACTAAGTATGTTGCCCAAGGTCACGCAGTTAGCAAGGGGTGAAGCTGCAGTTGCAACCCAGGTCTTTCTAATGTTGTTAGCATGCTGTCTCTTAAAAGCCCTTATGTTGCCTTTTGAGACAGAATGGGAGGAGATGAAATAAACTCTAAGTGAATGTACAAATAAACTAAAGGCATCCAAATGAAGAGGCAATTTTTTCTGACATGGGGTTAGATATTCCGAAGGCATAGTGGCAACTGAATTGAGTCTTAAAAGACAGAAAGGATTTTAATAAAGACTTGAGACTTGAGGAAGCAGCAGGACCGAAAATATCAAGACACACAAGTTAAGGGTGCCTTTTGAAACTGATAAGAGTATAGGGCACACAGCATTGAGCAAGACTAGAATGATAATTTGCAATTAGATATTTTAAAATTCATGATAGGAATTTGGCATTTTATTCCCGAAGCAGTCATGAAGGCTTTGCAATTTTAAAGGAAGGAAATGAATGTCAGCATTTGGGGCAGAGCAAGGCTTACCGCAAGGGCTATGCAAAGAGAAAGAGTGGCTTATGCTAAAAAGACCCAAACTCCTCCATGTCTTTGAGGGAAGCATTTTTAAGGGCAGGTGAGGGAGTGGGGTTGCAGGGTGTATGATAAGCTCATACGCAATTATCTGATTGGCTGATGGTGAGGTTACAGGGCAGTGTCACAGGGCTTACCATTAACAATCTTTAAGCTCCAGTAGGGCTGATGGCAATATCATTACTTGTAGTCATAAAGTAGTTACCTTCTTCGACTTGGTGGGAGCTCAAACATCTGTGAAACAACACAGGAAATTTCAGATACTATTACATAGCTACTTCAGGAAGGAACTAAAGATTCTATGACTACCATATAACTGATATCATGTCTAAATTCTTACTAGTTCTCCTGGCCCAGATGCTATTTTTGTCATTACGTGTTCACATGCTTTCAATCATTTATTCTTGTGACTCAGGGGAGTCCTGGGAGACTACAGCTTTTCTATAATCAAGAGGAGACAGAAGACATGGCTGGTGAGGGGGCCAGAGGCGGGGGGCAGGGTCTGTCTCTGGAAGGCCTCATAGTGTCCTGCTCAGTTACAATATGATGAACAAGAGAGGCAACAGAGGATCAGACAACAAACGTTGTCACAGACAATGTGTACAGTCTGTGAACCTACTTAGGAAGCTATTGAATTAGTCTAAGTCAAGGGTATGGTTTTTCCAGTGGTCATATATGGATGCGGGAGTTGGATTGTGAAGAAGGCTGAGCGCCAAAGAATTGATGCTTTTGAACTGTGGTGTGGGAGAAGACTCTTTGAGAGTCCCTTGGTGTGCAAGGAAATCCAACCAGTCCATTCTAAAGGAGATCAGTCCTGGGTGTTCTTTGGAAGGAATGATGCTAAAGCTGAAGCTCCAGTACTTTGGCCACCTGATGTGAAGAGATAACTCATTGGAAAAGACTCTGATGCTGGGAGGGATTGGGGGCAGGAGGAGAAGGGGATGACAGAGGATGAGATGGCTGGATGGCATCACTGACTCAATGGGCGTGAGTCTGAGTGAACTCCAGGAGTTGGTGATGGACAGGGAGGCCTGGCGTGCTGCGATTCACAGGGTCGCAAAGAGTCAGACACGACTGAGCGACTGAACTGAACTGAACTGAAAGGTGACACAAAGCAAACAAACAAACAACCAAAAAAACCCCAAGAATACAGTCGAGCAGAGGGGTTACAGAGATTAGAGTTATCGAGGTTTGCTGAGAACCTACATGCAAGGGGTAAAGAAGAGAGAGCTGTTGAGGGTCACTCCCAGATTTTCACATGGGATTAGGATATAAAGGTGTTATTAAATAAGGAAGAAAATTCAGCAAAGAAGTGGTTTTAATGAATAGTTTAACTTTAGACAATAAGGTTTTAGAAACAAATGGAAAACAGAAAACTTGTTTAGGAACTCAAGAGAGAGATACAGTCTTGTTACATGGATGGGAGCATTTATGCTTTTGAGTGCTTTGTAAGATTATCTCCATTTTATCTACAGGAAATGTGAGACATGAACAGAGACATTCACTTCCCTATGAGGTCATACAAACGTCTAACTTAAAAAAGTTGATTCCCACCAACTTTGATGAGGAAAATGGACAGTCTTTGACTATTTAAGCCTTCAGACCAAGGAGGAGAAAATCAACAATTCATATTCTACAAACATTCTGCAAATTTTAGTCAGTATTCAGACTAGAATCAAACATTGGAATACGACGGTATAGGTATTTCCATAGTTCAGTATTCATACCGTAAACTTTTTTGCTGGCTTTTATCATTCCTTCTTAGTTAGTTGAAGAGCAGCTTTGCTCAATACATTGTTTCATGCTGCGTCTTGAAAGCTTTTTCTGAAATCTTGATGTCGTTCTTTCTACAACCTCTCAAGAAATTTATAAGTAGAAACTGTATGTGTCACAATTGAGAAGTATGTTTCTACTCTCCAAAATTAAAAGGAAGAGATTTTTGCAGCTGTCATTTTGATAATTAATTATCTTTTATGTCACATGTATGGCATATTATCACATTATTTTAGAAACACTGAGAGTATTATTTTAGCTAGTGTGCTATAATGCTAAGAGCATAATGATTATAATTATTTTCTGATGGGATTTAAAGGGACCTGAATGATTTTGTAGTGAAAGTCACCATTCAAGGAAATTCTGACTTGTAGATTTTAGTTTCCAAAGTTTAGGAATAGGAAAATCTTTCTGTTGGTTTATAGAGATATAGCTTTCCCAGAACCTAGCTTCTGAAATTGGGATCAGGCAAGAGACTATCCAAAAAAATTTATGCCATGTGACATGTCGGACTCTTTGTGACCCCATGATCTGTAGCCCGCCAGGCTCCTCTGCTCATGGGATTTTTCAGGCAGGAACACTGGAATGGTTTCACTTCCTTCTCTGGGAGATCTTCCTGACCTAGGGATCGAATCTGCTTACCCAATAATACCCAAGCTTAAAAATATTGTGCTCTGAATGAATGTTATTTTTTGAAATATTTATTGGAGTATCAGTTCAGTTCAGTTCAGTCGCTCGGTTGTGTCCGACTCTTTGCGACCCCATGAATCGCAGCACGCCAGGCCTCCCTGTCCATCACCAACTCCTGGAATTCACTCAGACTCACGTCCATCGAGTTAGTGATGCCATCCAGCCATCTCATCCTCTGTCATCCCCTTCTTCTCCTGCCCCCAATCCCTCCCAGCATCAGGGTCTTTTCCAATATATTTCATTTATAATGTGTTATTTTCAGGTGTATAGCAAAGTTATACAGATACCTATGTTCACTTTTTTTTAGATTCCTTTCCCATATAGGTCATTACAGAGAACTGCTAGAGTTCCCCATTCTATACAGTAGGTCCTTAGTTAACTATTTCACATATAATAGTGTGCATATGTCAAGACCATTCTTCCAATTTATCCTCCCACTTTTCCCCCTGGTGTTAATAAGGTATCCTGGGAATATAGATTATTCTTTCATGGAAATAATTAAATGATAAGTTATCAAAGGAGTCAATATAGTGAGAGCTTCAAATTCAGGGTTTTGTGTCAAATAAGCCTGCTTTGAGATGAGCTTGGCCATTTATTAATGGATCAAGTTGGTCGAATGATTTGAACTATGGAAAATTTCAATTCCTATAAAAGCATAATTATACCTCAGAGTTGTGAGAGTTAAATGACAGAATGCATATAAAGTGTTGAGGAGAAAAAAGTGAGGTGATTTGGGATTTATATATCTTGACCATTCATTAAGCTAAGCTAAGCTAAGCTAAGTCGCTTCAGTCGTGTCCAACTCTGTGCGACCCCATAGACGGCAGCCCACCAGGCTCCCCTGTCCCTGGGATTCTCCAGGCAAGAACACTGGAGTGGGTTGCCATTTCCTTCTCCAATGCATGAAAGTGAAAAGTGAAAGTGAAGTCACTCAGTCGTGTTTGACTCTTAGCGACCCCATGGACTATAGCCTACCAGGCTCCTCCATCCATNTCCTTCTCCAATGCATGAAAGTGAAAAGTGAAAGTGAAGTAAGTCGCTCAGTCGTGTCCAACTCTTAGCGACCCCATGGACTGCAGCCTGCCAGGCTCCTCCGTCCATGGGATTTTTCAGGCAAGAGTGCTGGAGTGGGTTGCCATTGCCTTCTCCGATATGCCACAACTAAGACCCGACGTAGCCAAATAAATAATTTAAAAAATAAAAATAATACCGAGTGCTGGGGGCGGAGCCTGTTTAAGGGTGGAGTCAAGGCCCCCCAGGCCTTGCCCTGGTCCACCCTCGGTGGACATACCGCGTCATGGTCTTCCTGTTCCTGCAGCTGTCGAGCGATGTAGCTGATCGAAGAAACGACCTCCCGTAGCTCAGGAGGGAGACCCACAGTCCGGTTTGGACCATCGATAAATCGCCGCAGGTCTGGAGGAGACAGTTCAGGCTGGAACCTGGAAGAGGCGGGACTGTTTGGCCACGCCCAAGGCACAAAGACAGCCTGGGCGGGTGCTGTAGCCCCTGCCTCAATTCCCTCCTCCAACTCAAGTCCAGGTTTCAAAACCTGAGAGGGCCCCTCAGGTTCTCGCCTATGGCGGCGACCTCTCCAACCTTCTGCAATTCTTCCTAACCTCTTAGGCTTTTCAGTTCCCACCTCTCCACAAAGTGGGCAACAGATGGCATAGTACAACTCCCATGATGCTCAACCACAACCTCCGGGAGCTTAGGCTGCCTGCACCCCACAGTCTTCTGGGAATTGTAGTTCTCCCTTTCCCTTTTATGTGGGTGATGGAGAGTGGGTATTACCTGTTGGGTTTGGGGAAGAGAAAATCATTTGGTGGCTTGCGGATGAAATATTCATCTGTTCCCCGACCCCAGCCACTTCCTGGAGAATCCCTGAGAGCTATCGAAGGTGGCTCCAGCATCTGGTCTCTCTCAGGTTTGGGCCTCTTCAGACCCAGGTACAGAGGGAGTTTGTGGATAAAGATCTGCAGAATAGATGAACAGACATGTTGGAGGGGGTTCTCAGGCCTTGAGACCAGAAGAGAAGCCACAAACCACCCCCTTGGCACGTGCCCACTCCTGCCAAGTGTGCCTGAGTCCCACAGGGCCCAGAGTTCTTAAGTGGGTTAGGAGACATCCTGACTGGAAAAAAAAGTTCTAAGGGCTCCCACCCTAATAGTACCTAGCCCTTGGAATGCTTCCATGGGACCCACCCCACAAAGGGCAGTATTGATGAAGAGAGTCTGGAATCCACACAGAGTTAATAATGTGAGGATAAAATTAATTGTGCAACATTTCAACACCCAAAGACCCTGGCACTCGGACACTCTACCAGGAGTTGAAGTTGTAGTCTCCCTTGGGTCTGTGAAAGGGAAGGTTGAAGCTGATGGGAGAAAGGAGCAAAGCCTGGACAAAAATCCAAATACTAGGACTGAGAGTTAACACAGGTTGAAAGAGGAGGTCTTCTTACCTGACGAACCCAAAGGGGCATTTGGTGGGTATGGGGTGAGCGATGGTGCAAGTTGAGGACCACAACACTGAGGATGACTGAGAAGGTGACGAGGACCATGGTGAACATGAGGTACTTGATAATGATGGGGACAGACAGGGAGGTCTCAGGTACTTTGTCTGCCAGAAGCAGCAGGAACACAGTGAGGGTCAACAGGGCGAAGATGGAGAGCCCCATCTTCTCTCCTTGGGGGACAGAGAGGAAAGTGGAAGAGTTAGGCTTTGCCAGAAGATCTCCCTGGCATAATCAGTGACCATGTTTCCAGCCCACTCAGACAGGGTTTTGGAAGGGCCAACTGCAAGCAAATGACTCCTGCATTTAAACCTCCAACCTGGACTTATTCCCCTAAATTCCACGCTTGTCTTCCTAACTCCTCCATTTGGGTGTCCAACCAACATCTCAGATTTAACATGTCCAGTACTTAATCCCTCACTGCCAACTCTCCCCACAGTCTTTCACATTTCATAAATGACAACTCCATCTTTCCTGTGGCTCAAGCCAAATCCTTGAGTCATTTTCTGCTCTTGTCCCTCTCATCCCATATCCAATCCATAGCAAACTTTATTGGTACAAGCCATCATTACCTCAGGTCTGAGTTATTATAAAGGCCTCTTCTTTGCTTCATCCTTTGCCCCCCGCTGACTGTTTTCAACAGAGCATCCAGACGGATCCCGTAAAGATGTAAATCAGATCATAACACTCCAGTAGCTTCCCATCTCCTTTAGCATAAAAGCCAAAAGTCCTTACTGCAGCAAGGTCTTCCCATGAGCTCTCTGACTTGTCTCCTACTGCTTTCTCTCTTGCTAACTTGATTCAGTTACATTGGCTATTTCTTGAATATGCAAGGCATACTCCCACCTCAGAGTCTTCAACATTCACTGTTAACTCCTCCTGGTAATTTCTTCCCTCAGATATCTACCACGGTCATTCTCTCACTTCCTTCAAGTTTTTGTTCTAATATTGATCAGATATTCCCTTTTTAGTGAGACATACACTGACGAGCCTATTTTAAAATTGCGACCCCTGTGATAAACCATAATGAAAAGAATATGAAAAAGAATATATATATGTATAACTGAATCACTTTACTGTACAACAGAAATTAGATACAACATTGTAAATCAACTATACTTCAATAAAATTTTTAAAATAAATAAAAAAATTGCATCCCCTACTCCCATCCTCATCCTCCCCAAACCCTTCTCCTGCTTCATTTTCCTTCTTAGGACTTGAGCTCTTTTCTTCTTCTTTTTTTTATATTTATTAATTTGGCTGCACTGGGTTTTAGTTGCAGCATGAAGGAACCTTTGATCTTTGCTGTGGCATGTGGAAATTTTTAGTTGCACCATGAGGGATCTTTAGTTGTGGAATACGGACTCTTAGTTGCAGCATGTTGGATCTAGTTCCCCAACCAAGTATCAAACCTGGGCCCCCTACACTGGGAGGTCAGAGTCTTAGCTTCTGGACCACCAGAGAACTCCCTTGACCTCTTCCACTATATTGTTTAATGGATTTATTTATTATTCTTAGACTGTCTCCTCCACTAGAATTTAAACTCCATGAGAGTAGGGATTTTTGTCTGTTTTATTCACTGATATATTTCCAGTGTCTTGCACATTACAGATACTCAACAAATACTGTTGCATGAATTAATAGACCAACTCCTGTAGCACAAACTATATAGCAAATTGAAGGATCTAAAAATGAAATAAAGTATATAAGAATAAGCCAGGTGGCTGGTTATTCCTGTGACATACAACAGGTACTGGGAACTTCAAGGAAGGTATTGAAATAAATAACATTTATGGTCTGTTCTAGTTTAGTTCTATAATATTGGTTTCCAAGATTTGCTTTGCTCCAAGAAGAAGGAGAAGTTACATGTGAAAGTGTTTCTAGAGCATCATCACTCTCCTTCCCTTAGACAGAGAGGACTTGATTCCAGAGAGAAGGAAAGCATGTGTTTTTTGTTTGTTTTGTTTTGGGAGCCACAGCAGTGAAAGCCCTGAATCTTAACCACTAGGCCACCAGGGAACTCCTGGGAAAAGCATGTTTTGAATACCAGAGTCTAGGACATCAGTCTCTGAATCAAACTGGTACTAACCAGGGTTGGAATAGCGACACCGCCTCTCTATATATAAGGTCAGCTGAATGACAAACTCTCCTAGCCTCTTTATCCTCCTCTGTGAAACAGGAAGACAATTCAGCACCTACCTCACAGAGTTGTGAAGATTAGAATTGAGTTAATATATGAATCTCATGGACGGAGGAGCCTGATAGGCTACAGTCCATAGGGTCACAAAGAGTCAGACACAACTGAGGTGACTTCACATGCACGCACACATATAAAACATATTATTTGTATTATCTTATAGCAAGTGCTCAAAATTAGCAAATTACACACACTTACACAAAGCTTACAGAGTACCCTGCATAGTTCCCTTAACTCAGTTAATCCTCAAAATAGTCCTATGTGATAGGAACAATGGGTGTCCTATTTCCAGATCAGGACACTAAGAGATTAAGGAATCTGCCCAAGGTTACTCCTTAAGCACTTTGTGCTGTATTTCAGAGAACTATTGGATATTATTTTCTAGGGAGATGGAAGGTTTAGGGACTAGTACTCTTGCCTGGAAAATCCCATGGATGGAGGAGCCTGGAAGGCTGCAGTCCATGGGGTCGCTGAGGGTCGGGCTCAACTGAGAGATTTCACTTTCACTTTTCACTTTCATGCACTGGAGAAGGAAATGGCAACCCACTCCGATGTTCTTGCCTGGAGAATCCCAGGGACGGGCGAGCCTGGTGGGCTACCGTCTATGGGGTCTCACAGAGTCAGACACGACTGAAGTGACTTAGCAGCAGCAGCAGGCATCTGACAAGTGAGGGGACAGAGGATGCCAAGAATGGGAAAAAGGAAAGGAACAGTTATCTAAGCCTGGGAGCTTGCAGGTCAGAGGAGTGGCAGTTCCAGGGATGAGATCCTAGAATTCTGAAGGGAAGAGTTAGAAGTTACTAGATGCAGAGAAGTGAGCAGCAGAGGGGAGATAGCACTTGAGGTTGGAGGGGAAACCTGAATGCAGATGCAAAGGCTCTTCTTGAAGGGAAAACCTAGGTAAGATTGCTGAAGCACAACTCCTGATGGCCTGAGTTGGCAGGAAAACCTTCCCTGTATTATGGGTGAAGAGGAAGAAGCTGAGCTATTGGTAAGTAAGAGAGCTGGGGCTCCTCCCACCCTTACCTGCATCCGGTGGCAGGTAGAAGACAAAGATGGCCAGGAGAGTGATGAGGATGCATGGGGCAATGACGTTGACCAGGTAAAAGAGAGGCTTCCGGCGAATGATGAGGTAGAAGGTGACTTCTTCACGTCGTCCTTCCCCGCCTCCCCTAGGATCTGCTGGAGGCTGAATTAGCCGAGAAGGCTTGTGGATAATCTCCCATTGGCCATTCTCTTGGTGGGGTGAGGGGGGAGAAGAGAAGGTGACAGATATGGGACATGTCTTTGTTGGTGCCAGATATGGCTTTTTTTTTTCTTTCTTTCTTTCTTTTTCTTTTGGCTGCTCCACACTGTTTGTGGTAGTTCCCTAGCCAGGGATTGAACCCAGGCCCTCAACAGTGAAATCACAGAGTCCTAACTACTAGACTGCCAGGGAATTCCCAGATATGGCTTTCTCTACCATATCCTAGAGCAGAGGAGACTGATATAATAAGGGGCAATAGGGGCTAGCTATAGACCCTGGGCTGGACAGCCCATCTCTATTTGAATGAGTCTCAATTTCCATACTCACAAAATATAGATAGCTATATCTATCTTGCTGACCTCACAGGGACTCGTTGATGGAGTGTGTTTATCAGCCTGTTAGAAACTGGAAATCATAAAGCCCATGGACGTGGAAGTCATGCCCACTCACCAATAAAGGTCCCTTCATGAATATACACTTCCTGCCGCTCCTGCCCCTCAGGACTCAAGCCAGTTTGCAGGCTGACCTCGGAGCTGTCATAGCTATAGGAACTGAACACCATGGTGCAGTTCTGCCAGTCAAAGGGGAAGTAGGTGACCTGGATGGAATGGAGAGTCACTAGAGCTGCCAGAGAGCTGGTTGGGGCTGGGGGAGTTGGGGAGGTCACAGGGCAGACAGGGGTCAGAGGATATGGCCCCTCAGGAGCTAGAGACCACCAAGGGAGATGACCTAGAAGTGGAGTCATAGAGAAATCAGAAGGTTGTTTGGGGAGGCCATGGACATTGGAGGAAAGGTCACTAAGGAAGACTGGAAGTCAATGAAAGTGGACAGAGAAGAGGAAACTCAAGGAGGGTAAGAGGGATGTGAAGGTCATGGGGATAATGGAGGAGTAGGTCTGAGGGAAGGTTTCTACGATCGCCTTGAGCTTCCCAGATGGAGCCGGGAGACCTGGATGCTGCAACTGCTGCGATAGATGCCTGGGGGCTGCCAGCGCACAGAGCCGTCGGAGAACACCACGACGTTGATGTCCAGAGCAACATCAAAATTTCCGTCGTTACTGTAGGAAAAGAATAAAATCAACTCGGATCACGCCCCGTCCTCCGGAGGCGGCACCCCTCCCAGACTTTGGGAACATCCTACTTGTTTAGGAGCACCACGTCAGGTAGCCACACGGCTTCCGCTGAGATGCGGAGTGAATCGATGCCCTCGTGCTCCTCAGGGTCCCAGCTGAGCCTGTAGTCAGTCCATCCCTAGGAAGGCAGAGGCTGAGGGGCCGTCTGGGGTTGGAGGCTGGGAGGAGCCTTNGAAAGAACTGAGTGAAGCTTTGATGCCCGGCCACGACCTCTGGCCCTGTCACTGCCCCTTTGAGGCCCACACTTACCCGGGGCGAGATGCGCCCCCAGCACCCCCAGCAGGAGCAGAAGCAGCGCCCCTGGGGTCATAGCCCGCCCGCGTCGCTCAGTGAGTCCGCTGGGTGAGTCGCCAGGACAGCCAGCGCAGGGGAAGTGACGAGGCGCCCAGGAATGTGCACCTGTTATTGGGGGGCAGCTGCCAGCCCACCCGCCCCGCCCCTGGGACTTGATCCCGCCCCGAGCAACTGCCAAAGCCTGCCACCCACAGATGACAGACAACACTTCAGTTGTATAAATCGTCTTTAATTGAGAAAGCGTGGAGTAGAGACCCGATCCCCTGGGAGCAGATCCGGGAGATGGGCGGAGCCTGAGCGGGGTCTGTGTGGGTGAGGGGAGCATCCACCCCTCTTAGGACAAGCCAGAAGTAAAAAGAGCCTGAGGAAAGGCAACCTGCCTCTTGAGTCCTCGCCCCTCCCTTTAGTGCCTCCTCAGTCTACTCCGCCCAAGTCTGCCACCACCCAGAGTATCCCTCCCAGTTCACTGATGAGCTTCTGATCTTTTTCAGGCCTGCCCCGAGCTCTCTGCATTTTTTCAGAAAAATCTAGTCAGGCCCTTTCTGGGTACCTAAAACCCAGCTGAGGTTATAAACTCTAAGGTAATAAAGCAAGTTTTATTCAGTTAGAAGCTTGTGAGGGTGTATGAGGTTTAGAACCCAAGAGGCCCTCACCCTCCTTAGCCTGATCTGTAGGGGAGAAGGGTGGGGCTTATTGCTGAACTGGGGTCTCCTCATTGTGGGTGGATGGGAGTCAAGGCTATGTCGCATTTGTCATTTTTATTCCAGACCTATTACCCTAAAGACCTCAGCTTTAATGGGGACCTGGAAGGAATTCCTGCTGAGGTAGCTATGTGTTCATATCCCCTCAACCCAGGCACAGGTCCAATCATGCCATGGTTCTGGTCCCTTCCCCATCCTAGCTGCCCTACTATGAGCCAAGCATTCCTTCCGAAACTCCTTTGCCCTTCCTCAGACTCTGTTTCCCAACAGGACCCCAACTGAGCTGTAGGAACTAGAAAGAGCATGTAAAAATAAGGTTAGCATTCTACAGGAAGACTAAGAGTTTTAGAAAATTATCTAGGAAAAACAAGAAGTGGTTCTTGATCCATCTAGAACTTAGTTTTTTGTGAATCATAGCTGGGTCCTTTCTAAAGCTCATGCTTAACAGGTATCACTAGAGAAGGTGGGAACGTGGGTCTAGAACTTACTCTAGAGCAATAATATGGCTATATAGGCCCCCCGTTCCATCCTGAAGGAAAGGGCTGAGAGCACTGGTCTATGTCCTAGAGCTAAGATTCAGAAGGAAGTATGGCTCCATATGTGTCTAGAACACCATGCTCTAGAATTGGGTATCTCTGGGATAAGAAAGTTCAAACTGTGGTGATCTGAGACTGGTCCCAGTTCAGGCCAAGGCCAAAAGCTGGACAGGGCTCAAATCCAGCTCTCTACTTTGAAGTCAGGGGTCCATCTGGGTCAAGGACAGAAGTCTGATGGATCCAGAACAGAGCCTGGCAGCATGCCTGTGTTCCAGCACAGAGCCTGAGTGCAGAAGTAGCCCTGGCTGGGGTGCCTTGTGTTCTGGAACCTGTCTGGAACAAGGCAGAAGGTGGAATAAAGAAAGAAGGAATGATCCTGAGCGCCAGTGGACCTACAGATCTATGGCTCAGTGGCAATGAAAAGGGCAAAGGGTTCCAGGAACTGGCTGAGCCCGGGATGGGGAGGATTTATGTTCTGGTTCTGTCAGTTTTGGAACCCCCAGCGCCATCTCAGAAAAAGGCTTTGGAGGGACGAGTATGGAAGAAAAGAAGTGATCAGCCAGGACCATTTCCAGACATTTTCCTCTCTGATCCCCAACCCTGGGCCTAAGAGTCTGAGGGTCTCGCAGGCCCATAAGTCACAGTGGCCCCTAGGCTCCCTTGGGGCAGAGCACCTGGTGGGACCTGGCTGCACAGGGTATGAGTGTGGCAGCGGTGGTGAGAGCAGGGCCGGAAGCAGGGTTGGGAGAGAGGCTGTGGTAGTGGCTGGCTCTGTGCGAGTGTGGGGAGCCTCCAGTTCCGGGATGACATTTCAAGGGGCAGGGGGACTGGAAGGGGAGGTCTCAGGGACACTGTGGAGAGAAGGCTCCCGGTACATGGCCACTGTGAAGGGGGGAGAGAGGAGCAAGAAGGAGAGTTAGGCACCCAGAGAGCTCTGAATAGGCTCCCTTCCCCTCATTGAAGCCTCTGGGAACTCCAACCCACAAAAGGAGATCTCCCCAAATCCCTCAAGGCCAAAGTCTTCCTGGCTTGGCCTGTCATAACAGGTATCTTCTTAAAACACTTATAATCCCTGAGCTATATGTCATTAAATGTCCATGTCAAGGTCAATACCCTCCCATGTGGCCTGCCTCTTCCCAGAGGGTCCATACTCACCCTCCAGGAGCTTGGGCACAAAGTGGGCAGCTGCCTTGGTCTTCTTGACTCGATTTCCCTTCATGACTCTGCCCTCCTTGTCCAGGCCCAGATACCAGGCCCGTCCAGAACGGCGCTGGCGATAGAGAGCAGAGGCGTACAGGACATAGTAATTCTCAAAGACACACTCCTTAAAGCGACACTCAGCTGTGAAATGCGGCTGAGGAGACAAAGACCCAGAAAGGCACACACAGACAGAGAGACAAAAAGACACATCACTGGACTAGAAGGGAGCCCTGGGAAGAACAAGGCAGGATGCATTCCATACATTTGAGGTGAGGAGAACCAACTTCTGAGTCCATGCAGGAACTGGGACAAAAGGAGGATGAGAAAGAGTCTGGTGGCCCCCAAAGGCCAGGAACTAGACTTCTCGGGGCTGGAATAAAAAGATACATTCTCTCTAATCTACTCCACTCCCAACTTCTCACCATCCAGGGGACCTGGAGGGAATTCCTGCTTGGAGGAATTCCAGAATCCTTTCCCAATATCCCAAATGACTCTGGGATAGTGAGTAATAATGAAGTCTCGAGGACGTAGGAGGAGACAGGGACCAAGGCAGCTGCCCACTTCGGACATTCAAAGAGCCTGGGGGTACACGGGGGGCTGTTCAAGGAGGAGAGATTAAAGGGACTCTAGAGTAGGTGCCCCTGAGAGGGCAGTGAGGACAGGGTGTTGGCAAGAGCTGGAGGGAGAGGGAGCTCTAAGCTGCAAAATACCTGTAGTTGGGAAGTCTGTCCTAGAGGAGTCCCCAGACACCAGGCCACTCCACCCCCTTGTCTCACCGAGCTATAGAGCAGCCCCTCCGCGTTCATGGCCATGTAGTGACCCAGCTTGGCACTCTGGATGGTGACTACTCTCAGCCCCACAGGGATCAGGTTGAAGTGGGCTGGGGATAGAGAGAAACAGCCTCAGTACCTCAGACCTCCAACTCCTATCTGAGCACACACACACACACACACACACACACACACACACACACACACCCATTCCAGTTCCAGCTCTTCCTTTGGGAGTCAAAGAGCCAATGGATCCTGAAGTGGGAATAGTATTGTTATGGCCTGTGCCCGCTCTCCCTCTTCCCACCAGGCAGCTGGCTTCCCCTCTCACTGAAAGAGCTGGTGTCCTCTGGGGTGCCCTGGATGCTCCCGTCGGGATTCGCCTGGAGGTAGAAACCCTGGCGGCAGAACAGTTTGGTGACGATGCCTTTGAGCTGAGGTTCTGGAGAGAGAGACATTCATCTTGGAACATGACATCTCTGTTCCCAGAAACATTCCTACACTTGGCGGGATCAGAGGAGAGAAAGAAAAAGAGAATGGAGGGAAGGAAGAGGGTCGGTCCCAGGGCCCTCCCAGCAAGCTCTTTCCCACCTCGCTCAGACGCCAGAGGAAGCTGGGGTGTGGGTCCCTTCTGCTGCCTCTAACCAGTTTTCAGTTTAATTTATTGAAATTTATTTAAAGGCTTAATTCCTACCCTACAGCTCAACCAGAAGAGGGGGAGGGGAAAAGAGGGAAGAGAAGGACAGAGATACATGGAAAGGCAGAGGACGGAGGGAGACTGGCAGGCCTGCTGAAAGGGCAGTGTGTGTGCGAGTGTGGGGGCAGTAAGGTGATCACAGGGTAGGGGCGCCTTCTCAGAGATGGGGGTAGGACTGGGTCTGACGCTGACTCAGCACCTGCTGCTGCGGCTGCCGTTTGCTTGGCGCGGGCCTCCCCTTGGCCCAGCGCCGGCCTGTCTGACACTGACCCATCTGTCTGTCTGTCTGTCTGTCTGTCTGTCTGTCAGTCTACTGGCTTGCAGGGGCCCAGCCCTCCCTGAGGCTCAGCCTCTTCCCTTCAGCCAGGTAACCCGCCTGGGATGGGGGACATTCGGTACCACACCAAGGAAATGGGGGAGGGGACCGGGGAGCTGGCGAGGCAGGCTGAGTCACGTGGGGACCGGGTCCCACTCAAAGGGTGGGCTGCGGACCGTACCACTACGGAGGGCCGGCGGCGGAGGGGGGAAGGACCGCTGGGGGGCNGAAATGGGGGAGGGGACCGGGGAGCTGGCGAGGCAGGCTGAGTCACGTGGGGACCGGGTCCCACTCAAAGGGTGGGCTGCGGACCGTACCACTACGGAGGGCCGGCGGCGGAGGGGGGAAGGACCGCTGGGGGGCGGGGGGAGGGGCGGTCTCTCCCTAGGGTAGCTGGGAGCGAGGGAGAGAGAGGCCAGAGGGACTCCTTGACTGTCGCACCTGGACGGGGACCACACGCCAACCCTCACAACTCTCGTCCCCCGAGGCTTGCTCCCGGCCGACTTCCCGGTACCCCCTCGTAGGTGGTACGACCCTCAGTCTCCGTGCGAGTCTCCAGCCGTGTACTGTGTCTGAGTTCCTCATAGCAGAGGGTCCCCTGAGCTCATGAGGCCCGATTTTGGAGTCGCGTAGGGGGTCACCGGCGGGGGGTGCTGCCCAGCTCCTTTCTTGGAGCGCAGGTCACCGGAGGAGGGCGCACAGAGGGGCGGGCTGGAGAGGTAGCTGCAAGGACACCCGGGGGAGAGCTAGGGAGATTGGCGCCGAGCCAGGCAAGCTTGGCCAGGAGGAACGGAGCCAAAGCTTGGAGGAGCGGGAGCACCGAGGAGGGGGCGGGGCTGCCGGAGCCGCAGAANCGCGGGGCACCCGGGACCGGGAATAGGGACTTAGCGACCGCAGCTAGCGAAGCAAAGAACCAAGCAGCCACCTGAGCGGGGCACAATGTGGGCCATGCCTCTCGAGCCTCCGACGGCTGTGGCGCTGGGCTAACATCGGCTGCTTTGGTGACGTCATCATTCGTTTCTTCCGATGGTGAAGGAAAGCCAATATCGGTTAGGTTTCGCTGGGGTGACTCCGGCACTGAAACATTACTAGGTGATTTTTCCAAAGACTCGTGTGCCTCAGGCTCAGTGATGTCACCGTGTGCCTGGTCCACGGAGCTTTGCGGGTCCCGGGGACTCTCTCTGCTATCAGTTGGGTGGATCCAATCACGTCCTTCTGGGATTGGGGGTCCTAGACAATCATGCCATGCTTCCCGGACCGAGGTTCCGCGTACCTGCTCTGGGAGGCAGAGCCATGCGTAACAGGATCTCATGTCCAGTTGCAGCTCCTGCCCAGTGCCATCTAAAGAAAACACGGGCACCAGGAGTGTGAAGCCAGCATCGTAGTGAGGTCCCCGAGTGTAGGGACCAAGAGGTGCAGGCCCCAAATCCAGGGAGCCCTCTCGAATCCCACCACGAAGCAGCAGGAGCTCTGTCTGGGGAGGAAAGCGAGGGTCCCTGCGATGAATGAGACCTAAGGGAAGAGTAGGGATCGTGAAGACATGATCCAGAGCCCAGAATGGGGTGCAGCGGAGCTGAGAGCAGCAAGAAGGTTACTTACTAAGCAAAGAGAACACAAAATCCTTGGCCTGGAGGAGATCTGGTCCTGGCTTGGGCCCATCACTCCAACTCTCCTGCACACCCAGCTCCTGGATCAGCTGGGTTAGTTCTTGCAGCTGCGCTCCAGAGCAGAAGTCGATGTCTGTGAGCGGCCGGGCTGGGGCTGGAGGCGGTGGGCCCCACCAGGGAGTGTTCCCCCAGACTGCAGAAGCCATATGGCTCTATCGTTTGGGGGCCAGGAAATACACGTATACAGGGGGAAGCCCAGAAGCTTTGTTCCTTGTGCTGTGGAAATCTCGCCCCTCCGTTCTTTTCTCTTCCGGAGATCGAGAGGGTGCCCAAGACACAATCTGCCAATGGGTCTGCAGATGAAGGGCTCTAAATTTAGTCTTGAAAGCAAACAAATACCTCCTCCGTCCTTGCCCTTTTCTCATATGCTAGTCCCCACCCCCAAAAACCGATTCACCTGACTCAGCAGGTTAAAAGTGGCTGTTTGGCCCCTCCTTTGGAATGCAATAGCCTTCTTCGCCGCCCCCTGTCTACCTCCCCTTACCTTTTTTCGGAAGAGGCTAGTGGTTTGCAGCTTCCCTCTTAGGGGTAGCAGCAAGGTCTGAAAAGAAAATGGATAGGAAGATTCAACAGGTAACTTCTTCCTGCTGCTCACGAGGCTACGCCCCTACGTTACAACCACGCCCCTTTCTGGAGGTGGTTCCGGACCAGCCCCTACGTTACAACCACGCCCCTTTCTGGAGGTGGTTCCGGACCAGCCCGGCCTCCAGTCAGAGTTCAGTCTCTCCTTTGGCTCTACTGAGATCTCCTGGCTATCTTGGGAGTTGTAGTTTGTCTTCCAAGCTACCAGAGCATTAGAGCCACGCCCCCAGATCCTTTCCTGTTCTGTTGAAATAATGCCTGATGGAAGTTGTAGTTTCTATGGAAATAAACTATAGTGTGTCTTTCCAAGGCCAGGTCAATCGCAAACATTCCTTGGACTTAGAACAGAGACATAATAGGATGGATCCAAAGCAAATGATAATGAGGCACATAACCTAGGGCCTGAGGGAGTAGAGGTGCCCTGGTAACTTAAATCTAGAAGAATCCTTGCATGCAATTACTACTAGCTAGGAAGGTGCCACATGACTTGTCCAAGGTCAGCGCCCAGCAAGAGAGGTGTTGGAAAGGGGTTTCCCGACTGGGATGAATCTCTTTGGAATCAGTGGAGGTAATGTTAGACAAGAACATGTAGGTAATGATGACCCAGGGATGGACATCCAAAGGGACATATTAGTGATGGCCACCTCAGACACACGAATGGTATCAGGGCAAACACTTTGGAATCTCACAGCTCAGGTGTGTATACAGAAGAGTTACCAGGGCTGAAAATCAAGTCCAGAGGAAACTCCCAGGTGGGCTGGGGCAGGGCAATGAGAAATTATCAGGGGAAGAAAATTGCTTTAAGCAACCAGTGCCATCATGGACACGGCTTAAGTCCAGGATGAAACTAGGAGCCAGAATAATAGGGCAGAAAGATAGGTAACCAAAGACAAGCTCATGGATTAGACCAGTGCATGCTGGACCAGGAAACTCTTATATTATTTTTTCCCAGGGGTCTGTCTCCACAGTGAACTAAGGCTAAGTCCATGGGCAAGAAAATGGGCAAGTGGAGACACTTAGAACAAATCAGAGGCCTGTTCAGCAACTCGACGGACATAAATTTGAGCAAACTCTGGGAGATAGTGAAGGACAGGGAAGCCTGGCATGATGCAGTCCATGGGGTCACAGAGAAGTCAGACATGACTTTAGCAACTAAACAACAAAAGGAGGGGACCCTCAAAATCCAGGGCCCAATTTGGGGAGCCTAAAATTCAGGGGTTCCTAGTCATTGACAAAGAGAGATCTTCTCCCTCTGTTACCAAAAGGTCCAAACACAGCCCAGAACCGGGAAGGCAAATTTCCATAAACAGGTTGTGTGACCCAAGAGACCAGATCAGGAAAACTGAAGCCTGGGCTCTTTCTCACAGTCTGGGGAAATCAGGCATTGGGTGTCCATTCCTACATCTTAACCTCCTCCCTTAGATGGTGGCTTCTGAACCACTCTAAAAAGAACTAAGTTCTCTGGGCCTCTTAAAGCTCCCTGAAAGTGAAAGTGACAGTTGCTCAGTGTGTCTGACTCTTTGCGACCCCACGGACTATACAGTCCATGGAATTCTCCAGGCCAGAATACTGGAGTGGGTAGCCTTTCCCTTCTCCAGGGGATCTTCCCAACTCAGGGATCGAACCCAGGTCTCCCGCACTGCAGGTGGATTCCTTACTACCTGACCCACAAGGAAAGCCCATCTTAAAGCTCGTATGCTGTGGATGGCTGACAGGGAAAGTAAAGTTGCCCTGAACTCTAAAGCATTGCTCTCCAATAGCATTTTCCATGATGATGGAAATGATCTAAATCTGTGCCATCCAATACAGTAGCCAGTAGCTCTATGTGGCTATTGAGCACTTAGATCATGAGACTGAGGAACAGATATTTTTTTGGCTGTGCCTTGCAGCTTGTAGGATCTTAGTACTCCTGACCAGGGATTGAAGCCCAGCCACATCTGTGAAAGCACTGAATCCTAACCACTGGACCTCCAGAGAACTCCCTGAAAACACTTTTTAACTGTACTTCATTTTAACTCACTTACTTTCTAATAGGCATATTTGGCTAGTAGCTACTGTAATGGAGAATGCAGCTCTAGGGCCTTGGGGATAACAGCTTAAGGTAAGACAGCAGGAAAGCTGGGAGCTTCATTCCTTATCCCCCACCTGAGGGGTGGGGTTGGGGTGGATGGCCTCAAATAACCACAGAACACTTCTCTTGCCTTTTTATTCTTCATGCATATTGGTCCCCTCTTTTTCTAAGTTTCTCATCACACACTGATAATCCCCACGCCTTGGCCATCTCTGATGAGTTGTTGGATATCTCTCGGTGAAGGCGCCTGGGAGACAATGCTTCGCACTTGTCCCTGCCTGCTCCCAACTGTCTCTGGCGGGCGTCAAAGACCACGTGCCCTACCCGGGTGCCTGACCCTGGGCAGTGGGGATTCCAGTTGGTTTTGGGAGGCATAGACATCTGGCGGTAGTTCTGGCAGGCTGCAGGAGCTGTGTCCATGGGGCGGTATACCCAGTCTTGGCTGCCTGCTCGCCAGGAGGGCGGTTGCAGCTCTATCAGCACAGGCACCTCTGAGAAGGTTTGTCGGTTACTGTAGACCACCTGGGCCTTGGCGGAGCAGGAGGGCTGGCTAGGTGGGACAGAAGCCTCTGGAACATGCTGCCCAGCATCATGCCTTCGAGGAATCTTCTCAGATATAAATGACTTTGGGGTCTGAAGTGGGCCCAAAACTTGGACACAGCCAGTTCCCGGAGGGTTCTTGTGGAGGACGGGATTGGGGACAAAGCATGCATCCTCTTGGAGGCCTGATCCCTTGATAGAGTCCTGAGTCTTGGAGAAGCCAGAGTCTTGAGAAAGGGCTGGATCCTTCTGGGGGTCAGGATGTTGAGTAACTCCTGGGTGCTTGTGGAGGCTAGGGTTGTGGCAATGTTCTGGGTTCCTATAAAGTCTAGCATCTTGGGGAACATCACATCTTTTGACTTCAGTGACTTGGGTAAGGCCCAGATTCTTATGGAGGTCAGAATCTTGAGTAAGGTCTTGGCTCTTGTAAACTCCAGAATCTTGAGTAAGGCCTGGATTGTTGTAGTCTCCTGAGTCCTTATAGAGGCCAGGGGTTTGCACAAAGCCTGGGTTCTTATGGGGACCAGATTCCTGGGTAAGGCCTAAGTTCTTGTTGACTCCAGAGTCTTGGACAAAGCATGGAGTCTTCTGTGGTTCAGAATCTTGGGTAAAGCCTAGACTCCTAGACACTCGTGGATCTTGGGCATTACCTGTACTCTCGTAACATCCAGAATCTTGAGAAGGGTGTGGGATACTATGTAGGCCAGTTTTTTGGGAGAGCTCTTGACTTCTATAGAAGTTTTGCTCTAGGTTTCTACAGACTGCAGAGCCATGTCTAAAGCCTGAGCTCCTCTGAATGTCAGAAGTTTGAAGAAATGGTGTGTTCTTATGGAGACAAGAAGGTTGGGTAAGATATGAGCTTCTAAAGAAACTTCCCTCTTGAGTAGAACTTAAACTCTGGGAGCAAGACTCTTGTGTAATGACTGAATCCTTGTGAAAGTCAGAGTCTTGGGAAAGGCTTGGATTCTTGCAGAGATAAGGGTCTTGGGTAAAGCCTGGGCTCTTGTGGAGGCCTGGATTTTGAGCAAGGCCTGGGCTCTTGAGGAGGCCTGGATTTTGAGCAAGGCCTGGGCTCTTGTGGAGGCCTGGGTCTTGGGTAAAGCCTAGGCTCTTGTGGAGGCCTGGGTCTTGGGTAAAGCCAGGGCTCTTGTGGAGGCCTGGATTTTGAACGAGGCCTGGGCTCTTGAGGAGGCCTGGATTTTGAGCAAGGCCTGGGCTCTTGTGGAGGCCTGGGTCTTGGGTAAAGCCTAGGCTCTTGTGGAGGCCTGGGTCTTGGGTAAAGCCAGGGCTCTTGTGGAGGCCTGGATTTTGAACGAGGCCTGGGCTCTTGAGGAGGCCTGGATTTTGAGCAAGGCCTGGGCTCTTGTGGAAGCCTGGGTCTTGAGTAAAGCCTGGGTTCATGTGGAGATTTGGATTCGGGGTAAGCTCTGGCTTTCTCGGAACTCTAGTGTCTTTTGAAGGGCCTGGGGTCCTCTGAAGACCATGGTCTTGGTTGAGGCCTAGATTCTCATGAAGTTCAGGGGGCTGAGGCTGGTTTGGGGTTTGGGAAGTAGTGGAGAACTGAGGAGGGATGGGACCCTCGGAAGAGAGGACAGACTGAGGAGACTTGGAGGTTGGGGGAAATTTGGGGGTCTGTACTAAGATGGAGGGCTTCTGGTGGTTGCTGTGTTGATGAACAACAAAGGATCTGGGAGAAATGAGAGGCAGAGAAAGAGTGCAGGGTGGAGGCACAGTACCCTTTGAGTTCTGGGTACTGGTTGGAACGTGGAAGCAAGGTTGATAAGGGGCAGCATCTTTGGAGTACACCAGGAATTTGGAGTAGACTGGAGTTTGGGAGTCCGTGTTTTGCTTCTCAGAGCTGTAAGGGTGGAAACTGCAGTAAGGGAAGGTCTTGGGCTGCACAGATTCATCCTTGACATCATTTGAAAGCTTCCATTCCATGTTCCCCAACTCCAAGTAACCCAATATGGATCCTGTGAAGGGCTTGGCACTGTCCTCACTACATTGCTTCAATGTTTGCTCAGCTGTACCAGAGCTCACCAGGCCATGCCCCTCTTGGAGCCTGGAGAGTGTACCTAAGTCCTTTCTGGAATACCCAGAGTTCTGAGGGGCACGTACATGGAATAAGTTCTGCTTTACCCTGCGGGCATCATAGACCACATGGCCAGTGGAGAGGCCTTGGCTGAAGGCAGACAAAGTAGAGGGAATAGAAGTTAGGATGGAGGAAGGTGGTGTGGAAGGGACTGGAGTGGTCGGCAGGGCCATGACCAGTGCAGGGACAGGGGTTGTGGCAGACATGGGGGCAGGTGCTGGTGTAGGGGCTGGAACAGAAGTAGCAGCAGGGGCAGAAGCTGGGGGAGGGACTAGAGCAGAAGCTGGAGGAGGGGCTGGGAGAGGGACTGGGGCAGAAGCTGGGGGAGGGACT
>SJYA01002932.1:3241659-3254487 GCA_006410615.1 Neotragus moschatus | reverse complement strand
GGGGGAGGAGGTGGCCCCAGGCCGCTAGGCAGCAGGGTCAGGGCCCCGGGGGCCAAGAGAGGCACGTCGTCCGGCGCCCGGCGCAGGGCCAGAGTGTAGTCGGGTGGGCAAGCGGGGCGCAGGGCCTCTGCAGGGTCCACCCCAACGCCCCCGCCCCTCTTCAGCTGAAGTGACACCAGCTCCTCCTCGGGTGGCAGCTCGCGGCCTGCAGCGGGGAGCAGGGGGCCCCCGCCGGGCACCCCAGAGCCCGAGCCGCCGGGGGGACTGAGCCGCCGGCACCGCAGCTCCTGCCGCCGGTCCCGCTTGTAGTAGAGGGCGGCGAAGGCGAGGATATTGAGGAAGAGGAGAGAGGCACCCACGGCCACCGTGACGCTGAGCTCCGTGGAGTAGTCTCGGGAATCCCCGGGGAAGCGGTCGTAGGCCCGGGGGCCCGGCTCGGGCTCGGGCTCGGGCGGCAGGGTGGCGGGGGGCGGCGGGCGGCGCGTGCCCGGGGCGCCGGGGGGCGGGCGCGGCGGCCAGCGCGTGGCGTAGGGCGGCAGGCGCGTGGTGGTGGTGAAGAGCTCCGTGTGCAGATTGTGCAGGTGTGGCACGAGCTCCAGCCAGAAGGCCACCTTGTTGGCGCGGTAGTTGTCGCGCACGCGCGGCTTCAGACCAATGTGCAGGTACTGCTTCTCTTTGCTGTTGAACTTGCTCCACACCACCTCCTCGAAGCGGTTGGGCTTGGTGTGGATGAACTTGGTGTCCTGTGGCACTGGCTGGTTGGGGTCGCTGTGGACACAGGCGGGCAGGGAAAGGAGTGAGGGTGAGGTCCTGATGAGAAGGGGGGAGGCTGTGGGACCAATGGGGAGTGGGATGGGCAGAGATTCAGAGAGCTGGGGAGACAGGAAGCGAGGCAGAGAGAGACAGACACAAAGAGACAGACACTGCCAGAGATGGAGACAGGCAGACAAATAGGGATGAAGCCAGACTGCCAGAGAGATGGCCTGAGATGACGCAGAGGGACAGAGAGGGCAGACGGACAAACCGCCAGTGACACAGGCAGAGTGAATGAGATAGAGACATATGGGAACAGAGAGACAAAAGCCCATGAGAGGCAGCTGGGGGGGGTGGGGGGAAGCAGTGAGCAAAGAGTAAGCAGATCAAAGAGAGCAGAGGTATCAATGGACTTCAGGAGAGACAGCTAGAGACAGCAATAAAGAGAGAGATACAAACTCATATACATACTTAGAAACAGACGGGAGCACTCAGAGGAGAAAGAGAGTGGTGTATGGGTACGCAAAGACAGACACAGAGCCAAAGCCATCAAATTGAGCCCACCCGCTGGAAAGGACCTCTCGGTCCAACATTTCTGAATCTCCAACACGCACAGAGGAGCTGTCTGGCAGGTGTCTGAGTCGAGAAGGTAAGAGCGCCTTGATGGAGGAATGATGAAGAGGGAGAGAAGGGGCTGAGGATGGAGGGAGTGTGTGTGCCCTGACCTGCAGGGGTGTCCCACCCAGCTCCTCTGGCCCTCACCCAGTCTTGGCGAAGTTGGTCCAGTAGGTCATGACCACGGCGCTGAGCATGACGTCATTCTTGGAGAAGTTGCAGGGGAAGAGGTCAGTGGCGCCCACCATGGGCACACCAAAGACGTAGGGTAGCTCATCCCCGTGCGCTGCATCAGCCCACTCGGGCCGGCCCTCAGCCTGGCAGTGGTGGTAGAAGGTGTAAAAGTAGACAGGGGACTGGTAGTCAGCGTGCAGCTTGGCGGTGGCCACAGCTGGCGCCACCCACTGGTGGTCGGTAAAGAGCGCCAGCAGGGTCTTGCGCCGCATCTCGCCATTGTCCCTGTCGGCCCAGTCTGTGTACATGAACTTGATGGTCTCCCGTAGCACATCCTTGCCCTCTGGGTAGCCATACAGGTTGTCCACGAAGTTGGAGACTGTGAAGTCAAAGGCGCTGGCGGACACGCCATCCTCACTCTCTGCTGAGTCCTCCACGAACTTGAGGCCCTCTCCCTGGTTGACCCCAATGAGCATGTCGTAGTTGAGGAATTCTCCCTGCTGCATGAGGATCTCAGGGTCATCAGGGACGACATCACCGTCCACCACAGGCCCAAAGGCGATGTGGTAGCTGGGGAGAAGAGGTCAAGGTCACATCACCTGTTGGCTGGCCTCCTCTCCACCCACAGCCTGCTGATCCCTCTGCTCGGAAAACCCTTTTCCCCTAGTTAAAACCTTCAGAGCCCTTTCAGGGCACCTGGCCTCTTGGGAAGTCCTCCCTGAAGCACTTCCTGGGGTCTGGTGCACCCAGACTTAGTTTAGGCACCTCTGCTTTGGAAAGGCTTCCGGGGGAAGGTAGGTCCATGGTAGGGGCCTGAAGTCCACCTCCCCTGGCTAAATAGACAGCCTGTGGCCTGCAGGCACCTTCCACCCTCAACCTCCTTGGACCCAGCAAGGAGAGTGGAGGCCTGGACCCAGCTCCATACCGGGCAGGCTGCACATCCTGGTCCACCAGTTCCCGAGAGGGCTTCCGGCGCAGACATTCCACAGCCTCAGCACTGTCCTCCCGGTCACAGCCCACCTTGGCAGCCAGCAGTCGCGTGTATTTGAGTGGCTGGTAGTTGACAGACCAGCTAGAAATGGCAGTGCCGCTCTGGGCAATGGCCTTCTGGAATAGCCCTGGCAGGACAAGCAGGCTTTAGGCTGGGCTGTATCAGCCCGAGGGAGAAGAAGGGGGACCTGGTAGGGCCAGGGGTTGGGGAAGGGGGCAGAAGGGACAGGCTGGGGACGTGGCTTGTACCTTCCGAGTGGTGGGAGAGGATCAAGAGGTTGACACAGGAGGCTCCTGCCCCAGATCCGAAGATGGTGATGCGTTCGGGGTCCCCTCCAAAGTGGGCTATGTTCTCACTGAGCCAGCGCAGGGCCTGGATCTGGTCTAGGAGCCCATAGTTGCCTTTTGCAGCCTGGTCCCCAGTGCTGAGAAAACCTGGGGGCAGAGGAAGAGAGGGGGCTTCCTGGGGGTGTCATGACACTCTTGCTGTCTTTCTGGGCAGCTCAATCCAGCCCAGAAGCCATTCTGCTTCAGCTGGGTTTAGTGTAACCCTGCCAGCAGGCCCTCCTCCCAGGACTCCAGCCCCTAGAGTTGGTTGCCCACCCTCACCAAGCACCCCAAGCCGGTAGTTGAGCGTGGCCACAATGACATTGCCGTAGGCGGCCAAGACGGAGCCATCGAACATGTTCCCCGTGCCCTCCATGTAGGAGCCACCGTGCAGAAACAGCATCACTGGCTTCTTCCCGGAGTCTCGGATATCTGTGTGGGGAGGGGGTGGGAGGGATGGGCCAGGGGGTGGGGGACAAGGACACAGTCAGACCAGAAGCAGCACCTCCCAGCTCCCAGGCCTGCTGAGTTCCAGCCGGGAGCTCAGGGGACATATCACTCCCATCCCTGGGGGGCAAGACCGGATTCCCCTCCCTCCCTCCCCAGCTAGCCCTGGCAGAAGTTCCCTCCCCACCTCCTGCCGGCCTGCCCCACAGCACTTCTCCAAATGCCTGGCAGAGCTTCCAAGAAGCCTAACAGAGGCAGGGGTGGTGGGGTGGCCCTCCTCAGGGCACCTGCTGGATCCGGGGGAACCCCTCCCCCCCCCACACACAGCAAATCTCCTTCCTGCTCCTAGGAAGCATGAGCTCCCAAGGCTGGCACTAGAGCTAGAGATGCTAGGAGGGTCCTGGCGTTTCCTCAGCCTCAGGCCTTGGGCCTCAGCTCCACATGGTAGCCTAGTCTGTGGGTGAGGGGTGCCAGGCCCTAGGGTCCCTGGGGGCTTGGTCTCCTCCCCGCCCTAATTCCTTTCTAGGTCACCTCCCAAGTTACCATGGCAACCCCCAGCCTAATTACTGTGGCAGGAGGAGGCAGGGTGGGAAAGAGCCTACTTAATGAAGCCAGGGTGCAGCTCACTAGTCTGGGCCCCTGAAACCAGACTGAGCCCTGAGTTCTAGACCCCTCTCTTGCCCTGTCCCCAAAGGATCTCATGATCACTGCCATATGGAGTAGGCCCTTGGGGCACTCCAGACTGGACTGGAGGGTACCTAATTCCAGAAGAGGGTGGGAGTATGAGAGGGCTTGTCAGGGTCCCCAGCCCTGCAGCTCCTCCAGATGGAGCCACAATACCTCTAGGCCCTCCTCTCTCTTGACACCTGCCATCTCTGACCAGCCTAGGCAATCGGCAAACAAGAGCCAAGCCTGGGCCTCCATAGCTGGTCCCTAGCACCTCTGCCTGTCTCCCTCATCCCACTGGAAACTTCCCTCCTGCCCTCCACCCTGGATCTCTTTGGACCGTCTCTGCCACCTCCTTCTACCTGACTGGCCAGAAGCTCCTAGGTGGGAGGTGCCCTCCCCCAGTCCTGTTTTTCCCTCAGTTCCTGAACCTCTAGTGGCCTTCCAGGTTCAGGCTGGTCTCCTTCCCTCTGAGGTCCTGTCCTAAATGTCCTCAGTCCGTCCCCTTCTCCCCACCCAGCACCTCCACTCCCAATATGGGGGGAGGGGGAGTCGGAAAGGGAAGGAGCAGGAAGGGGGGCGGGGGCAACAAGAATTCAAAACCAACAACAAAAAACAGGATCAAGAAAGAAGAAAGAAAAAAAACAACAACCAAAAAGCAAGAAGCTCTGGGGCAGATTCAACAAGAAAAGAAAAACAAAAAACAAAAAACCAAAAAGATCCATTTTTGGAAAAAAAGGAAAAAAGAAAAAAGTTCTTTGCATTTTTTCAAAATTTTGTGGTGAAACTTCAAGATATTGGGCCCTGTTTTCAAAAATTTCCAAATTCCTTAATTTGCTTCAAATATGTGTTTCTGCATTGGACAGGCTTTTTTTTTTTTTTTTGGAAATTGTAGCAATGTTTCAATTGTGTCATCAATTTGCCAACTTGAAATTTTTTTTTTGAATGGTGTTTTGTTCCAAATTTAAATTGTCTTTTCAAATGTTACATTTCACAAGTTTCAAAACAGTCCAATTTTCTGTCAAACTAAACATTTTATCCAATTCTTTGTTTGTTTTTTTTTCTGACATTCTGATTTCTTTTTTCACTTTATTTTCACCATGTTTAAGCTTTTCTTGCCAGTTTTCTAGTGGGTCCAACATTGTTCAAATTTCGTTTGAAGTTTTCATAATTCTTTTTTCCAATTATTACAAATTTTTCTTTTCTTTTTCGTTTTTAGTTGGGAAAACGACTGAGGGGCCTTGAGGGCTGTGGGGGCATTTAGTTAGGGGCAGGGCCGAGAACGTCCTTGTATCAGCAACCACATGCAGCAGCGGGATTTTTAAATCTACCTGTGTCTGGCGGATTGAGCGTCGCCTCGTCACGTTTTTTTGTGAGCGGACCTAAGACCGGGAACACAAAACAGAGAAAAAAGGACAATTTTGTGGGGAAAGATGGGAGTCGGGGGGAGGTGGTGGATGGGGAGGGGAGGAGAGAAAGCAGAAAAGGGGAGGGTGAGGGGCAGAAAAAATAAGCCAAAAAAAGCAAAATTTGTTTGCAAGAAAAAGAAACCAAGAAAAGAGAAAAACGTTTCTACAACCCAAATTTTGTTCCCCTCCCCGGAAAAAGTCATGCCCCAAAGAAAAGGCTGGTTTTGCGGGGGGTGGGGTGGGGTGCCTGAGTGGGCTGAGGCCTGTCTTAAGACATATTGACTTGGCTGGAAAGGATTTGGCTTGTCCAAGTGTTTGCTAATTGCTGGAAATGAAACGGTGTTAGAGGTGGGGGTAGGTGGGAGGGGAGGGGAAACCAACCCAGGAGCCTGGGAGCCCAAGGCCAGCTGTGCTCCCCCCAAAGTGGGGTGGCCACCACTCAGGCAGGCCCTCTTCAGGACCAGCCAAGCACCTGCCTGCTCCCCCAGGCTGTAGACAGGAGGGGTCGCAGCAGAAAGAACTCTGCCTCTCTCTGGATCAATCTGGAGGGCAGAGGGTAGTATGGAATTGGGGCAGCCCAAATCCACAGCTCATGGCCCCTGAAAGCCCTCAGCTTTCCACTGGCAGGCAGGGAGGGGAGGTCAGTGAGCACTGCCTGCCCACCTTCCCAGCCTCTCACCAGCCAGCATTTCACTTCCATCTGCACAGACGAGCCTGACTCTCACCCCATATCCCCAGTGTGGGGTGAAGCAGGGAAAGGGGTCATCAGGTCTTGCCCTCCACTCCACCACTTCCCTCTGACCCCCCTCCCCAACCTCATCCCTTACCCAGGTCTGCTGTCCTTCCCCCCCACAGATGGTAAAATTCCCACCAGGGGCACCAGCCCCCCCCCACACCAATCCCTGCTCTAATGCCAAAAGCCCCCTCCCCAATGGGGGATCCAACCCACAAATAGGGACTAGGAAACACACTGCCCTGAGCCAGCCTGACACGTAAGGTGCCAGGAGGTGCTGGGAGGCACAAAATGTGTCCCCAATGGAGGAAAGGCCCCAGACTGGGCTCAGAGTTTGGCTCTAGGCTTCTTGAAGACTGGGTGATCAGTCAAAGAAGAGCTGGAACCCAGAGGTCTGAGGGGTTCCCCCAGGCTGGTCGATTTCTCCTCAGCAGCATGGGGATCAGCATGGGGAGAGACGGGTCAGGAAGGCCAAAGTCAGCCTCTGAAAAGCTCCCCGCAACTGGTGATGATGGCCCCATGAGGACCCATTAGGATCAGGGCCTGTTCTTCTTTGACAGGCTGGGGATGGGGATGAAGTCAGCAGGGCATGTGTGCATGTGAGAATATTAAGTGTGCGGGTGTGTGTGTGCCTGAGTCAATCTCTTCCTCCCAGAGCTGGTGTGAAGATTTAGTGAGATCACCTGAATGTGTCAAATCCCAAGCAGGTCTGCAATAAGCGATGGTTAAAAATATAGAAGGTGTGGGCTTGGGTGGTATGGGGGCAGGGTGGGCAATTTGTGTGGAGGTGTTGGGGTGGACAGTAACTCGGTGAGAAATGCTGGGTGGATGTTTCATATGAGGGGTGATGAGACAATAGCCCACTGAGCAAGGTGTTGGTGAAGGGATGAGGGACAGCTTTCTACATGAAGATGTGGGTGGAGAGTCCACGAGTGGAGAGCATTGTGATGGGAGGTGTGTTGGAGGCACGGGGGTGAATGATTCACTGGTAGCAGGGCACTGGGGTAGGTGGTCCATGAGAAGGCAGGGGAAGGTGGAGTGGACAGTTCTCATGCTGGGGAATTAGGGAGGATGTCTGGAGTGTATTGGGGTAAATAGTCTATTAGAGCGGCTGGAATCTGAATAGAATTGGAGCAGGAACTTCTGTGCAACGTGTGTATGGGTTGCTTGGAAGCGTGGCTCATATAGGGAGGGGTAGTGACAGTGTTGAGGTGCACAAGTGTTCTGTGATTGGCAGGTCCTCTGAGTTCAGGGAGCAAGGCATTGGAGTACCTGACCTGTGAGTAGGGTGCAAGACTGTCACCTGTGCTGTCACAGCCTGAGATATGAAACTGATGACCTCGGGGCAGGAGCTGGGGTAAGCAATGTCTGAGAGGTGTTGAGAACGCAGGGGACTGTGGTGTGTGACCGGTTGGAGCATATGGTGCAGATGCAGAGTTGGAGCATATGGTGCAGATGCAGAGTTAGTGATGGTCCGTGTATGAGTGTTACAAGGCCACAAGATCTATACACCCAGGGATCCTGGGGACCACAGGTCTATGTGGGTGCCAAGGCGCACAACTCCAGAGAAGTGTTGGCATGTGTGCTGTGTGAAGCTGCTGAGAATTTTGATATGTGGGATGCTAGAGCACAAGGTTGGGCTTCCCAGGTGGCTCAGTGGTAAAGAATCTGCCTGCCAACGCAGGAGGTGCAGGAGACACGGGATCAATCCCTGAGTTGGGAAGATACCCCGGAGGAGGGAATGGCAACTCACTCCAGTCTTCTTGCCTGGAAAATCCCATGGACAGAGGCACCTGGTGGGCTATAGTCCAAGGGGTCGCAAAGAATCAGACATGACTGAGCAACTGAGCACAGAGCACAAGGTTAGTGTGCTGGTCGGTTGGATACATGACCTGAGTGATGAACAGTTGAACTGCCTGGTCTGCAGAGGGACCTGAGTTCATGATGTGGGAGTTTTGGGTGTACAGTGGGGTTCCTGGGTACCAAACCTATTTTTACACTCATTGGAAGATGGCCCGTGGGGGGACCTTATGGGAGTGGATGTTCTCTGTGGGTGTCAGGGTGTTTTGGAGCAGTAAATAGGGTGTTAGACAGATAACGTGTTTGTGAGGATGGTCTGTGGGGTGGCTGCAGGCCTGCCAGTTGCCCTCTGTTGTGGGCTGCTGGAAAGTGTTGACACTCTGGATGGTCTTGGTGTGCTGAAGGTTGGCTGGCAGGGAACTGTCTAGGGGAGTGTCCTGGGGAGTACCAGCAGCTAGTGAACTGGAGAGTTCATTCAAGAACAGCCAGCTCAGAACCCTGGGCAAGGTGTTCTGTTGGGGATGGGCGGGCAGTGCTGAGTGGAGGGGCCCTTGGCAAGGAGATTCCTTGATCCTTTGGGAGTGCATAGGGATCAGGGGACAGAGCTTCCTGGGGAAGATGTATTCACCTCAGGTGAGGGGCCCTGTATGTGACAGGACCTCTGCCCATGCTGGCCTGGGGAGAAGGAGTCTTTGCTGTCCTCCAGTGGAGGTGTAGGTAAAGTGGGTACTTGCTGGGGACAAGCCCAGGCCTGGGGGCAGGAGTCAGGGCAGAGCTGGAGTGGCTGTCCTGGCAGCAGATGGATGCCTCCGCCACCTGATCGCTGCTCCCGCTCCGCCCCACCAGGCCCCTGTGTCCCCTCTGGTTGTGCTCCCATGGGGAGTGGGTGGGTAGGCCCAGCTGAGTGCCTGCAGCCCTCTCCATGGGCTAGAAAGGCGCACAAAGAGCTTCTGGACTGCCTAGCAGGGACTCCTACCATCCTGGGAGCCCGCAGGGATGCACCGCCCCTCATGGCCCCCCGCGAAGGCCTAGCTCCCTCCCCGGGGTGCGCGGCGCCAGAAGGTCTGCGTGGACATTTGTGGGCTGTGTCCACCGGGGGCCCGGCCTGGTGCCCGCGCCCTTACCGTCCTCGGTGGGCACGTAGAGGTTGAGGTACAGGCAGTCCTCGCTCTGGTTCTGCACGTAGGTGGCGGCCGCCTCCAGGTTGTCGGTGAACCACACGGGCAGCATGATGGCCGGCAGCGCCCCGTGCAGGTTCTGCGGGCAGGCGGGCGGCAGGGTCGTGGCGTTGCGCACGCCGGGCCAAGAGGCAGGGGCCTCGGGCGGCTGAAAGCGGCGGGCGCCCAGGGGGGGCGTGGCGTAGGGCACGCCCAGGAACTGCACTACCGGGCCCAGGATCTCGTTGTTGAGCTCGCGCCGCACGCCGCGCACTCGCCCGTAGGCCGTGTTCACCACTGGGAAGCGCTCCTCCCCGAGGCCGCCGAGACCCAGGCCTGGGCCGCCAGGGGCGCCGCCGCCGGGACCCCCTCCCCCGCGCTGAGCCCCCGCCAGCCCCACCAGACACAGCGCCAGGAGCCACATGCTGATCGGGGGACCCCCCCNAAACAGTTTCTGACACAGCTGGTGCACAAGAAACTTTTGGTTGAGTGAGTGAAAGGCCAAACGCATGTGACTGCCACTCTCTCGTCTCAATCAATGGCAACTCAATCTTTACATTGCTCAGTGCCCTAGACTTCAGTTCCTCTCTTATTTCACACTTCTAGAAAATCCATTAGAACTTCTGTAGGCTTTCCCTTTAAAACTTATCTAGAAGCTGACCAAGTCTCATGACTCCTATTGCCTCCACCCTGCTTATCATCTTTTATTTTTTTTCTGCATTGGGCCTTAGTTGTGGCATGTGGGATCTGTTAATAGTTCTTTGACCAGGGATCAAACCTGGGCCCCCTGCCCTGGGAACGCAGTGTCTTAGCCACCGGACCACCAGGGAAGTCCCCCTGCTTATCATCTGTTGCCTGTATTACTGCGACCTCCTCACTGGTCTTCCTGTTCTTGCCGTTCTGCAGTCTATTCTCTAGAAGAGTGATCTTTGTAAAATTAATTAGAATCATTCCACTCTTCTGCCTCCATCACAGAGTAAAGCTAAAGGGCCACGAGCCCTATAAACAGACCTCCCCTCACTCCTTTCTTTAGTTTCATCTCTGACTCCCCTGCTCCGCCACACTGGCCTGCTTGCTATTCCTTGAACCAAATGAACATGCTACCCCTTGAGAGGGTGACACTTGCTAGTCCCCCCCAACAAGGAAAGCTCCTCTTCTCATGGCTTGCTGCCGTGTTCCCTCCAGGTCCTTACTCCAGCATCACCTCAGAGGCCTCCTCAGACAATCCTTCTTAAAAGTGTAACCCCCCCCCCAAAACAAACAACTGTAACCCCACCCCCGACCTTAGCACTTCTGGGCTTCCTTCCTTCTGGGGTTTATTTTCTCCAAAGTACGTGTCATATATTCTATGTTACTGCTTTTATCTGTTGCCGGTCTCCCTTCATTAGCAGATAAGGTAACGAGCACTAGGATTTTTGTGCTTTGGTCACTGCTCTATCCCCATGCCCAGAACCGTGTACACAGCATGCTTTCAACACAAGTTTGTTGAACGAGCGAGTGAATGACAGAACGCTCTCTTCCAGTCCTGTAGGTGGGAACTTAGTAGAACTGGGTGCGTCCTCATTTTCCTGCCCCGGGCCCTGATACAGCGCCTGCACACAGTGAGCATCCTAAGGAAGCGACCAGAAGCCCTGTGTCCTCAGGCGTGCTGGAGGCCGGGGACCGCGTAACTCGGCAAACGGCTCCCAAAGAGAGCTACCTGGCAGCTTCCTGCATTAACTGTCCGCCTTGGAGGGCAGTTTTCCCCAAGGACAAGAATGTGAGTCTGAGGGACGGGAAATGAAGGAGGAGACGCTGGTGGTCTTGGAAGAAGTGGAGCCAGCGTGCTCTCCCGGCGCCCGCACACCTCAGGCGACACCGGGTGACGCCATCCGCTCCACCGCCCCAACCCTGCGGTTGCTCGGGCGACCGGCCGCGTCTGAGCGCGTCTGCCCCGGGACCAGCCGCTCGCCTCGCGCGTGGGGCCCTGGCTCCCCGGCGCCGCCCGGCGGAGTCCAGGAAACGCCCTTCAGGCCGGCCCTCCTGGCTCACCGGGACCCTCCAGGCGGTGTCCGCGCCCCGCGATTCCGGGTAGAGCTTGTCCAGGCTGTAAGCGCTCCGGAACTCGGTGCCCGCTACCTGTCTGTGCAGAGCCCGGTGGCAGCAGCGTGTGGGCGGCGGCAGCAGCCAGGCCTCGGCTCGGCTCAGACCCCAACGCAGGCACCTGGCGGCCGCCATGTTCGGCCCTCAGGCCCGCTTCCGGTGTGTTCTTCCTCTCGCGGTCCGCAGGCCCGCGCTTCCCTCGGGACTTTGGTTCCGCTAGGCTTTGAGCGCCTGCCGTCGGTAGGAATCGAGAACGCCCAGCGTTTCCCTCACGAGAAGCCTGTTAGAGGCTTCCTTGCTCCCGGAAGGCCCTGAGCGTAGCTGCCGCGATGGGGAAGACGCTGGCGAGCTCTCAAGGCAGCCTCCTGGTGAAAAGAACCCCAGACACGCCACTTCTCTCCCCTTTAGTCTGTGCCCTCCCGGTCCGCGCTTCCCCCCAATCTTACAGCATCAACGAGGCCTGCCCACGTTCATCGCCACCCACCCCAACCACCCCCCTCCCCTCTGCAGGGACCCATGTAGAAAAGTCTGAGGCTGAGGTGAGGTCAAGATGTGTTAAATGTCTAGGATAGCCAGAGGGGAAGGAGGGCCAGTTCCCCAGACTACCCAACACACCCCCTTCCAGCAGGGGTCAATCCCTCCCAGGCAGGCTCTCCTCTGGGGACTCAGGAGTCCCAGTTCTCACCTCCCAGGGAGGGATGAGACAGACAGGGAAGAGAAAATAAAAATACCAAGTCATTAATTAGCAGGAAGTGGCGGGTTTGTTTATATGTGTTAATTACTCTCGAGCTGTAATTTCATGGCACTGAACCCCCACCCCAGGCCAGACTTGGGCCTTTCTTGGGACTGCACAACCCCAGCACTTTCCCTTTCCTTCAACATCTCATTCTTGAAGGGTCTGTGTAGAGGGGGAGACCCCTCTACTCCAGGCCCTCTTCATTTCTCTCCTCAAAAGTTAAGGTGTCTTGAGGCAGGGTCTAGACAGGGAGGAGATGCTGGAGGGGCAAATCTGGGGACAGATGTGTGATCCTGCAGCCGGTTGCCGGGCGACGGGATGCTGCCCCGCAATGTTACCTCGGCAACGAGCTGCAGCTTTAACCCCAGAGGGGGAGGGGTCTGGAGGAAGAGGGGAAGGGGCTGGATGGGTTATGGGGTCCACTCAGGGCATGAAGAGGAGAGCAGAGGCACGAATCAGAACGCTGGAGTTTCCCCGAGTCTTTAGCATGGAGGAAGAACTATATATGTTGGGGGCAGCTGGAGACTGGGGGCAGAGAACCCTGAAAGAACCACCTCTTGCCCCTTGTTGGCCAGTCAGAACCTAGCCCTAGTGACCAGGCCTCTGGCTGGAGAGAAGGGCTGCTGGGGTGGGTTTGAGGGCAATCAGATGCACCCATCAACAGTTACCCTTCCACAGTCTTGAATAGCCTTGACCCCAGACACCTCTTCCTCCATGCCTGGCATTTTGAGTCATAGGGGCAAACCGTTTTGCTCTGGGGGCAAACCATGGCTTCTTTGCATCCCCTTCCAGCTCTTCACCTCCCCTTCCCCTTGCCAGCCCCTCACAGTTGCTGTTCTGATGCCTGGGTGCTCAGGGCAGCAGGGGCAGGACTAAAGGGGCAGACTAAAGGGGCAGACACCCAGGTCATCTCAGCAAGCCCCCGCCACCCTCCCCCCC
>SJYA01002932.1:3221962-3241561 GCA_006410615.1 Neotragus moschatus | reverse complement strand
TTTTTTTTTTTTTTTTAAGTATTGGAGCAGGGAAGGAATTAAAAGAGAAAGCAAATAAAGAATTTTGGAGTTTCTGTTCATCTAACCTCATAAAAGAGAAAGGGCAAAAACTGTCAACCTTTGAACTCCTTCCCTTTCCCAAGACCGAATAAGGGAGGCTTGGGTTTGGGTGGAGTCACTGTTCACTTAAGGTTAACTTGTTATGAGGTTCTTAAACTGATGGGCATTAGAGTCATAAAGAACGCTTGAACTAATGCAGATTCTTACCAAAGCCCTCTTCAGGGCCTGGGAATCTATTCTAACAAGCTCATCTTGTGGTACTGATGCTCACTAGCATTAAGACTAGATTTTGGTAGGGTAGTGGTTTTCTGGGACACCCACTTACTCTAGAAGTCAAGGTTAAGGCAAGGTGGGATGGGGTGTCATTACTTACAAAATACTTTGGGGTTCAAAGCTGAGACTGAACATCATGTGTTGGGAGTCAGAAAATGCTTCACAGTGCTTGAGATGATTCTTAAAAAGAGTTCTGTTGTGTGGCTGAAACACAGGGAGGGGCATGGGGCCACCTGTCGTGTGGGCTGAATTTCTTAAGGCAGAAAAGGAGTGAGAAAAGGTGCCAGGCAGGCTGGAGTAGCACCCACAGCAGAGAACTGGATGGTATTTAGGGGGCTAATTTTTGTTAAAGTGTTCATCAAGTGTTGGGTCATGTGTCAGACAAACGTTACAAGGAAATTGAACCAAATGGTTGGACAAGACAAATATTATCTTTCCCTACTGCGGTTTTCATCTAGTACTGGAAACACATTAAACATCTGAACACAAATATATCACTATGAGATGTTCTATGTGCTTGAAGGAAAAGAATAGGGAGGCCAGAACAATGAGCAAGGAAGGGTGTGTCCCTTGAGTTAGGAAGGCCTCACAGAGCAGGGCCCCTTAAGGCTGGAATCAACCATGCACAGAGTGGTGAGGAAATGTGGTTTTTGGCAGAAAGAATACCTAGTAAACAGGCTGAAATGGAGCAGTTTGAAATCCTTGAGGCTGGAGAGAATTGAGCAGATTGGAGAAAGAGCAAAAGCAGCTTGGCTGACATACAGTGATTAGAGGGTCTCCCATGGCCAATGTAGGCCTTGCAGGCAGTGGTGGTGAAGCACTCAGAATTTATTTCCAGTGCGACAGTAAATCATTGAAAGGTTTAAAGTGAGGGAGTGCTAGAGTCCGATTTATATGTTTAAAAGATTTGGAGAACCAATCAGAGGACAGTGAGTATACCAACAGAGACCAGCCCAGAAGCCACTGGAGGTCCAGCTGTGAGATGGTGATGGTGGCTTGGCTGAGAAGGAAAGAAGTGGTGAAAATGGTCCAATTTAGAAGATGAAAGAGAGGGAGATTTCTGGTTTATGCACCTGGTTAGGTGGAAGTGCTGTTACTCAGATAAGAAACACTGAAGGAAGGGACAGATTGAAGGTCAGTTTTGGACACTTGCTTCTGAAATGACTGGGAAACATCTGAGTGGAGATACCAAGCAGGTAACTGGGGAGCTCAGGGAGAGCAATCTGGCCTCAAGTTTACTTCACAACCCTCTCTGGTCAGTCTTCTATCCCACCTCTTCCCCATTCATGGGGAAGATTCCATGAATCACTATGATCTTGTTTGCCAGACCCAGTGGATGATTTTCAGTCTCATCTCTCTCAGCCTCTGCAGCATTTGACACAGTTGGCCACACTGTGCTCAAAAACATCCTATTTCTTCTGTGACACCACTCTCCTGGTCTTCTCTCTCTATGGCTGCTTTACCAGATTCTTGTCTACCTGGTTTAACCAAATTTTAATTAAAAGAGAACTCATGCAAATGTATTTTAATTTCACCTTTTAAAATGTCTATTTTTGTGTATATTTTATAAACGTGGATGTTTGTATAGTATCCTGTCAGTGCNTCTCTATGGCTGCTTTACCAGATTCTTGTCTACCTGGTTTAACCAAATTTTAATTAAAAGAGAACTCATGCAAATGTATTTTAATTTCACCTTTTAAAATGTCTATTTTTGTGTATATTTTATAAACGTGGATGTTTGTATAGTATCCTGTCAGTGCATACTTAATTTTTGTGAAGGGGTGCATTCAAAAAGGTGCAGACCATTCAGCTGAGTGAGATAGTTTCTAGGTAATTTCATTTGGCCTATAGCTTTAATTACAACTTGCATACTTCTGTTTACTTGGCTGCACTGGGTCTTAGTTGTAGCATGTGGGATCTAGTTGCCCAAGCAGAGATTAAAGAACCCAGGCCCTCTGCATTGGAAGTGCAGAGTCTTAGCAACTGGACCATCAGGGAAGTCCCTCCATACTTTTAAATCCAGAATTTATCTCTGACCCTAGTCCCTGCTAAATTCTATACCCCTGTAGCATCTATAGTGTATCATAGTGTTTAGTGGAGACCTGTAGGAATTAGGTGATGAAGAGAGAAAGGGGCATCTTCCAGACCAGGGCAAGTGCTTTGGAGGCAAGAACCCCATGCCTTCGAGACTGGAAAGGATTCCTGGTGGCTGGCTTAAAGATCATGAGATGGTCAATAGTGAAAGATGAGAACAGATGGGGCCAAATGATGGGAGTGCTTTGTGCTGAGGGGTTGGACTCTTCTGAGGGTAATGGTGTGGGGATGGGTGGCTGGAGCATTTATATCCAGACGGGAGGCATAAACTGAGGTATATTAGTAGAGGATCAAAATATCACTTGATTGTAAAGATGAGGGGATGTCCTTGGCAGTCCAGTGGCTAGGGCTCTGTACTTTCAATGCTGTGGGCCCAGGCTCAATCCCTGGTTAGAAAACTAAGATCCCACAGACTACGGTGTGGCCAAAAAATGAAGATGAGTAAAATAAGGCCTCAGATCTCCAGAGTGCCGGTGGCAGAGCCAACATTGGATCCCAAGGCTCCTACCTCCCAGTCCAGTGCTCTTCATCTCAGGCATCATTTGGAGTGCAGGGAACCTCCAGGCCGAGGAGACCCTGGCAGTCCATAGATTGTATCCCTATTACCTTTGCTTTGATCCTCCAAGTGGGTCAGACTCTTGAGGAACCAAGCTAAATAAGGCCCATGTGGTAATTGGTAATTACTACACATCGTATCCACTTCCCACTGAACAGTCCTACTAGTCAGTGGAAAGTGAAGCTATGAGAGGTGAAGCAACTTGTCCTATATCCTACAGCCAAGACCTGGGGAAGTTGTGATTCAAACTCTCTTCTATCCAGTTCCCAAAGCTAAGATTTTTTTCTTTGTATGTACCAAGAAACTCAAAATTTCAGCAGTGAAAATAGACACTTTAATTTGATATAGTGTGTTCAGGTTACAAGTAGATATTGAACTTGTTTTGCCTTTGGGGGACTGGTAAGACTCATTTGCTGAGCTCAGCATGAATAGTTCACCAGAGGAGACTAGATTATACTGGTAGTAAGTCAATTGGAAAATCAGAGTGCTTAGAGCTCAGGATGGAATGAGCGGGCAGGAAATGACCAAGCAATAAGAGTGAAGGGCCTCCTGGACCAAGTCTGAGTCAGCTTTGACTTCCATTTTCCTTACATCCTATATCCAAGCTATCATGAAATCCTGTTGGCTCAAATACAGAACTTGAAACTGACCATTTCTCACCACCTCCATTGATTGCTACTAGCCTGACAACTGGTCCAAGCCACCATCAAATCTCTTCTAGTTTTTTGCAAGAACTTCCCTTGAGTTCCCTGTTGAATTCTCAAAAGGTTCCTATGTCTGCACCTCACTTCAGATATGTGCTTGTGCTTAGCCACTCAGTCATGTTTGACTCATGACCCCATGGACTGTAGCCCATGGGGCTACAGAGGACCAGGCTCCTCTGTCCATGGGATTATCCAGGAAAGAATACTGGAGTGGGTTGCCATGCTCTCCTCCAGGGGATTTTCCCAACCCAGGGATTGAACCCAGGTCTCCTACATTACAGGTAGATTCTTTACTGTCTGAGCCACCAGGGAAGCCCTTACTTCAGATATTCTAATGTAATTGAAATGAAGTGGGACCCAGCCAGAGGTTTTTTAGTTTAGTTTTGTTGTTTAGTTGCTCGGTTGTGTCTGACTGTGACTCCATGGACTGTAGCCCGCCAGGCTCCTCTATCCATGGGATTTGTTTAGATTTAATATGTATTTAGCTGTGATATGTCTTAGTTGCACCACCTGGGATCATCCATCTTTGTTGCAGCATGTGGGATCTTAAGTTGTGGCATTCGAACTGTTAGTTGAGGCACCTGGGATCTAGTTTCCTGACCAAGAATGAAACCTGGGCCCTCTGCTTTGGGAGCGCAGAGTCTTAGCCACTGGACCACCACGGAAATCCCAGAGGTATTTTTTAAAGCACCCCAGATGATTTGAACTTGTGGCTAGGGTTGAGGACCACTCTTTTAATATGTGAATCTCAAGTCTCTCTGGCCAAATCCTCTAACACTTTGCCTTTCATTCAGTAGAAGCCAGTGGTCTATAGGGCCATATTTGATCTGGCCTCCTGTGACCTCTCTTTCCTCATTCTTTTCATTGCAGCCACACTGGGCTTTGGTTAACTGAACAAACAAGGTACACTTCTACCTCTGGGCCTTTCCTCTTGTCCCCTCTACCTGAAAAACTCTTCACCTAGCAATCGGCATGGCTTAATCCTCAACCTTCTTTAGGTCTGTGCTCAAACATCACCTCAGTGATGATGCGTTTCTACTTCACCCTCTTTAAAATTGCAACTCCTGCTCACCATTCTTCTTTCCCTGCTCTATTTTTCCTTATAGCACTTGTCACCGTGTGACTTCTGATGTATTTTATGTACATTGTTTCTTCCTGGGGAGATTAGGAATTTTGTTACTTTTTTTAAAAAAATGCTACATACCTTTTTTGATTGCTTGTCTGAAATACAGTAGGGGCTCACTAAATCTCCGCTGAATAACTGAATTTCCATTTGTTTTGGTGGAGGTTGGTACATGGTTTGGGCCAGGTAGAATCTGTGGCACTAAGGGATACCAGGAGAGAGGTCTGGCACTTGGGTTTGAAACAGATGATGCTGAAGCTGTAGGACCAGCCCAAAGGAACAGGGACAGAGGAGCTGGCAAACCTGCTTCTCCCTATGTTCATCTTGCTGGGTGAGACCCCCATCTGCCTGATAACCAGACAGGCAACAGAAGTCATCCTGGACTCCTCACCTCCGCATCTCACCTCTCAAGCAAGTTCTCTATTATTGTCTAAATATAGCCAAAGTCTGCCGCTTCCCGTCTGTCTACACTATCACAGCCATCCCCTCCCCCAGACTACTGGCAACAACCTAGTCTTAGGTGCCTCTGTTCTCCACCATGCAGTTTAAATGGTTTTCTAAAATAACTGACCTCCCTCCGTCGTCATAAAATCTTTCAGTGGGCTCCTGCTGCCCTGGGGGCCAAAGCCCAGCTCCCACAAGGCCTTTTGCGCACGTGGCCCGAATTCTTATCTAAAAGGAAATTTCTTGCCACTGAGCCTTTAGGCCCCCAAGGCGCAGGACCCCCTCACACCTCCTGGCCTGGGCTCAGGACTCCAAGTCGAGGAAGTGATGCCTGTTGGGGAGGGCCTGCCTGCGTCCGGGCTGCCTCGTTAGCCTCCTGAGCCTTGCCTCTCGCACGCTCGTTACTGACACTGTCTGGCGACCTGTCGCGTGGCTGGGGGCGCCTGAAGGAAGTATTGTAATTGCAAAGTGTCCGTGTGGGTCACTGCTGCGTCAGGTAGAGAAGACGGNGGGGTGGGAGGGTGGGCGGTGTGGCTGAGGTGGGGGTTGGTGCCTGAGTCCGGCCAGCCAGGCCAGACCCTGAGGAGGCCTCCCTTTGCTGGTCCTTTGCTCGCCCCCTTCCCACCCTCTCTCCACCTTCCCATCCTCTTTCCAGACTTCTCCAAAGAACTTCTCACCCCTCCCCAGACTTCCTCCTCAGTATCTCGTTCCCCCATCACTCTTGCCCCGTGCCCCCTTCAACGGAATCCTCCACCTCCCTCAACCAGCGCGGCACCCACGAAATGAATAACCCCTGGTAGAGAGACCCACCCAGGGCCCGGGGATAAAGCTAAACAGGACAGAGTCCCTGAGAGGGCTTCATGGCACTCTGATGCAGAAAGCCGGCCTGGCCCAGCTTTCTGGGCTGTGAAATGGCGCCACGACCGAAGTGTTGATAGTGGCGCAGGTAGTCAGCTGCAGGTAGTCAGCTCCAGACCGCACCAAGTCTCTAAGACTAAAGCCCCCTGGGCCTTTCCACCTGCTCTGAATGTCCTTTCCCAGTCTCATGTGCTGCCCCCGAAATGGACCTTTTGGGGAGCTCCCCAGGGTGGAACATGTGGGGGGCTCTGGAACAAGTGGGGTAGAGACAGCTTCTGAGTGGCTCCTCAGCCCGATTCCAGCTTGGTACCTGGTTTTNCCCCTGGGCCTTTCCACCTGCTCTGAATGTCCTTTCCCAGTCTCATGTGCTGCCCCCGAAATGGACCTTTTGGGGAGCTCCCCAGGGTGGAACATGTGGGGGGCTCTGGAACAAGTGGGGTAGAGACAGCTTCTGAGTGGCTCCTCAGCCCGATTCCAGCTTGGTACCTGGTTTTGGTGATCCAGGGCCGCGCTCCATACCTCAGGGCACAACTTCCTATCTCTGGCACTTCCTGGCCTCCTTCTGGCCCCTCCCACCTGTTACCTCTGCTGACACCAGGGTTCTGTACACTTCTGTTTGCCCTGTGGGGCGGGACAGTCTGGCTTCAAGAAGGCTCTGAGAAGGAGCAAGCCCTCTTCCATTCCCTCACGGGTCTCAGGACCAGTCTTAGGCCATCTGGCCTGTGTCCTTCTGTCCCAGGGATAGATGTGTGAGCATAGCAGATGCAGTCTCCAGAGTCCCGTGGGGGACAAAGCCCCCTCATCTTGGTAAACATATGGAAAATTCCAGCATTGATGGGGAAATTGTAGTTCACAGTTCTCCTCTTGTGGTTTTCTTGCCAGCTCTCTTGCCCTCCCACCAGGGCAGATAACAGATGTGATTGTTCCCTGCACATGTCTCATCTCTTATTTGCTGTGGACTGGCTCCACACCGGAGGGGCTGGATCTGTCAGGTGTCCTAAGGTACCTGGGACAATGTAGGCCTATAACAGGTACAGTGCGTATCGTCTATGAAGAAGTCTGCTCAGTCTAACTGCCGAGCCCTGGGTAGTGAAAAGTGTGGAGTCCTGACTGCTAGATCACCAGGGAATTCTCCAGCAATTACTATTCCCATTTATAAAACCCAGAGATGGTTTCTGCCTGCTCTTGACCTTTCAGTCAACATCTTCTTTCACTCAACATTTTTTTGTTTGGTTGAGGTTTTTCTTTTTTCCCAAATTTTTATTTATTTATTTTTAGCTGTACTGGGTCTTTGTTGCTGCGAGAGGGCTTTCTCTAGTTGCTGAGAGAGGGGGCTACTCTCTAGTTGTGGTGGTTGGGCTTCTCATTGCAGTGACCTCTCACTGCAGAGCATGAGTTCTAAGTTTCGCAAATTATAGAGCTCAGTAGTTGTGGCCAGTGGGCTTAGTTACCCTGTGGCATGTGGGCTCTTCCTGGCTCAGAGATCGAACCTGTGTCCCCTTCATTGGCAAGCAGATTCTTAACCACTGGACCACCAGGGAAGTCCCTTGTCCAGTTTCTTGATGGGAAACACACCAGTTCCATGAGCATCTTCAGGAAAGAGCAGGTGAAACCTGATTTTCCTCTGGATGTCCAGTGTCCTCACAGATCTGGGTGCACTGGAAGTCCTCTGGGTATTGAATGAATGAATACATGCTGTGGAGCACATGGTGGAATATGAAGGTTGATGCAGCAGGAGAGGCTGGCAGAAGCCAAACTAGGTGTCAGATCATCCTTCCAGCAGGCTTTCACTGTGTCAGGTTCTGGGGACCCAGGTGAACAAGCTGGCACGATCCCTGACCTGGTTGGGTTCAGTCTGCAGGGCCTTGCAGAATACGCTCAGGAGCTCAGGCCTTTCCTTAAGGCTCTGGTACGCCCTGAAAAGTTTTAACAGAAGAGTGACAGAACCAACCCGAGGTGTAAAGAGGCTGGGAAAAGGTGAGAGAGAAAAAGGAGGGAACTCAAGGAAGAGGCTCTGACCATTGGCTCAGGGGAGAGAGGCTGCCCTGCTGGCCTTGGTGCAGGATGGAGAGGAGACTGAGGAGGGGGCACTCCCGACTGGACTCTTGGCCTGGTTCCTCTGTGCTCCAGCAGGAAACCAGAGGCAGAGGCTCCACCCACCTTTGTCTTTGACTTGGAAAAAACCCCAGGAAATCAGAGGCCTCTTTATCCCCCTTTGTTTCTTATTTTTGGAGTTAAGCTTCTCTCCTCCCCCACCTTTGCCAATAAAGATGATGGGGTATGGAGGAGCAGAGCCTGATGGTTCTCACCCCCACCTCTGGAGGCCTGCCTCCAGGCTGAGATGGGGCATCCAGCTAACACTTAAACTTGGAGGCCCAGAGCACCACCCCCTTCCACCCTCTCCATCTGTCTTTCCCCAACTTCTGCCTGGCCCTGCAGGCTCTGCATCCGAGAAAGATGAGCACATTCACACCACCAGAGCCAAGTTTTCTCCACAGGGCAGAGAACCAGGAGGACAAGCAGAGATGGCGGCCCGGTGGCCAACCTCCCCTCCCCCACCTTGGGTTTGGCAGATGGGTAGGACCCATCCTTCTTCAGGAACCATACTGGTGCCTCTGCCTTCTCCCTTTCTGCCCTGATCCTNACCAGAGCCAAGTTTTCTCCACAGGGCAGAGAACCAGGAGGACAAGCAGAGATGGCGGCCCGGTGGCCAACCTCCCCTCCCCCACCTTGGGTTTGGCAGATGGGTAGGACCCATCCTTCTTCAGGAACCATACTGGTGCCTCTGCCTTCTCCCTTTCTGCCCTGATCCTCAGCATCACTGAGCTTTCCCCCTTTTCCCTGACCACATCAACCTCTCAGCAGAGGAAAGCCCCCCAACATTCTGGTTCTCTCTCTCCTCTGAGCCTTTGCACGACTATTCCCTCTTCTTGAAAGTCTTCCCACCCTTCTCCAAATCTGGCCTTGCTAAGTTCAGGCAGCCTACCCCTAATCTGGTCTGGACTCTTCCCCTACACCCTAAGATCCTTGTGCTTTCTTCTCATTGTACTCATTGCTCTGATAGAATTTGCCAGTAACTTGTCTGTCTCTCCTGCTAGATTCCAAGCTCCAGGTAGAATATGACTTCATCTTGTCTGGGCATTGCTATGTCCCCCATGCCCAGTATGGTATCTGACTCATATGATAAGTGCTCAGTAACCTTTGTTGAACAAATGGATGAGACAGAGTCATCTGGGTAGAGTGAAGCAAAGGAGATTTTTGACATCAGGAGCTCATTTGATGGGAGTGATGGGGATGGGAGTTTCTAAAGTTAATCCATAAGTGTTCTCCTGGTGAACCTACCCCTGCCCCCTCCCCATGTGACACTCCCTGGCCCCACATAGTTAGCTCTCCCCAGACCCTTGAGTAACATCCTCTTGTTCCATCACCCCATCTCCATCTCCCAGGACCCTGAGGTCCCATTCTTTTCCAGTTTACATTTGCTCACTAGTTAATGGAGTCACCAGCCCACCACCTTGTATCTATTTGCCAGTTTTCTTTTCAAAGTGGAAGCAGTCTTAAATCTTCCATATTCCAACAGGCTCATAATGGACCTGAGGGCTAAGACTCTAAGCTCCCAATGCAGGGGGCTCAGGTTCCATCCCTGGTCAGGGAACTAAATCCCACATACTGAAACTAAGAGTTTGCATGCTGCAACTAAAGATCCCATGTCATGCAACTAAGATCTATTGGAGCCTAATTAATTATTATTATTTTTTAAACCAGTAGCTGAGAGCTCACTTCTGGAGTCTGACTATCTGAGTTTGGATCCTTCCATCCTATAAATCTGGGCAAGTTATTTCATGTTTGTACACCTCTGTTTCCTCATCTTCAAGATGAGATTATTAGGAGTATCTACCTGCAGGGTTATTGAAGAATTAACTGTGCCCATGAGTGTGGTAGCCAGTCTCCAAATCAGCTCCCAGTGAACTTCCTCAGCTGGTATCACAGTGTCATGCCTTTCCACAATGATCTGTGTAATCCATGGGGTTCCCAGGTGTTGCAGTAGTAAAGAACCTGCCTGCCAGTGCAGGAGATGCAAGAGACACAAGTTTGATCCCTGGGTTAGGAAGATCCCTGGAGAAGGGAATGGCAACCCACTCTAGTATTATTGCCTGGAGAATCCCGTGGACAAGGAGCCTGGCATGCTATAGTCCATGGGGTCACAAAGAATGTAATCAATGGGATATTGTGAGGATGATGTGTGACTTCAGAGCTAGGTAGTGAAAGGCAGTGTGGCTTCCACCTCCCTCTCTTGGATCATTCACTCTGGAGGAAACCAGCCACCATGTCCTGACAGTCAAGTAGCCCAGTGGAGAAGCTCCTCTTGTTGAGAAGTTGAGGGCTCCTCCCATCAGCTGACACCAACCAGCCAGCCAGACATTTGAGTGAGCTATCTTGGAATCTTGAAAGCTGATCCACTAGCCCTTAGATGTCTACAACCCTGACCTACATCTGGACAACATCCTTACCAGAAACTCTGAGCTGGAAACACTCATTTTAGCTGCTTCTATATTTCTGATTCACAGAAACCATGAGATAATAAGGGTTTACTGTTTAAGACAATAGAGTTTTAGAATAATTTGTTGCACAGCTATAGGTAAACAACACATAGTCTGACACATAGTCTCCATATCTGTTAACCTTCATTAACTTCATCTTACAGGTAGGAAGACTGAAGCTCAGGCTGGTGAACTGATGTTTTTTCATGTTCATATACAGCTATTAGGAAGTGGCAGTCAGACATGACTGAAGCGACACAGCAGCAGCAGCAGCAGCAGCAGCAGTGCCAGCCATATCCTTAACCCAGGGCCTTTTGTTGTTGTTGTTGTTATTACTTTTGGCCACACCACCATGGCATCTAGTATCTTAGTTCCCTGACCAGGGATCATCGAACCCAAGGTCCCTGCAGTAGAAGCACTAAGTCTTAACCACTGGGCCCCAAGGAAAGTCCCAACCCAGGGCTTTTAGTGCCAGGTTCTAGGCTCTTCTTTCTGACTCACCATCCCAGTTATCCACTGTTGAGTAACAATACCTAGTGGCATTAAATAACTATTTTATTATGCTCTGGACTTTGTGTCTAGAACTCCAACAGGACACTGTAGGAATGGTTTATCTCTGCTCTTCTATGTCTGCGGCCTTGGGTGGAAAACCTGATAGTCTGGGGATGATGATCTGAGAGCAGAGGGCTGCGTTACTTACACATCTGGCAGCAGATACTGGCTTTTGGCCAAATCCCTTCACGGGGACCCTTAAAATAGGCCGGGCATCCTCATAGCATGATGACTGAGTTCCAGAGTGAGTGTCTCAAAAGGCAGAAGGTGACAGATTCTTAAGGCCTGGGCTCAGAAAGTGGCTCAGTATCACTTCTGCCACATTCAGTGAGCCAGCTAAGCCATGGAACCCAGATTCAAGGGAAGGATACATAGCACCTACCTCTAGGTAGGCAGTATGTCAAAGAGTATGGGGCCATTGTTTAAAACTGCCACACCCATAGCAGCCTCCTGATTGGTGAGGGGCTCTGAAAAACCGTCCCTGCCCTGACAGGCCACACACTGGTAGGTTGGCCTCATGTGCACAAAACAAACACTAACTCTACCAGAGCCTCCTGTACGAAGTGTTCGTGAAGGGCTTACCCAGGGAAGACATATCACAAGGGTTCAGAGAAGGTGCTGTAGTCATCAGTGACACTTCCTGGCATCTCCCATGTGCCAGGCTCTGAGGGAACAGACCCAGAACCTTAAGCGGTGGCTTTAGAGAGTAGTGTGTGGTACAGCAGGAAGATGTGTAAAGAAACACCACTACCCGAGGTAAACAGGTGCCACACAAGAGAAGCCTGGAGCAGACTCACTCCACTTAGCCTTGGGGGCTCAGAGAAGGTTTCTCAGAAGAGGGGATATCTGAGCCAAAGGAGAAAGTCTTTCCAGGTAGAGGAACAAGCCTGGGCAAAGGAAGGAGATATGAGGTAACAGTATTTGGGCAACTAGAAGTGACTCAGAGTGGCTGTGGGATGGGCAGAGCTGAGGTGAAGCCCCAGCGGACACCAGGGGGTCAGATTCCAAGAAGCATTACCTACCAAGATAGACCACTTACTGGTAAGAAGTGGGCGCATGGCATGAGGGGAGGAGGATGACTGTGACCCTGTTGGCCATGCCATTAAACCTGAGAAATCCCGGGAGTGGGCTGAAGATAGGTCTAGAAAGGTGGACATGTGGAGTCTGAGATGCCTGTGGGGCATTCAAGCAGGATTCCAGCTCTGTGTCCAGACAGTTCTGGCCTGAGGACTAAAGAAGACGAGGAGAGCTGCAGGTGGAGAGTCTTGAATGTCATATCAAGGGCCAACTCTATATTCTATAGGCAAAGACAAGCTAGGGAAGGTTTTAAGTAAGAGATTATAGTGGCTAATACTTAATGAGGGCCCATTACATGTTGGGCAAAGTCCCAAGTATTTTATATGAACTGATTTGGACCTCACAGTCATTCTGTAAGGAAAGTGCCACTGCACTGAAATTAAGATATTTTCAATTGTAATATATACCATTATGCTATGACATGTCTTCAATTTAAAATGGGTTCTTCAGAGATGTTAAAATATAGATCGAAGGAACAAAGGCCAAGGAATCAAAGAAGTACATGATCCGCATTTAAAACATGAGGAAACAGGAACAGAAAAATAACTTTCCCAAGGTTTGTTAAGTGCCAGAGCCAGGATTTGAAATCACACAGCCCAACTCCAGAGCCCAAGTTTTCAAGCATCATTTGATGCTGGACAGGAGGGTCTAGTGATGTGGAGTTTTAAGAAGACCAGTGTGGGGACTTCTGTAATGGGCCAGTGGTTAAGAATCTGCCTTCCAACGCAGAGGGCACAGGTTCCAGCCCTGGTCGAGGGACTAAGATCCCACCAGCAGCAGGCAAACTCAGCCCATGCACGATAACTAGAGAGTCCCCACCCCACAATTAAAATCCAACACAGCCAGGAAAATAAAGTAAATATTAAAAAAAAAGAAAAAGAAAAAGACCAGTGTGTTTGCTAAGGGTACAGAGTGGGCTTTAGGGGAGTGAGCAGAGTCAGATGCACATTTGGGAGACTGGGCTCCACAGGGAGAAAGAGGGTTCCAGAGAGGGCTGGGGCCCATAGAGCAGGAGGAGGGGCAGAGAGGAGCAAGGTCCTTCAGGGATGGGCAAAACTGTTGACCCACTGCATGTTGGGTGTGAGAAGGACAGCTCTAAAATGCTGAGCCTGGAAAGAGGGCACATTCTTGGGGGGCTTGAGACAGCTCCCGGAGACAAAGGAGAGCTGCTGTGGCTGGGGTGTCAGCAGGGCGCTTCTCACCCCAGTGTGGGTGGCAGCGTTGTTCGGTGCCTGGCTGGCAATCACTTAGTATTTATCAAATGAGTGAATGTTTCAATTGTTGTATGAGCTTGGGCATGCCATATGATCTCTGGGTTCCATTTTTGGTATAAAATGAAAGCATTGGACTAGAATGTGTAAAACAAAATGGAAGGTGTTTCTCCAGAAGGGATAAATTACTCCTTTCTCTCTATCTCCAGCACCTTTACAGATTCCCCCAAACAGTAGTTCTAACCCTGGCTGGCTGTAAATTAGATTAACTGAGGCCCCATATGAGACCACTAAACTCTGAATCTCTGGAGACAAGACCCAGCAACAAGTAGTTTTTTTAAGATGACCAGATGACTCTACATGCAGTCTCCCAAGTGGCGCTAGTGGTAAAGAACCCACCTGCCAACGCAGGAGGCATAAGAGACACAGGTTCCATCCCTGGGTAGGGAAGATCCCGTGGAAGAGGGCATGGTAATCCACTCCAGTATTCTGGTCTGGAGAATCCCATGGACAGAAGAGCCTAGTGGGCTACAGTCCATAGGGTCACAACTGAAGTGACTTAGCACGCACACACACAGCTGGTTAAGAACTGGAAGCTTTGGTTCCAGTTTGAACTTCAGTATCCAGTTTGAAAACCATGGGGCTGTGTGAAGGCAAGGATCCCTCCCAGGCCTAGGCCCTTGGAACGTGACTTATAGTTGGACCAGGCCTCTCTTTTCATGTCCCATCTCCCATCCCCCATATCCAAACTCCTGATAACCAAGGGCACAGACACCAAGGTTTCTCAACCACACACTGCTGACTGTTTAGACCGGATCATTCTTTGTCCTGGAAGACATTCCCATGCATTTTCAGATGTTTACTAGCATCCCTGGTCTCTAACAGTTAGATGCCAATAATACATTCCCCACCCCCACCCCCATCAAAACGATAAAAAAATCTCCTCTGGTGCAAAATCCCCACCTCCCCAAGTTGAGAACCACTGTACTACATGAGCCTCTCTCTCCCCCTGCCCTCCCCAGTTGCAGACAGAGGCCAGGCAGAGGCGGAGGCCATTTGACAGCACGTTTAATTGGGCCTGGCAGGAGGGAGGCCTCTCTCTGTGGGAGGCTTCACAATGTTAAATGGAAGGGGAGCATGCCAGCAGGCTGACTGACTGATGTGGTCTCACTCTAGGGGGAGGGACTTTTCCAGAACACTCATTCCCGGATTCCCAATCAGTCACAGGAGGGCCAAGAGGAGTTTCTGGGGCCTGTCAGCTCCCACGTTCCGGGAACAGGCAGAAGGGGATGTGGGAGTGGTGGTGAGCAGAGGGGATTCTTTCCTTCTGTAGATATTTTCCTGGCACGGGGACTGCTCCTGTCTGATTGGTTGAGGGATGAAGGGGAGGAGCTTTCCAGCTGAGGGTGCCTGGGTCCCTGGCAACCATCTGACACTGGGACTATGGGGTATGTCTGAGTATCAGGGTCTGGAAGATTGAACCACTTGGGGCTGGAACTTAGGGTCTGGCTGTCCCCCGCCCACCCCACCCCACCCCCAACCCAAAGAGAGAAGTGCACGTTGTGGGCACACGAGCTCCTTAGAACTGGAGGCTAGGCTCTCTCTTCGTTTTCACAAGTCAAGTTTTTGCTTGGAAGTAGTTGTACCTGAGGGAGAACAGAAGGTGGGAGGCCTGGGAAAGGAGGAGGGAAGGGCTGCGAGGGCAGGAGGAAGGATGAGGGGGTACTGGTGGGAAGTGGTGAGGCTGTCTCCCGCCCTGATCCCGCAACTCACTCCACCGCGAGGCTCGGAACACCCAGGAGCAGGGCAGTTCCGCACAAAAAGAGGAGCAGGATCCGAGCTTCCCAAAGATCGTGACTTCCTATAGGGGACCCAGGAGGCAGTGAGTGATCCCGGGGACCACACACACTCATCGATGCTGGGGGAGCCTCAGAGCTCAGAGATATGGGTGGGGGTGAGGCAGAGGTGGGGAGTAAGGACCTGGGAAGCAGCGCTTTCGGGGCCAACAGTACACCTCGAAGCCCTGGCACGTGGAACAGTTGTACAGGATGGTGCTGCCGCCTGCAGGAGACAGTAGGGCCAGTGGTGCGGCGGGAAGCCTCCATTCCTCTGCTTCCACTGCCCTCCGTGGCCGCTCTCCTCAAGTGCCCCAAGCCCCTGGCTCTCACTACTCCTTCCCTTTCCTACTCACGGCAGGCGGGAGGGCAGAGAGCTGAAATGAAAGACAAGCCAGTGTGGGGCTGGATGAGCTCAGCCATACACCCCTTTGCCCAAGGACCTAGGCACCCCTTGGTCCTTCCTCTCATCCTTACCTTCTCTGTTGTACTCCTGGAGCTTGGTCTTTTGAAGCCATTGCCAATATGAAGGGAGTGAGTAGAGAGATCCTTTGATCTCTGGGGAGGCAGAAAGCAGCTAGAGTGCCTAGGGCCTCAGCAGGGCTGGTTCACCTCCACCCCTTCACCCAGCACCACCCCATCACGCTCTCCTGTCTCCATCTGCCCTCCACCCTTCCCTACTCCACCTCCCCAGTCCCCTCCTTGGCTGTGCCTTCCAAACCCCTAGGTTGTGCCTTCCCCCTTGACTTCACCCATTACTCTCAGGACTCTGTGAGTCTTCTCTGTGATTTTGTTCAAGGATGCATCATCTGTGGAGATGGGTAAGGATGGGGTGATTCCCTCATTGACCTGGAAGGAGGTTCTGGGCCCTTTCCCAGGGTCCAAAGAAGCTCTCCCAGAGGGAGCAGAAAGTGTGTCCAGAGAGGGCTGTGGAAAGGAGATGGCTGAGAGGCAGAGCTGTGAGGCCACTTGCAGGCCCCTTGGGGCACAGGGGTGACTGTTGCTAGGCCCATCCCTGGATGTCTGATTTTACCTAAGGCAAAGGCTGAGAATGTCCAGGAGACCTTACAGTCCTTCCACTGGACCTTCATCTGGCTGCAAAGCCGAGCCAGGCGGCCCGACAACTCACGGTCTGGGAAGCGGCAGAAGACACAGGCCTCAACAGCTGCCAGGAACATCCCGCCTAGTGCCAGTGTCCACATGAGGCCTGCTGGGGGCTGCTGGAGGGAGGGCTGGCCCCATCTAGGCTGGGAAGGCATTGGAATGCTTTGATCCTGATTCCAGCCCTTTGTCTGGAGGTTCTAGAGCATTCTAGCACAGTGTGTGTCACTGCCCCATCTCTGGCTAGGGTAAACTTGGGGCCCAGTGAATTGAGAACTGGAAGAAGATTCTTCTAGTGGGAGATGGATAGAGAAAGCAGGGCTTCTGCTATACCCCCAACCTAGCCCTCAGCAGCCTTCATGAGTTGGTGATTCCAAAAGCAATTTTATTTTTCTTCCTGTAAATCATGACCAGTGATAAACAGTAAGTGACTCCCCAGTGAAGAAGCTGTTTGTGAGTATCCTGTACCCCCAGGGACCCAGAAACCCATCCCTGTCCACATCCTCCCCCACTCTTTCAAACTCTTCTGTTCATCTCTTCTTCGCCCTGAGCAGCCTTGGGCCTTCCCCAGCTATCTCCTAGCAACAGGCTCATGGTTGCCTTAGCAACAGAGAGTTCTATACAGGCCTCCAAGGCCTAGCTAAGCCCAGTGACTTCTCTTACCTTTCATTAGAAGATCCTAGTGACTCAAAGCTCAGCAGGCCCCTCCTGCCTACGTGGATGTGTGAAGCACATGTGCATACACACCCCTTGTGATTAAACTAATTGTCAGTCTACTCATACCCATACCACAGACACACCTGGTACCAAAACAGTTGCTGGGCAACCCCAAACAGGCCTGGACATGCAGAGGCCACAGAAAGACCAGCACACAGACACCACCTCCAGCTACATGGCTGAGAGCCAGGATGCAGGGATCCATGCATCAGTCAGAGCCACTGGCTGACAGGCACGTACACACGAAGGAAGGAAGGCCAGGACCCAAGAAGATGCCCCGCTCCTTCCTATAGCCACCCCCACCTTCAACATGGGATTCTTTAAAACACCTGGATCTCCAGAGGGATGCTCCAGCCCCACAGTTAATGGGGATTCTCCTAGCTCCCTTATGCCAACCTAAGGTGGGGCGTAGCCCTCCCCATCTCCCTCAGTGGTAGCTTAGGACACAGCAAAGAACCTCCCTTCCCATATTTCACAGTGTTCTGACCTCTCATTTGTCAGGCCAGGCGAGCCACCATCTCCAGAAGAAGTCACAGTCCAGGAGACCACATTAGAGCAATCCAAAGTTCCTTTTTCCCTCAGACCTCACCATCCTTCCACAGTCCTGCTAAGTTGAGCCTGGGCAGAGAAGCATACCTGCTTTTCCAGACTCTGAATACTGAGCTCCAAGCAAGGAAACACCAAAGGTCCCCAGACTCAGGCAGGACCAGCCAGGGAAGCCTCCCCAGCCCTCCCAGGATCAGCTCCAGTCCAGACCCACTGATCTTGTGGGCTCTTGGTGGGCTCCCTCCAGTGTGGGGATTCCTGTCCATACTTGGGCTCTCCAGGCAGGTGCAATGGGGCCTCTGACTCTCACAGCTCCCGGAACAGAGCTAGGAAAAGGCCTCAGGAGAAACTTCAACCCCTTTAATGACCCATTCTTTCTCCCCCCTACCCCTCCATGAAGTCAAACTGAGGGCAGCATTCCCAGGTCTCAGTTTCTAGTGCCGAACAAAGCGTAGAGATCGGGAGTTGAGCAGGTCTTCAGGATCAGGGAAGACAGAGTCGAGGCGGAAGCCGTGTTCCAGAGCCACCCGCAGCACCTCCTCCAGGAAGCTGGGTGTGCCCACCACCTCCCGTGGCTCTCCTGGTGTCCCGGTCCACAGTGGCTGCAGCCCTAGTCTGCGGTACTCCCCTTCGGGGAGTTCCGCAGGGCGGGGGGCCCATTCCAGACGGAAGTGTGGGCCTCCCTCTGCCCTGTCCTCATTGGTCACACCAAATCGGGCCCGCAGGGCACCCAGACACTCAGAATCGGTGCAGAAGAGATTGGCCCGGAAGGTGTCCACCTGGACAGAACTCAGCTCATAGTGGTGTGGGCCTCGACGAGCAGAGAAGTGCACCAGGCGGGGGCTGCTATCTACATCTGCGTGGAGCAGGGCGGCTGTGGGAGCTGGGGTCCCCCGAGAGGCCTCCAGCTCTCGAAGGGCATCCAGGAGGGGTCGGATCTGGTAAAAGTCTGCCTCTGCCCTGAGAAGCGCTGTCTCCCCATATCCAAGGGGCAGGTCTAGGCGGCCCAGCCGGAGGAAATTGAGGATGTGCCGGAAGGCCTTGCCATCTCGGTCGATGAAGTAGTGGCCACCTCCCTCGGGATTGAGGTTGGGGGTCATGGGGGTACTAGCCCTAAACATGGCCCCCAGCATGGAGTCTGGGAATCGAGTCAAAGTCTCCAACGTAGTGGAATATAGCGTTCCCCCGACATTCAGGGTCACTGGGCCCCCGAAGGAGGGGGGTGAAGAGGGCACAGGAGGAGGAGAAATTTTGAGGAGTATGGAAGACACTGAAAGAGAAGAAAAGGCAGAACTTCCTGGATGTGTGCAGAACTGGGTGGTAAGGTTCAGACTGTCTCTGAGTGGGAGGCACAGGTTGGAGTACAAGGCAGCAAGATTTGGGGCTCACCCTAGCTGCCTTGGTGGTGGGGGATGGTTTCTGGGCACAGAGACGCCGGAAAGGTCGAGAGAACGGATGAAAAGAGCAGAGGGAAGTCAGAGAGGTACGGGAGATACAGATCCGATTCTGGGTGGTCAGCGATTCCTTTCTGTGGTCTTCAGACGGTGGCTTTCCAAAATCCAACCAGCAGGTGACGGTGGCGAGCACAAGGCCGACTCTGAAGGGTCCAGCTTCTCGGGCAGATCGCTGTCACCGTGGGCAAGTCCACGCAGGGCTCCGGGGGCCAGTTTGAGGCCTTGCCTTGCCTGACTCCGGCGCGGGTCCCAGGAGATGGAGGCGAGGCTGATCGGAGCCGATGGCGGGGGGCGGTGAGGGGGGTGCCTCTGTATCGGCTGGGGACCGCAGATGCACGTTCAGTACAAGCTGGGAGTGTCCGAGGACTCCGATGGAAGCAGCTGGGAGTCTCAGGACCCGGGCGCCGACGCCTTCCTCGGGTTTCGCTGCAACCGCTTAAGTCCTCTCCGCCC
>SJYA01002932.1:3188419-3219128 GCA_006410615.1 Neotragus moschatus | reverse complement strand
CCCCAGGTGTGCCCGACCTCACGTCTGCAATTCAGTGGATGCCGGCATCTCCTATCCCGCCGCTCAAGAAACTGAGGGTCGGCCGTCAGGGGTTGGGGACCTGTTCCTTTTCTGTCACTCCCGCGGGGAATTCCCGAGGGGGCGAGTGCTGAGCATCCACATTCCAGGGATGCCTCCGGGCCAGGGTGGCCTGAGCCAGCCTCGCTATCCCTGCCAGATGCCAGCCAACCCCCCTCCCCAAGGCTAGACCCAACCCACGCCACGCAAGCGGCCTCTGCCTGGCCGGACGGGTCTGGCCACGTCGCCTGAGCCCGCGAGCCCCCGCCCTAAAGGCCGAAGCTCCCACTTCACTCCCAGGAGTTGCCCCTCCAGTGACTCCAGTTAGAAAACTCCCAATCGCTTCTGCACCCCAAGAGTCAGTGCCCTATATCTCACCAGCCGGAAGGGGGTGGCCAATAAATGAACTTTGAAGAGCAAAGCACAAAGGCTTTAATGGAAAGGGCAGGCGGTGGGGAGGGAAGGGATGGGGGTGCGAGCCGTTGAAGGCCTGGGATCAAAGCGTGTGGAGGTCATGACTACGCCGGCTCAGCTTCTCCGGGTCGTCGGATGCCATGAGAGAGAAATCACGGAAGATGTCAAGATATGTCTCGTCTCCTGAAGGGAGGGAGAAAGGGCTGAGAGGCTGGGTCCTAGCACGAATAGCACAATAGGGACAGCCCGGCCTGGTAAAAACACGCGCTTCCAACGTGGGTGGAGGAGATGTCTGTACTGTCAGGGCAGCGCCCTCGCCTATTCTTTGCTTTGTTTCAAGGACCTGGAGGGTAGGATGCGCCCAATACATATTTGTTGAATAAATAATGTAATTAATCAATGAAGCTGAGGACAGGGAGTTGGGGACAGGTCACCAGGGGCCAGAAGCCCACAGTTTTACAATGTACAGGGCGGAGGGGAGGTGTACTTTACCAGCCTGGCCCTGGGCCGCGTCGGCCTCCCGCATTTTTGCCAATCGTAGCCTGAAGGGGGAGAGAATTAAGGAATGGATGACATTCCCACCCTACCCCTACCCCCACCCCCACTTTCCCATCCTTTGAGCTGGGTTGTTTCATTCACCTGTTTCCCCAGGGTCTAGTATTTTACAGATGCCTGACGTTAATGAATGATGCCTCTCTCAGAATAAATCCACCAAGGAAGGTGAGTGTATCCTGTCCTCTCCCCTTCTACTCCAAGCCTCAGTCAACACCCGGAGAAGCCTTTCTCAGTCTGGTCCAGGAGCTGGCCCCACCCCTTCCCAGGCCCAGCCTGGCAAGCTGGGGTCTGGCATGAGCCCCACCCAAGTGGATAGTGCAAGTGCGAGCCTCGCCTCCCCAGGCACCCTCACAGAGTGACGATGTCAGCGTTGGCTGTTTCCACGGCGATGGTCAGGGGGTCTCTGCCTTCAGAGTCTCGAACTCCCAGATCGGCCCCCCGTTTCAGAAACAGGCAGGCCAGCCTGGACAAGATAGCCAAGTTCAGCGGGCCCCTCACCCCATCTGGAGCCTTCCTCCTGAGGCCATCATCCCTGTCATCCCTACCCCGTGTGGCCAAGAATGGTCGCGTGGTGGAGTGGGCCCCGGCCTTGGTTGTCCACCTGGTTCACGTTTGCCCCATTCTGGAGGAGAAACTCACAAGCCAGAAGAGAATTCTGCATGGAGAAATAGAGAAGGAGGAGAAACCATGGCAAATTAGAGACAAAAGATATTTTGGAGTCGGGTCAGTTCAGTGGTATGGGATGGCAGGCTCTTTTTTTTTTTTTTTTTTAAGCTTTATTTATTGGCCACACCACGGGACACATGGAATCTGTTCTCCAATAAGGGATTGAACTCACAGCCCCTGCCTTGGAAGCACGGAATCTTAACCACTAGACCACCACCAGGGAAGTCCCTCTGCTCTAGCTCTTTACATGTTATTAATTACATCCATAGTACAACCTAATAAGGCATGTTATCCCTATTTTACAGATGAGGAAACTGAGGCACAAGGAGGTTCACAGCTGTTAAGTGGCGAGGGTCTGGATCCAAACCCAAGTTTCTCAGCCTCCAAATCTCACCCTCTTAGCAATCAGACTCTACTGGTTATCACTCCCTAGGGGCTGGGAGGAGGGTAAAGAGCTGGGACCAAGGTCAGGAGAGAAAAGAGAGGAGGAGACCAAAGGTGTTGTGGGGAGGTCACGAAGACTCTCACAGCAGCTGTGGCCTGGATCAGTGGTGTGGCATTCTCCTGACCCCCGTTGACCCAGTTGACATCGGCTCCATGGGCAAGGGCGTCAGCCATGGTGGGAAGGGATGGAGGGTGCCCAGCAGCTCGAAAGAGCAGGGCCCCGGGGTGCAGGCTCTCCAGGTCCTCAGAGAGGGGCTCTGTGAAGGGGAACCAGCTATGAATCTGGGAAGGAAACACCCAGCACATACCCCTGACATTGTGACGAGATAGGTCACCTCTCAATTGTGGGGAGGACTCCAAGACCAGGAATTGTGGTGAGGGTGAGGGGGGGTGTGAGTGGATATGGGTGGGTCCCTAGGCATATAGTATAGACAAATCTTTCACCTCTTCCTGTCTGACCAGCTCAACTGGTGGGGATGATGGGGGTGAGCTGATAGTCAACTTCAGCTCTCTTGATTCCCTCTCTCTGGCCAAGCCCCCACCCTCATCCACAGGCCTCTGGAGACCTTCACTCATTCTGACTCATCTCATGCTGTTGGCACCCTCCACAGCCCTTCCTGCTTCCTCCCAGCCCCATGGTCCTTACCATCCTTCACTTTAATCCCCGAAACTCTTGCCTTATAAAACCAGTGCTGGTACGGTCTGGCCCCTCGAACATTCTCAAGGGGAAGACCTGGACCTGGGACTCTGTGCCTCCCCAATGGGCTTGGCACTGTGCTGAGTGCCCAGCAGGCGCTCATAGATGCCCAACCAACCGTATACCTGGCTTAGATTTGAAGCTCCCCAGCTTGGGCCTGACAAGCCCCGGCTTTGGGGGCACAGGAGGATATCCCCTGGGGGGCCCCCGGCCACCTCTTCGCCCTCGAATCTCGGGAAGCTTGGTCAGGAACTTCTTCTCCACATATTTAGCATGAATCCAGGCCTCCTTCTCTTGCCTGGTGGGGGAGCATTGCAGGGGAAGGAGACAGTCTTCCCTCCTCTCGTCCTGGGCCCTCCCTCCCTCCCCACATGGAGGGTGGCCCCAGCCTCACCGGGAGCAGCGGGGTCCTGGCTTCTTCACAGCCATGGCCTCCACTCGGGCTTCATAGATCTGGTTTATGACAACATTTCCCAGCTCACACATGAGCTGCAGGTGGCCCAGGTGGAGGCAGAGACAGACAGGTAGGGTGTGGGTGAGTGTCTGAGCCTCAGGACTCTGCAGCCCTGCCCTTACCCCACCCCCACACACTCAACAGCATCCCAAGTCACCTTTACGAGTTCCGGCTCCCATGAGTCAAGAGTCAGAGACCGGACTTTGGAGAAATGAACTCCAAGGCTCCTAGAGAGCAAGGGGGGGATATATCAGGCCCTCTGTGGGGGCAGCTGCTACTCCTGGAAAGACTTAGGGGCAAGGTCCTGTGTGGAGGGGCCCATGCAGAGGCGCTGGGCCAAGAGGCAGAGGGCAGCCAGGGCCACATGGTCTTGACGTGGATCAAGCAGGATTCCGCCTGTTCACCATTCCCTCTCCTCCCTTCTTATCCTCTCCAGCCTCCTCCCCTCTCTCCAGGCACTCTGGCCTGGACAACTCTTGCCATGCCACTCCTCCCCCCCGACCCCGCCCCACTGAGGGCTGTATAGACCTGCTAAGGCCTCATAACATCATCTCTCTCTACCTTTCATCAGCTCCCTAACCCTCAGCAGTCCTGACCCCAACCCTCCTCCAGACAAATCGATCAACTCCCCTAGGTGTCCTCCTACCCTGGCCAGACCAGGACACCGAGGGGCTGGGCCCACATGGGTCTACCTTGGGCCCCACAGGCTCAGCCCAGGTAACAGGCAGAGTGTGAGAGGAAACCCAGGCAAGTCTCCCACCCCCAACCCAGGAGGAGCAGAGGCCCACACTTGGGACCCAGAAGGGAGAGACCTGTGAATGCCAGAGCACTCAATGCAGAGGGTGACGCCAAGGTTGATGCTGGCCCACTCGGGGGCAGGCTCCCGGCAGTCACAGCACTGGGCATTGCCGTCCACGCTCTGCACCTGGGCTGCCACATGTCCCACTCCACCAGGCTCCCTTCCCCTGGTCAACCCGCCAGGGCCCAGGGTGGCAGCGGAGCTTATGGCCAGGTGTCCTGAGCCCTGGGAGGGACAGGGGAAGAAAGAGTGGCTCTGAGGGAAGGGATGTCCTAGCTCGTTGGGCAGCCCAGCCCTGCACTGCCAGTTAAGGTACCTGGCCTAGACCCCGGGGGCTGTCATCAAGGCGAGCCTGGCTGAAGGCTGTGGCGATGCTGCTCTGCACGGCGCTGACCCACAGCTGCATGAGGTGCTCTGAGTCAGCCTGCAGGAGGCAGGACCTGGGCCAGAGGGGAATGGAGAGCAGGGAAGGGTCTAAGGCTTGGGGAGTCAAGTGGCAGGATGGGCAGGCTGACATTCAGTGAGTGTGCACCTGGTGCCAGTCATATGGAAATACCTCTGCACCAACTGGTAATACCCTTCTAGATATGCCCCTTTGCCCTATACTCTCCCCCCTCAGTCGACCACCAAAAGGTTAACATCTGGGGCAGCACGAGGGGCCTCCAAGACCCTTGCCAGCCGGTAAGATTGAGACACACAGGCCATCACCCCTGGGCACTGTACTCACTTGCTGGGGGACACGACCTCAAAGCAGAACCGTCTTTCTGAGTCAGGACAGAGCTTCACTGTGCAGAGACGAAGGTCATCCACCACCACAGTCACAGGGTCCTGGTGGGAGAGGGCAGATGTCCAGGCAGCCACAGCAGGGCTGAGTCCTCCTGGGGCCCAGTACCCAAGACCCAGCCTACTCACCTTGTACCTCTTCTGATAGACCAGTTGGTTGCTCTGAATAGTGAACCAGCGTCTGGAAGAGGTGGAAATAGCGTTCATGATGTGGGGGTATGGCTCAGGAGAGGGACAGGAGGAATGTGGTGCCCTCAGCTTCATAGAATCTCACTGAGAAGAGAGCCCTGGGCTGCCTGTCCCAAGAGATGTTGCAGAGGAGGGGCATCCGGGGACACGTGAGGGGTGCTGGTCACATCTCAGCACCCAGTTGTGATAGATTCACAAGGACAAGTTTCCAGCAGATGGCAGTAAAAATGCTTTGTTTAATAACATAAGTCCATTACTACAACATTTTGGCAAATATAAGTATGTTGGAGAAGGGGCTCCATTTCTTAATTTGCACAAAGATCCCTCAGGGGCCGGCGGTAGCCCTGGAAGGGGAAGGGGTCACATCAGAGCAGCTCACCACCCTGCTCCACACCCTCCCATGGCGCCCCACTTCCCTCAGAGCACAGCCAACGAGGCCGTCATGATTCATACCCCGTTAGCTCCACCTGCATTTTCTACCACTTCCTCCTCTCTCCCTCTGTCCACACCCAGGGCCTCCTCTCTGTTCCTTGAATGCTCCAGGTTCCTCAGGGCCTTGAAGGGCTCCTCTTTCAGCCTAGAACATTCTCCCCCTATATATCCTTCCAGTCCTCACTCAGCAGTCACCTTTCCAGGAGGCCTAGACTGACCATCCTACTACAGAAAGTCACAGCTCCTTTCTGGCTGTGTCCACCTTGCTTCTTTGTTGTTTTTTGCCTATGGTATTCTTACCTTCTAAGATAACATACAATTCACTTAATTACCATATCACTGTCTATCTTTGCTGATGGAATATAAAGTCTCTGAAGGAAGCGGTGGGGGTCGGGGGGTAGGGCGGTCTGTCTGTTTTTCCTGGCTGTATTTAACACATGGTGTGTGCATGTATGCATGCTCAGTTGCTTCAGTCAAGTCCGACTCTTTGTGACCCTATGGAGTATAGCCCACCAGGCTCCCCTCCCCATGGGATTCTCCAGGCAAGAATACTGGACTGAGTTGTCATGCCCTCCTCAGGGGGATCTTCACAACCCAGGGATTGAACCCAAGTCTCCTCTGGAAGAGGATTCTTTACCCACTGAACCACCTGGGAAACCCCATTTAACACACTATAACCACTCAAAAAAACCCCAAAACCGATGGTTTGGGCCGATTGGGATGTTCACTCCTCACCTGCTCCAGGTCTTAAATGCATTGCTGGCCCTTTTGAAGAGATGTCCTTCCATGACCAAGCCACTAGGCCCCTCCCTTAGGCTTGGCTCTGGCTCCTCCCCACCCAGCTCCTGGGGGTACAAAAGTGTCAAAGGGCAACTGAAGTGGGCAGAGACCAAGGCCCCAGGGCCGTCCGCCTCCTGTCTGCGGCCCCAGTCCTCACCTTCTGTTTTAGCAGCACATGTCTCTGCTCCATGTCCCTCTTCTCACGGGCTGAATTCAGGACCAGCTGGTGTAACTGAGCCCAGGAGGGGTATCTCAGATGGCCCCAGTCTCACCCACCAGGCCAGGAGAGTCGTCTCAGAGCCCCTTCCCTCCCTCTTCCACCTCCCTGCTCCCTGGGGCTCTACCTGGACACCCAGCTCCTTACGATACTGGGCCAGCTGGCTCAGCTCTTCGTGGCCCTGCTGGAAGTGGGTAGCCTGGGCCTCCACCAAACGCAGCACCTGGGGACAAGGTGGGCAGGGGGCAGAACCCTCTCTTTCCCCGGTCCTTCATGCTATCAGCAGGCTCCTCCCCACCCCCACCCCCACCTCGACTCACAAACTCCATGATGTCAAACTTCCTCTTGTCCTCAATCACATTGATCTGAGAGCCCAAAAGATCTCAGGTCAGTCTTGAAGACACAGACCCCACCCCTCCCACTGCACACCAGTGACTCCAGCCTCAAGGTGATTGAGGCCCTGGTACCCCAGAAGGACAGGTAGGGGCAGGCACCTGCAGGGCATAGTCCAGGGCCCGGCCCCGGTACCCAGCTCGAGCAACCTTCAAAGCAGCTCCAGCCTCTTCTGCCTCCTGGGCCCGGCGCCTGGGAACCTCTGCATTGTGGGTAAGAGCAGCCTCCAGGCTCTCGGCCCCCCGCCAGAAATCCCGGCCAGCCTCTCGGAAGCTCCGGAGACCTCTGGAGGTGCAGGAATAACACAGAATTACCCATATACCCACCGACCCCAGCAGGGAAATCCCTAAGGTTCATTCACAGCCTTGTAGCTATGGACACTCGGGACTTTGAGGGGATCCTTGAGATAGGGGATAATGATCAGGCCACCAGAAGCCTCCAATCTCACAACTCCTTTATTCAGGGAGGCCCCCATGGTAGTGGGAGAGGTCAGAAGACTAGTTTCCCTCCCAACTCACTCCTTGACCAAGGTCTGAATTTGCCGCTGCAGTGTGTGCTGGGTTGTATCAAGAAGCTCCTGAGGGAAGCAGAAGTTGGCAAGTGGGGGTCAGGACCACAGACTTCCTTGCTCCCCCCACCAGCCCCACCCCACCACCCTCCACTTACAGCATGGCTGTCCAGCTTGTGGCTCAGGCTCTGAGTGAATTTATCCAGACACTCCTAGGTAAGAAGATGCAGAGAGAGAGAGTACCAGACAAGGGCGGTCGGGTTCTCCCATCCCTAGACCTCTGACCTAGGATCGGCAGACCCCAGACCAACCCTCCCCTTGCCTTCCCCAGGGTCTCTCCACATCCCAGACCCCACCACAGCCTGGTCTGGACCCTCCACATACCGCCATCATGGGCTCTGGTGGTCCCAGGTGGACGAGATCACAAATGCCCACGATGAAGGCCCGGCTGGCAGCAAGGTAGTGCCGCCCACTTTCCAGAAGGCCATTCCCCAGTTTGAGGAGCTGGGAAACAACAGAGCAACAGGGAGTCCGTGCCGCCAATACCCAGTGCTGCTCCTCTCCTGTCTGACTTGTCTCCCCTTTCCCAGGGCTGAGCCCCTCCCTCCCCAACCTACATTTCTCTGCGGCCCAGTCTGGTTTCTAATACACATGAGCTGCTTTCTCATCTCCGTTTCTTCACTCCCACTGCTCTGGGCCTGGATCAAAATTCCTCCCAGTCTGACAGCGGAGCCAGTCGGTTTCACCTCCCGAACATCTCTCCTGCCCTGCAACATCTGCTTGGATCCAGAGTTCCCCAGAAACACCATCCTCAAACACTGTCTGGCTCTCAGGATGAAACCTCAGCTTTACCTGCTTAGTATTAAGTTCTACAGAAATGGGGGATACCCTGGCTATCCAGTGGTTAGGACTCTGAGCTCTCACTGCCAAGCGCCCAGGTATGATCTCTGGTTGGAGAATTAAGATCCCACATGCCTTGCAAAAAAAAAAAAAAAAAAAAAATCTGTACAGTATTTACTGTCTGGACGTGTCCATTCTGTGCTTAGTGAACATTTCCTCATAAATAGTAATCAGTAAGCCAGGCCATAGGGTCAGGGCAGAAGTGGTGCTCTTAGAGCCCATTCTGTCTGGCCTTAAATTACAAACAATGAGGCTTAAAAAAATAATATTGGAGTATAGTTACTTTATAATGTTGTTAGTTTCTGCTGTACAGCAAAGTGAATCAGCCGTTTATATACATAAATCCCCTCTTTTTTAGATTTCCTTTCCATTTAGGGCACCAAAGAACACAGAATAGAGTTCTCTCAGCTATGCAGTGGGTTCTCATGAATTATCTATTTTATACACAGTGTTAATAGTTTAAATATATATGTCAATCCCAATCTCCCAGTTCATCCCACCCGCCTAGGAGGCTTGATAAACAAAGGACCAGTGATTGGCCTGAGGAGGGTCTCTGGGAGGCCCCTGTGGCAGTAAGCATAGCCTGAAGACTGGTTTCCCTCCCAACTCACTCCTTGAGGTGGCTGACTCAGAAGCCAGAGCTAGGTTTTCTGACCCCTGGTTCTTTTCACCTGCAGGAACTGCATGGCTCCTGGATATGACACCATTGGTTCCAGCCTGAGTCACTGTATCTGGGAAAGGGCAAGAGTTTATGGAGCCTGTCAGTTCAGCCTGGGGATCTAGAGACCACCAGGGCAATTCTATGAGGAAATCTTGGGTAGCAGGGACTCAGAAAACATGGGCTACAGAGGTTTGCTCATGGAACTTTTGTTGAACTGAAACACTTTTTCAGGCTAGTGAAGGCTTCAGGGAACTATAGCTTGACTTGAAGATGGCTGGCAGGGTCAGTAACGGTCAGGAAACAGACCACAATCAAATTTTATCAGATGTCACCCTTGGGTGTCCGTAATAAGGGACAAGGACCCAGAGGATCACAACTCCCCTGTGGGACTGAGTGTCCAGCTTTTCCCTTATTCACTCTGCCTGCCCAAATAGTTGAATAAGGAACTTTCAGAAGACTGAACTAGTTACAAATTGGTACATCCATACAATAGCACGGGCTCAGCTATGCAAAAGGCATGAGCTCCTCATCAACTATTAATGAACTGCTGATAACTACTGATAGGCCACAACTTGAATAAACCTTATTCATTATAAACATTATTTTGAGAGGGAAAAAAAAGTCAGTCTGAAAGGTCACATACTGTATGATTCCACCTAGATAACCTAAAAATGAGAAGTCTAGAGATAGAAAAGAGATGAATGGTTGTCATGGATAAGGAAGGGGGTGGGGATGGAGGGTACCATTAGAAAAAAACGGCTCAAAAGAGTTTCTTTGTAATGATAGGAGTTTTGTATCTTGAGTGTGAAGCTAGTTATAAGAATCTATACATGTGATAAAGTGCCACTGAATTATACACAAAGTTTTTTTTTTTTAAAGAGTATATTCAGGGATTTCCCTGGAGTGGTGGGGGGTGGTGGTGGGGGGGGGTNTTTGTAATGATAGGAGTTTTGTATCTTGAGTGTGAAGCTAGTTATAAGAATCTATACATGTGATAAAGTGCCACTGAATTATACACAAAGTTTTTTTTTTTTAAAGAGTATATTCAGGGATTTCCCTGGAGTGGTGGGGGGTGGTGGTGGGGGGGGTCCAGTGGCTAACACTCTGTCCTCCCAGTGTTAGGGGGCCCAGGTTCCATCCCTGGTTAGAAACTGGATCCCACATGCTGCAACTAAAGATCCCATGTGCAGCAACTAAGACACAGCACAGCTAAATAAATAAATGAACTTTTTTTTTTAAAAGGGTATATGCAAAGCAGGTAAAATCCAAGTGAAGTCTTTAGACAGCTTACTGTATCATGCTAGAAGCAGTTTCCTGGTTTGAGCAGTAGACTACAGTTATGGAAGATGCTACCACTGGGGGAAGCTGGGAGATGGGTGCCTGTGCCTCTCTGTGCTATTTTTGCAACTTCCTGTGATCTGCAATTAGTTAAAAAGTTTAACTTAAAAATATATGTATATATTCATGTGTACACCTTGTACAACACCAGAAACAAACACAACACTGTAAATCAGCTATACACCAAGTTAAATGTATCTGTTTCATTAATAAATGTATCTATTAGTTGGTTACCTACTAACTTCCAGGTCATGGCAAAGGCCCTGGGGATTGAGGGGGGGCGGGGGAGGGGAAATGTAAAAGTCCCTCATGATGCTTCCAATCCAGGAAGGAAAAGTAGACAAGAAACAAACTTGGCAAATGAGACAGACACAGGCTAAGGGAACCCTTGTGACTCCCGCCTTTGCATAATCCTCACTCCTTGAGTGTGGCTGAGTAAGGATTATGCTTCTCACCATGTGGCAAGAGCAATAGGATGGCACCACCAAATGACAGAGGTGACGGATTTGCCCTGTGATCACATTCTGACATAAACTGACGGCACCTTGTCAGCACACACTTGGGAAGGCCTACTACTGGCCTTGAGGAAGAAGCAAGCTGTTATGAAATAAACTGCCTATGGACAGGGCCCTGGGCCAGGGAACTGTGGGTGCCTCTGGGAGATGAGGACCTCAATCCCACAACAGCAAGGACTGGAACTCTGGAGCAGAGCAGAGCACAGTTAGGCTGTGCTGACCCACAACTATGCTAATACCTGTGCACTATTTGAAGTCAGGGAATGTGTAATCATTTGTTATACAATAGAAAACTCATACACAGCAAGTAACCACATAACATAGTTGAGATAAATGTTGTAGAGGGGAAAAAAAAAGCCAAATAAGGGGGATGGGAGCGTGCTGCTTTTGTAAAAAGCAGCCAGGAACGCCTGACTGCATCCTGTCAGTGTTTTACTGATTTGTTGCCCACAGTCTGAGAGCCCCCTGAGGGCAGAAACTTCTGAGGCCTCAGGGTCCCGCATAACACAGGTCTTCAGAAGGAAGTTCACAGGTGAGTCTTGTTTTCCAAGAGTCCGAGCTCCTTAAGGATACAGAACCACCTTTTGGTTTCTCTGTAGCCCCCAGTATCTACCCAACCTGGTTAATGTTCAGTAATCTCCAGAACTTATACTTAGTCTCTATTTTTCTCCCTGGCCCTACCCCTCTCTCGTCTCACTCGCACCCTGGGTCACCCCTCCACATTCGGATCACCTTTTCCAGCCGGGTCTCCAATTCTGACACTTCGGCTTCCACCAGCTCGACAGAGGCTCTGGGAAAGGAAGGACAGTGTCACGGGAACAGAGCTTGGGCCTATCTGGTCTGTCCAGTCGCCAGGGTCAGGGGTTGGGGTTGGGGGCCGAGGGTTTGGACAGAAAAAGCTGATGGGTTAAGAACGTCCCACCCACCCGCTCTGGCTCGCTCACCCGGCACAGTGTGGGAGCCACTAAGGCCCAGGCCAGAGCAGGAAGGTAGAAAGAGGGTGGATGTGGCGAAGGCAGGAAGTTGCTAACCGCCCAGAGCAGGTGCTGGGGGAGGGGAGGGGTCCCCAAGAGAGGGAGAAGGGAGTGCCAGCTCTGGAGTTGAGAGAAGCTGGAGGGACCCCCTCCACACTGGCAGAGGGTGGCGAGCATCAGAGCACGGATTTGATACCAGAGGTACGGCTTTGACTTCTAAGCTGGATCTTGCCCCTCTGAGACCTACGCCCTGGAAAGACATCCTCTGTCTACATCCTCCGTCCAAAATGGGGAAGGTTGTATATTAGGGAGTGTCGGACCTCCCTACCTCTGCCCCTGGACACCTGTGTACACTTACCGGAAGCGGGGTGAGTCCTTAAGACACTCCTCAAAATCCAGCTTGACCGTCATCTCAGCTAGACCGCTCCGGGGCCAGTGGGCCCTTGGGCCTGGAGGGTAGAGCTGCAAGTACAGGCACTCCCCTCGCCTGGGGATGTGCTGATGAGGGAGGAGGGGAGAGTCCTCCCTGGGTACAGCCTGGGGGTTGGGGATAGGATTCTTTCCCTAGGTGCAAGAGGTGTCCTAGGGGAAGCTCTCACCCCTCACTTTCAGGCAGTGCCGGGAAGGGTGGAGGCGGGGCTGGGGGTGGAGAAGGCCCTGAGATCAGAGAAGCCACAGCCCCGCCCTCAGAGACTATCTACAGTCACCTTCCTAGGGCCCTGGTCTCTCTCCACTTGTCTTCCTTCAGTGGTTGAGTCATGGAGGCCTGAGAGATACAAGTTCAAATCCTGATTGCCTGACCCTGGGCAAGCTGATTCCTCAGTTTCCTCATCTGAAAGATGGGGATGATAACTCCTACCTCCAGGGTGGTTTTAAGAATTAAAGACGATACTGGTAAGTGTGTGGTTGAATCACACCAGTCATTGTCAGCCCACTGCAGGTGGGTCTTCCTGGGCTCCTGGGTACCTGTTGAGTCCAGTCCCCCTGGCTATGCCAAGCTTTTTGCTCTGCTCTGCCTGTGGTTTCCTGCATGTGAACTTCCATCTCTGCCCCCCTTCTCCTCAACAACAGCTCAGGATCAGCCTGGGACCCCAATTCACAGCACCTAGACTCCTGCTCTTCTCTTTATTGTCTACCCCGATTGACCGAGAGTGGTGAGGGCAGGGAAAGTTGGCTCCCACCCCATCCCCAGCTGGCTACAGTTTCCATTGTCTGGTTTCCTCCTCCTGAGTCCACTGGAGCCGCAGGGTTTCATCTGGAAGAGGAGGGGCTGGGTTAGTGGCTTTCTTGCCATAGGCAGAAGATGTGGCCCACGATCCCCAGACTCCCTAGAACCTACCCACTCAGCCCCTCGCCCTCCCCAGCCAGCCCCTTGCCCCTGCTCAGGCTCACGTCTGTGCTGGTTTTGTTGTGGGAAGTTTGGGTGACTTCCAGGTTCCCTCTCTGAGCCTTCCATGCTTTGCCAGTTCAGCCCCTTGGATACCAGCCACTGACACCAGTCAGACATTGCTTGGGACCCACTATCTTTGGAGCACCGAGCAGTACCTGGAGCAGGGTAGGTGGCAGAGAGGAATCAGGGAGGAGGGATGGGGGCAGCAGTGGTACCAAGCTGGGGGGCCGGTACCCATCCCTCTGAGCCTCCCTGGGTCATCTCCATACAATCCACATTGCACACAAGAATGTGGAGGGTCTCTCTCATCACCTCTGTTGATCTGCTAGTCTGAGGGAGTGGGGAGTTGGGAAGATGGGAGCTTGCCAAGAGCCAGGCCTGGTGAGATGGTGGCCCGGTGCCCTCACCAGGCTTCGATGATGTCACTATCACCTTCTGGGAGCTCTCAGTGGCCTGGGAGGAGCTTCCCGTGTGGTCCAGCAGACGGACCTCAGTGCTCATGGGACTCTCGATCACCCAGTTCAAGTTTGTGGAGCCTGGAAGTGTCAGAGGACCAGGGTTGGCACACCCATCAGTCTGTCGGTTCTGAGCCCTCCCGCTCCTGGGCTGACCCGGCTGAACTCTCACTGCTCTGCTGCTCATCTTCTGTGTCCTCCTCAAGCTCGGGGTGGGGCCAGCACCTCAGGTATCTTCCTTTGCTGTAATACTCCTTGCGCTGCAGATCAATTTCCTTCTCCAACACCACAGTGGTGGATGAAGTTGGGGACAGATTTCTGAAGGCAGGGGAAGCTGAGGAATCACCCAAGTCAATCTGAGTCATAAGGGCACCTAGAGAATACAGGGCACCAGCTTCATTGTGACCCCTGAGCAGCCATGAGAAGCTCAAGCCTGAGGTTCTCATCTCACTTCTATCCCCTCCTCCCATTTTAGAAAAACATCAGTGACCTTTCCACCCCCTCAGAGTTCTGTTGGGCTTTCTGTTCCTCCTTCCCAGCCAGCCTTCCTTGGGGCCTCTATCCTGATGGGGACCCCACACCAGCTGCTCTCTGTCTACCTTGGGGACACCTGCCAGCACGATTTCCCCCTCTTAGGCAGCAGGGCCCTGGGTTGACACCCACTGAGGAAGACAAGCTCTGGTGGAGAAGGTTCTGGACTACAACTCCCTTGGGTGTCTGCCCCCCCCCCCCAATAGCTAACCTTTGGCTTCTAGGATGTGGTTTCTGGCCACCAAGTCAATCTGGCCCTTGACTCCTCCAGTCATTCTTCCTGCTCCACCTCTTTCCACAGGCCTGGGCTCTGAGTCCAGCATCGCACTTCGACTGTCACTGCTCATACTCACACCACCCACACTGCTGTTCTTGGTGTTATCCAAGGGAGGGTTTTTCTGAGGTTTCAGGAACTTCCCTTCATTGTAGTGTGCCTTGCGGCGCTTTTCAAAATCATCGGATTCTGTGGGCCAGTGTCAGAGCATGGCTTTCCTGCCAGGCCCTCTTCTGAGCTCTCACTCCACCTCCCCTTCCACTTAACCCCACCCCTCATCTCACGTGTCTTGGAAAAGCTGTCTGAAGACCCCGAGCCTCTGTTATCATTGTACAGAACCTTGGGGCAGAAATTGTCCACTGCTGCAAACCTGAAAGGGAGGGAGATCAGTTGGGGGCACAGAGAGAACAAAAAATGGGAGCAGGTGGTAGCTGGGGCCAAGCTGGCAGACTCCCCCACCTTGGCCTGAGTGAGTCCTGATCCAAATTGTAGTACCTCCCATTTGGAGAGCCAAAAAGCAGAGCTGGCTCAGACCCTAGTTCAGGGGTGAAGGGTGCAGGAGGCCGCAGGTCCCTACTGACGGCTGGCAGGACTCTCACCTCTCTGCTAACTTCTCAGGAGTCATTGCGTGAGAGGTACCAGCAAGCAGGTCTTCATTGCTGTCTTGCAGCCTGCAAGGGAGGGAGGAAGCAGTACCTCAGAGCAGGCAGAAGGCACTCCCCTTCTCCTTAGAGTAGAGAAGAGAGTAGGAGCTGAAGGGCTAGAGCTGCAGACTCGCACCTGTGGAAGGGAGTGCTGGGCTCATCCACCTTCATAAAGCCATAGTTCTTGTCAGCAGGGTGGTAGGTCGCCAGGATATTCATTTCATCCCAGTGCTGAGACTTTCTCCTCCCGGTGAGCAAAGGATACAAAAAAAGGGGGAGGATATCTCTTTCAGTCATTCAAAATCTTTTCCGACGTGTAGGAGGCTGAGGTGGGGGTCACACTTGATGATAATCACGTGCTATGTAATCAAGGGTTTATCCTATACCTGCCTCTCTCTCAATGGCCAGGAACCTCGGATTCCCCACCCAATTACCCTCACTTACTCTCACTTTTAGTTCTTGGGACTCCACCCCCTTTCCCCTGCCGTGGCTTCCTCCTGTGTCTGGAATCCTTTTCTTCCTCCCCGGCTCCTTACCTCTCCGCCCCGGGGGATTTGTGCACCGTGATGGAGCTGCTGTTTTTTAGGATGCTCCGGGGCCGGTTCTCACAGGGTCTGTCTTGGCGCATGCAAGTTGACTCGGATATCATAATGTTTGCCGAGTTGTACAACCCAGACGCCCCGGACCCCGGGTTGAACGTCCCGGATACACTGGTTCCAGGGAAGGGGGGATTAAGCCCGTCAGGTTTTGTATGGGACCCAAAGCTGTGGCCCGCGACTTCCCCAGTATGCTGGTTGAGCCCGGAACCGAGGACTGCTGTCCCTCCGGAGGGATGGCTAGAATCAGGACTGTGAATTATAGTTCCCCCATTGTGCGTGGGGGGCCCAGAACCGTGAAACATGGTTACTCCGGAGAGCAACCCGGCGCCCGACTCGACTCCTCCGATGCCGCCTGGCACCCCCATGATACCCCCACCAGGGGATTCTCCATTGAGGCCGCCAGCAGCCCCGAGACTTTCCTGCTTCTCCATGGCCCCACTAGGGGGCCACTCTCAGCTACCTCGCCCCGCCTCCCTGCTCCACATAGCCCCGCCCCAGGCCCCGCCCCCACCGCGGGGGGAGGGGGACGCTTGGGCGAGGTCTGGGTCCCCTCCCCGACCGCTCCCTGGAGCCGTGGGGAGCGGAACTAAAACTGTTTAGGGATCTCCGACTAGAAGCCTCTCAGGTTGCCCCTCCCTTTCTGTCCCACCCTAAAACCCTTCTTTGTCTTTGGGATTTGTTCCCGCCCTTCTCCCCCATCACCCTCATCCAAACTATCCAATCATAGGGTCCCGGACGCCGTGCGAGAAACCTAATTGTGACGTCACACACAGTCCAACAGAAGCGTGAGCGTCTGGGGAGTCTTGTAGGGGGGTTCTTGATAGCTCTGGGGGTGGCTGTCTTTGAGGACTGTAGTGTTGTTGCCTGAAACTACCTGCCAAGCTTCCTTTGGACTCTTTATTCGTGGTTTTAACCTAAGTTTGGTTGAACTAGAGTTCAAGATGGGCTTGTCTAGAAACATCACGAACTCTTTTCGCCCCAAAAGCCAGCCCGCTCTGTTTCTGAGGAGAACTAGAGGGACTGCGACACTGTCGAAAGACATATCCGGTCTCAAGTGGTACGGAGTGCAACCCTCTTTATTTACAAAGCTACCTCTACGTGCTCAGGGCCCGCTCACACCGCTTCGGGGCGCTTGGAGCGAAGGAAAGACCCCGCCTCCTCTTGCCGTAAAGCGAATACTTCAAAGTGTCTTCGACGAAGGCAGGGTCGTCGGTGTCGCAAAGCTGAAAGTGTTTGGGCACCACCCCAAGTCGTAAAAGTGCCTGCGGCAGTCGTTTCTTCCACTGTCGCAAAAGCTCCCGGCCCGTCTTTCCCCACTCTGGAGCCACTCCGTCACCTCGCCCGTGCCATAAAGCAGACCTGCCGACTCTGTCGTCCTTTCTCTTCCCACTGTAGTAGTCCTTAGTTCCCTACTCCAGGATGCTTTATAGCCCGGCACTGCCGTAAAGCATATCTGGCCCCCGCCCCCGAGTCCTATTCCCCCAGGGTGTCCGTGCACCGCGGTTGCCACGGTGCCGCCAAGCGCGGCTGTCGCGCGGCCCCGGTGTCAGCGGCGATGGCGGCGGGGTCGGGTGGGAATGGGGGCTCCGGGGGAGGCCCCGGGCCGGGGCCGGGTGGGGGTGGGGGTGGTGGCCCCGGTGGGAGCAGCCCAGGGCCGGGGTCCGGCGGGGGTCTGGGCAGCGGCGGGGAGCTGCACCCGCGCACTGGGCGCTTGGTGAGCTTGTCGGCCTGTGGGCGTACAGCGCGGCGGCAGCAGCCAGGCCAGGAGTTTAACCACGGGCTGGTGTTGAGTCGGGAACCCTTGCGCGATGGACGCGTCTTCACCGTCCGCATCGACCGCAAGGTGCGGAGCTGGGGCCGCGGAAGCGAGATGTGGAGGGTGGTGGGAGGGGACCAGAAGGCGATGGGGGAGGACAGCTAGAGTAGCCCACATTACCGGATACCGAGAGGGAACCGCTAGCCAGAACACGAGGTGATGAGCAGGAAGGGAGCATGAAGCGGAAACATTTGGTCACAAAAATAGGAGGCAAGGAAAGCTTGAGTTTTGTCAAGACCCAGGAGCAAGGAAGGGACACGGGGCCCCACCCACTATAATGACTAGAGAACAATCCTGGGATAATTTCTGGAAGATGGAGGATGGAGAGATGTCAGATATGTGATGGAAGGAGAAGAGAGATAACCAAGAAAAGAACAACCACTGAAGGACAAGAGCACACCGATGGGGACAGAAAGATGGGTGAGGAGAGATACTCAAAGCAAGAGATGTGTGTGCCTGTGCAGTGGTGCGGCAGAAATTGCCAGGTGCACAGAGGTAGAATTTGGGAGGAGATAGTTTGAGTGCACCCAGAGCCTAGGAGAGAGGCCCAGAGAGAGAGAGAGAGAGAGAGCCATATACCAGCGAGTATGGAGAGCTGTGAATTTGACTGGTTGAGGAGCCACAGAGACCAGAGCAATTAGAGATGGCAGGAGCCTGGAGCCAGGGAATTTAGCCAGCTTGGTGAGCCAGCGTGGGAAGAGCATGGGATCATAGACAGCGTGCACCCAGAGTACAGAAGAGAGTTGCTAAAGGAGAGCAAGTCTAATCATTCCTTGAGACCAGAATCCAGACAATACTTTGTGGGACTGGATCTCTGGATTGGGGATGCCTTGTATCTCAAGAGGGCAAAGCCCAGTTAGCTGAGAGGTGGGAAGAGGGGGACACAGTGGCCTGTGAAATGTGGGAGACCCATTCGTAGCCCACTCTGAGCCACTGTCCACCGCCCCATCACAGGTTAACTCCTGGAGTGGCTCCATTGAGATTGGGGTGACGGCACTGGACCCCAATATGCTGGACTTCCCAAGCAGCGCCACAGGGCTGAAGGGGGGCTCGTGGGTAGTGTCGGGCTGCTCAGTGCTGAGGGATGGACGGTCTGTGCTGGAGGAGTATGGGCAGGACCTCGACCAGCTTGGCGAAGGGGACCGTGTGGGCGTGGAGCGCACGGCTGCCGGGGAGCTGCGGCTCTGGGTGAACGGGCGGGATTGCGGCGTGGCTGCCACGGGCCTTCCGGCTCGTGTCTGGGCCGTCGTGGACCTTTACGGCAAGTGCACCCAGATCACTGTGCTCCCCCCTGAGCCGGGCTTCAGCCCCCCTACTCCCAGCCCCACGCCTCCCCTTGAGCCCTCCGCTCCCCCTGAAGATTCTACCTTGGCTGAACAAGGGACCTGTGGGGATGAAGGTGAGAATGCAGCTAGTGCAGTGGTGGGGTGATGGGGCAGAGGGAATGGCTGAAGGAACAGGGGCGGGGCAAGGCAATGACAAGTGAGGCTGGGTGTGGGCTGGGAGAACGGGCTAGTGGAGGGGTTTCCTGGCTGTGGTCCCTGCAGCAGGGGCTGAACCCTTATTCCCCTCCCATTCCACCTGGTCCCCAGCCTTCATATCCCCAGCGCAGGCCCGACCGGAGACGTTTCCTAACAGCCTTGAGTCGCATAATGGTGAGGGTTCCTGGGAGGCCTGGGAAGGGGAGCGGGACATGAGGTGGACAGGGGGGGACCTCAGGAGACGGGTAGGGAGAGCATGGTGAACCTGAGACTAAGAAGATTCATTTCTGCTTCCTTTCTGTGTCCTGCTGTTGCAGACTTTGCCAGCATGGAGCTCTCCGAGGTGGTGAGCAATGCCATCCTGTCTGCATACAACGGGGGGCTCCTGAATGTGAACCTGAGCTCCCCTCCAGCAGGGGAAGCACCAGGGCCTAGTGGTGCTGCCACCTCTCCCATTGTCACCTCCAATGATGCTCTCCTTTTCCATGAGAAGTGTGGAACCCTCATCAAGCTCAGCAACAACAATAAGACCGCTGAGCGCCGCCGGCCCCTGGATGAATTCAACAACGGGGTTGTCATGACCAACCGCCCACTCCGGGACAATGAGATGTTTGAGGTGTGCAAGGTGTTGGGGCCTGGCCAGCATCTCACCCTCTGGGAACTAGCGATGGGGCTCGATCCCCAATGCTAGCAGAGGGTGGAGGTGGCCTAGGGAAACTCAGAGGGCGGGGAGATTTTTTTTCTCTGCGTTTACATTTCCCCTCTCCCTTCCACTGTCATTCCACCCAAGATCCGCATCGATAAGCTCGTAGATAAGTGGTCAGGCTCCATTGAGATTGGTGTCACCACCCACAACCCCAACAATCTGGAGTACCCAGCCACCATGACCAACCTGCAGTCAGGTACCAGCCCCTGGCATGGTGGGGGCGTGGCCTGTGGTCACCGAGGTGCAGGGAGCCCATACCCTAACCAAGGTGTCTGCTTTCCCAGGCACCATCATGATGAGCGGCTGTGGAATCCTGACCAATGGCAAGGGCACCCGCCGGGAGTACTGTGAATTTAGCCTGGATGAGCTGCAGGTGAGGATGGACACAGTGCCGGCCTCTCCACAGGCACCCCTGTATATATCGAGCAGTTCTGCCTGGGCCCCATACTCTTTGACCTGGAGCAAGGCCCTTTATCTTTTGTCTGAAGGTCCTTTCTGAGAAGGGCTTCCTTGGTGGCTCAGATGGTAAAGAGTCTGCCTGCAAAGCAGCAAACCTGGGTTTGATCCCTGGTTTGGGGAAATCCCAAACCTGGCCTGGAGAACTCCATGGACAGAGAACCCTGGCAGCCTACAGTCCATGGAGTCACAAAGAGCTGGACACAAATGATAGACTTTCACTTTTCCTTCTGAGAAGGCAGGGCTGCCCAACTGTTAAGCAGTCAGATTTTGCAGTCAGATGGGTTGCATTCTTCTTTCAGTTTGGCCTTTGGTGGTGGTGACCTGCGGCCAGAAGCTCATCTTTTTGGGTAGTTTTTTTTTTTTTCCTTAATGTCTGAAAATGAGCCTGTTAGTACTATTTGATAGAGTGCCATGAAGGTTGAGTTGGTGTTGATAAGACAGTTTAACATAGTGCCTGACTTACCTTGAACATTCGGAGTGGTCTGAGATGCATGGGAACCAGTTGTTCCCCTGTCGCATCGGTTGATGGGAAGGCTGGAGGACTACTCTGTTCTCAGTGTCCAGGACAATTCTGGACCCCCGCTGTCAAAAGATTCCAGGTTTTTATTTTTCTGCTTTGAATAGGAGGGTGACCACATTGGTCTCACGAGGAAGTCCAACTCTGCCCTACACTTCTTCATTAATGGCATTGATCAGGGTAAGGAAAAGCTCAGAGAGGGTGGCTGGGCCAGGGCTTTCACTGATGGGGGTCTGTGTTATTCTCTCTTTATTGATTCTTCTCCCCTCATCCCATACACAATGAGTCAGCCATCATTCCTCCATTCCCTGTGCCTTCTACCCCTGCAGGTGTGGCGACCCCCTTGACGCCCCCAGTGGTGTACGGTGTGGTGGACTTGTATGGGATGGCTGTGAAGGTGACCATCGTCCACAATAACAACCACAGTGACCGCCTTCGCCGGAACAATGCCATCTTGAGGGCTCTGTCCCCTGAGGGTGCTCTCCGCCGGGCTGCTCCTACAACCCAGGCAGAACCCGAGCGCCTGCTCTTCCACCCCAACTGTGGGCAGAAGGCAGCCATCACCCACGAGGGACGCACTGCCCTGAGGCCCCAGTATGGCCCATGGGGTGGGGAGAAGCCTGCGGAGGGGCTATGAGGGGATTGGGGGAGGGTTGGGCAAGTGGGAGGCAGTGGGAGTCTGGTTGGAGGCAGTGGGAGGCCTCTTGGAGTGCAGACCATGGATGCTTGACTTGGGCAGTAGGTGTCGGCTGGGCGTTGCAGTACTGAGCTTTGGAGCACTGTGTGTTTGGGGGATCTGAGTCCCCACTTGCCATGCCCTCAGTGCCACCGACGACTTCAATCATGGCGTGGTGCTGAGCAGCAGAGCCCTGCGCGACGGAGAGGTGTTCCAGGTGCGCATCGACAAGATGGTGGACAAGTGGGCTGGCTCCATTGAGATTGGCGTCACCACCCACAACCCTGCCTACCTCCAGTTGCCCTCCACCATGACCAACTTGCGCTCTGGTGAGCTCCCAGGAAGGGCAGGGGCAGGATAAGATGCTAGGGGGATGCCGTCCCTGTTTTCCAGACCCTCTCACTTGTCACGTTTGTGATAACACATTCAGTGCCTAAGGCATGCCACGTGGATAGGGCCTGTGGTTGGCGTGAGAACTGCAGAATTTTCTTGCTCTGCCCTGAGAAGAAAAGGCAGGCTGGACTGGTAGCTTCCGGAAGTAACTGGGGGACTACTGTGTAAAGGAAAGAAGCCTTGGCTTCCACTTCATGGCTTTTGCCACTTGTTGTCCACTAGGGACCTGGATGATGACAGGGAATGGGGTGATGCACAATGGGACGACCATCTTGGACGAATACGGGCACAACCTGGACCGACTCAAGGTGGGAGACTGAGGGAACCGCCACCTATCGGTAGCAGGGAGGCAGGCCAGGTGGGGCTGCTGAAGGACCAGCCCAGGCAGGAACTCGGCCTGACTCCTCACTCCAGCCCCCCTTCTTCCAAGGCAGGGGACACGGTCGGCGTGGTGCGGCGGGAGGACGGGACTCTCCACTTCTTTGTCAACGGCATGACTCAGGGTCCTGCTGCCTGGAATGTGCCCCCAGGCGTCTATGCTGTCGTGGATCTCTATGGCCAGGCGGCCCAGGCCACCATTGTGGACGACGTGGGTGAGGGCCGGGCTGGGCAGGGGCTGGGGTGGCCTTGGGAGGCCTCAGAGATGACTGTAGGCCTAAAGGGTGATGTCCACTTGCAGAGGTGCCCCCAGTCCCTGAACCACTCCCTGAGGGGAACAACCAGGTTTCTCCAAGCTCCCCATCATCTGGGGCTGGGGGATCAGACCTCCGCTTCCACCAGCTGCATGGCAGCAATGCGGTCATCACCAACGGGGGCCGTACCGCGCTCCGCCACAATTGCCGCAGCGAGTTCAACGACGCCATCGTCATCTCCAACCGGTCAATATCTGGACTTTTATGTCCCCACTTCCCTACTGCTCAGTATCAGCCACCCAAGTGGGGCCTGTCTGACAGCCATTCTCCTGGCAGAGCCCTGAGAGATGGCGAGCTGTTTGAAATCGTCATTCAGAAGATGGTGGACCGCTGGTCAGGCTCCATTGAGGCTGGTGAGGGGCATGTGTGTGTACATATACGTGTGCTGGGGAGGTGCTGGCTGCCAGAGGCTGGGGACTCGGCTGACCCACCCCTGCCTCTTCCTAGGAGTGACCGCTATTCGGCCGGAGGACCTTGAATTCCCCAACACTATGACAGACATTGACTATGACACGTGGATGCTGAGGTTGGGCTGTCTGCTTTGGCAGCCAGCTTGGTGGAGCTGGCTGGGATGAGGGAAGCAGGGTTTGGGGCCTATGGTAGCTGTAGACCATGACAGACCTAGGTGGTCTGGCTGTTCCCTCCCCCTAGACCCTTAGGGTAGCTTCTGCTTTTGCCAGGGGGTTTCTAGGGTGCAGGAGACAAGATTGAGTCTCACACCCCAGGTTAATAGTCCAAGGCCCTGGACGATTCCGACAAGCAGAGGTGGGGCAGAGGCCTGTGTGGGGAGGAAGCTGGGAGGCCGATCTACCCGTTCTGTTACCCCTGCAGTGGCACAGCCATCATGCAAGATGGGAACACCATGCGCAACAACTACGGGTGTGATCTTGACGCGCTGGGCACTGGCGCCCGCATTGGTATGATGCGCACGGCCAAGGGCGACCTGCACTACTTCATCAACGGCCAGGACCAAGGCGCTGCATGCTCAGGCTTGCCTCCCGGTAAAGGTGACTATTCTGTGGCTTTCGACCTGCCACCTTCGGCCCAGCCCACCCCAGGCTACTGGGCTGCTGATACCTTCCGTTCTTACACAGAAGTGTATGCAGTAGTGGATCTGTATGGCCAGTGCGTCCAAGTGTCCATCACCAATGCCACCGGCCCCATGGACAACAGCCTGGCGACCAGCAATACCGCCACTGAGAAGTCGTTCCCCCTGCACTCCCCAGGTTTAGCCGGCAGGGAGAGGGTGGCAGGGAGGGAGTGAGGAAGGCTCTGTTTGCCTGTGGTGGGCCTGAGGGGTGCAGCCTCTAGGTCAGGCAAGCTGTTTAGACAGGCTGGCTGCAGCAGCGGTAGACAAAGGGGAAGGGGGAGGGCTCAGCCCCTGGTGGGGAGCAGCCAAGAAGAGGGCAGGAAGTTCCACCTGGACACAGAGCCTGGATGCTTCCCTGCCACCAAAGGGCTGGGACACCATCGCTGGGCATGGCAAGTTTGGGACTGAGTCCTGCTGTGGTGAAAGAGGTGTCACAGTTCTTGAGGAAAGACGAGGTGGGACTGTCATGTCCACTTCCTGCTGCATCTGAAAGCCTCGCCCTGTCCTTTGTGAAGCTTGCTGCCCCAATCCTCCCCCCTCCTCTGGTGCTATCTTCCCACAGTGGCTGGTGTGGCCCACCGATTCCACAGCACCTGCGGCAAGAACATCGCTCTGGAGGAAGACGGCACGAGGGCAGTGCGAGCAGCCGGCTACGCCCATGGCCTCGTCTTCAGCACCAAGGAGCTCAAGACTGAGGAAATCTTCGAGGTAGGCTGTGGTGATGTGACCCAGGGGGCCACCAAACCTCCATGGCAGGGCCAGCTTGCTTCCCATCCTCCTGCAGTGCGCTGAGGGTTCCTCTGTCTCCCAGGTAAAGGTGGAGGAGCTGGATGAGAAGTGGGCCGGCTCCCTCCGTTTAGGGCTGACCACGCTAGCGCCTGGGGACATGGGGCCCGGTGCAGGTGGGGGCCCGGGACTGCCTCCCTCCCTGCCAGAGCTCCGGACAAAGACCACCTGGATGGTGTCCAGCTGTGAAGTGAGGCGCGACGGGCAACTCCAGAGGATGAACTATGGCCGGAACCTGGAGAGGCTGGGGGTGAGGCAGCCGACCCCGGGGCTGAGGGTGGGCCCAGGAGTGGGGGTGGCAGGGAGAGGTGGGGTGAGCCCTTGTCCTTGCCACGCCTTGGCCCTAGGTGGGAAGCCGTGTGGGCATTCGCCGAGGGGCAGACGACACAATGCATATCCTGGTAGACGGAGAGGATATGGGTCCTGCAGCCACCGGCATCGCCAAGGTAGACCCCAGACCTTCCATGGGGATGGAGGAGGATCGAGGTCCTCTGCTAATTCCTAACTTCCGGTCTGTGTGCCCACAGAGTGTATGGGCTGTGTTGGATCTCTATGGGCCAGTGCGGAGTGTCTCTATTGTCAGCTCCACCCGTCTGGATGAGCCAGAAGGCACTCAGCCTCCTTCCCCCAGCTCGGATACCGGCAGTGAGGGCGAGGAGGATGACGAAGGCGAGGAGCATGTTCTGGAAGTAAGAGATGGCAGCAGGAACCACTGGGCTCAGGGATGGACTGTTGGTGGGCCATCAGCCACCAGGTCATTTTCAGATTCCCTGATCTAGTCCTGGATGGCCAGAGGCTTATTGGAAGGCTCTATGTCCATCCTGGTGGGGTGGCTTCGGTTTTGAGTCGGCACCCCCCAGCAGCTCAGTCTTTCCTCCTTAACAGAGCCAGAACCAAGTGGCCATTATGCCCACAGCCCTTGAGTTCCTGGAGAACCATGGGAAGAATATTCTCTTGTCCAATGGGAACCGTACAGCCACACGAGTGGCCAGCTACAACCAGGGCATCGTTGTCATCAACCAGCCCCTGGTGCCCCAGCTGCTGGTCCAGGTGAGCCACACCTCCTTATCCCCAGCTCCTCTTGCTCCAGGTGACCCAGGGCCAACTCTCCTGTAGAAAGGCTTTTTTTTTTTCCCCCAATTGGAGTATGAAGTGGAAGGCATGCATGCCCCTTAGCTTTCTGGGTGTTTGCTCATATCCTATGGTGGGAGTTGTAGATCAGTTTCCAGGAAGTACCCACCTGAGGACTGTGACGAGAGAAGCAGTGTGGAGGGGCTTGGGGAGGCCAGGAAGTTTCCTGATCCTGTATGTGGGAATGGGGCATACTTTCCAGGGGAGGGGGCATTATACTGTGAAGATGTCAGTTAGGCAGGTGAAGGAAACCCCTGGGGACAAGAATCCTTTTAAAGGCATAGCAAACCAAGGCTGAAAGAGGGAAGGACACAAACAAATTGGACATTTCGGGTCCCTCCAGGTATCAGAACAGGCTGCATCCCAGGCTGCACTCTGCGGTGCCGTCTTCTCTCCCTGTCGGGCGTGAGGAGCCCAGTCCTGCTGGATGGGGGACCTCTTCTCAGGAGGCTATGATTGTGGAGCAATTGTCTTCTCCCCAGGTGCGGATAGACTTCCTGAACCGGCAGTGGACATCTTCCCTTGTCCTGGGAGTCATCACCTGCCCACCGGAGAGGCTCAACTTTCCTGCTTCCGCCTGTGCCCTCAAACGGGCAGCCTGGCTGCTGCGGGGCCGAGGGGTCTTCCACAACGGCCTCAAGGTGGGTGGGAAGTAAGGAGAGGGCCCTGCCTCTGAGAGGGAGTGGCTGGCCGAGGGAGAAGAGGGGCCCCGAGCCCTGGAGATAGGAGCACAGGTGTATAGCGGCCCTGTAGCAGGTGGGCAGAGGTATGAGTGCCATTACCTGGACAGCCTCAGGCTCACTGCCTCCTCCGACATCCTTGCCATTGAGAATGTTGCAAGGGGGGAAAGGGAAGGTGGACTTTAGGTAACTGAAGCAGTGGGCAAGGGTAGAGACAAAACCCAGGGACTGGCAAAGCTTAGTGAAGGGTGGTGGTGTCTGCTGCCAGTGGGGAGTCTGATCTCCCTGAAGACAATAGATCTTTCCTCCTAGATCTGTGAGAAATTTGGGCCGAATCTGGACACGTGTCCAGAAGGCACCATTCTGGGACTGCGGCTGGACAGCTCTGGGGGGCTGCACCTCCATATCAACGGGATGGACCAGGGGGTGGCTGTGCCAGATGTCCCTCAGCCCTGCCATGCGCTCGTGGACCTCTATGGGCAGTGTGAGCAGGTGAGTGGCTGTGGGAGGAGTGGCACCTGAGAGGCTGGGTGGTCCCAGGAAAGGGGAAGCCGGTAGTTCATGGAAGGGATCAGCAGGCCCTGGGGGCTGGTCACACCCTGACTGACCACCCCTCTCCTCTGCAGGTGACAATTGTGAGCCCTGAACCAGGGGCTGCCAGTGGGAAAAGTGTTGGAACCCAAGGGGACATGGAGAAAGCTGACATGGTGGATGGTGAGCCAGCCCAAGGGGCCAGGGTCTACCTCACCCCGACTTTGTACTTCTGTACTTTGTACTTCTTTGTACTTCTCCAGCCCCTGTGACATAGGCCCACTCTGCTCCCTCAGGTATCAAGGAGAGTGTGTGCTGGGGCCCGCCGCCCACCACTAGCCCCCTCAAAAGCTGCGAGTACCACGCTCTTTGCTCCCGTTTCCAGGAACTGCTACTGCTTCCTGGTGAGTCCCAGGCCCCCAGAACCTGCCTTATTCCCGGCCCAACCCTGGGCCATGGCTGAGCCCCAGGGTGGGGGCCATGCTGCAAAGTCTGCTACTCACTCTCCTCAGAGGACTATTTCATGCCTCCGCCGAAGCGTAGCCTGTGCTACTGTGAGTCTTGCCGGAAACTTCGAGGGGATGAGGCCCACAGGCGCCGAGGGGAGCCCCCCTGTGAATACGCTCTGCCCTTTGGCTGGTGCAGGTTCAACCTCAGGTACATAGAGGGAAGGATCGCACACTTCCTGCACTATCCTTTACCCACCTTGAGAAAAGGTCCTGAGAGGGTGTAGAAGAAAAAACTTCCTGTCTGGGGAATGACCTACAGGAGCCAATGACCTTTGTCCTGTCTGTCCACCTGCTAGGGTGAACCCCCGCCTGGAGGCTGGGACGCTAACCAAGAAGTGGCACATGGCCTACCATGGGAGCAACGTGGCGGCTGTCCGGAGGGTGCTGGACCGAGGGGAGCTGGGGGCAGGTATGTAGTGACAACAGAAGCCGGGCAGGTGGGCCTGTGGGTGGCAGGAGGGCCCCCCTGACCCAGCTCTTCCTCCCTCACAGGCACGGCTTCCATCCTGAGTTGCCGGCCCTTGAAGGGAGAGCCTGGGACAGGGTTCGAGGAGCCTGGAGAGAACTGTGTGCCTCCCCGGGAGGACCAGCCCCCTCCAGTGCTGCTTTCCCCCTCCCTCCAATATGCTGGGGCTGAGACCCTGGCATCCAAAGTGCAGTGAGTACACGGGAGGGGGCTCAGGGCCACATGGGTCTCCATGATTCCCTCCTGTCCACCTTGTCTCCCTAGTTCCTTAGTCTCCAGTCAGCCCTTCATTCACAGTCTTTGTACAAGTTCATTTGTTTTGTTCTATCACAAAGAACAAAGAAGGGAATCCTGGTCACCTGGAACTTATGTCCTCTCTTGCTCTAGAATGTTTATCCATAGTTATTTAGTATTTTTAATGACAAGTAAGTACTATGGAAGCGAAAATTAGAGCAGAGTGAAGTGGATCAGGAGTGTGGTTGGAGCACACAAGATAGGGTAGTTCAGGTAGATATCATGAGCAAAGACTTGGGCAGGACAAAGTCAGTCTAGCAGGCATTGGAAGGACCATTTCAGGTAGAGATGAGGCTGCAGCCAAGCCCCTATAAGGAAGGAGTGACTACTAGGAACAGCAGGGCCTGTTGCTAATTGAAGTGGTTGCAGGTGCCAAGGGGCAGAGGTACTGGGGCCAGAGACCTCACTGCCCTATTTCTGCTTGTTACCTGACAGATTCCGGGACCCCAAATCCCAGCGGACGCACCAGGCCCAGGTGGCGTTCCAGGTGTGTGTGCGCCCTGGCTCCTACACCCCGGGACCCCCTTCTGCGGCCCTCAGAGAGCCTCCCGATCCTCACTTCAGCCCAGCTGAACTCGAGTGGGTGACCAAGGAGAAAGGGGCCACGCTCCTCTATGCCCTGCTGGTACGGGTGGAGTGAGGGGCAAGGCTGCACCACTACAAGCACAGTTGGGCCTCGGCCCGTGGACTCGGAATGATGACTGCCTCCAGGTCATTCCAGCTCTCCGCGACATGCATGGTGCTCAGCCTGGCAGATGCACAGGAGCGTGTGGGCAGGGTCCTAGACTAGCTGGGAAGCGGAGGTTGGCTCCGTGCCCTGGCCGGAAGGGGACATCTGTCCCTCCGATGTGAGGGCGCAGTGGGGAGCCCGGCCGCAGACCCCGGGAAACCCTCTCCATGCACTGATTTGGGGAGCATGACTCCCCGCGACTCCTCCCCCATACACTTAATTTATTTCCGTTTCTGTTCCCTGGTTACTGTGAATCCCAGAGGCGTCTCCCCGTGCCCCAACGAAGCTGCTGTTCTGGCCCTGGCGGGAGTGGGGAAGGCGGGGGCCGGAGCTCGGGCCTCTGTACAGTTGTTACTGACTCTGATTTATAAGGAGCCAATAAACGCAGTCTAAGAGCAGCCGCCTCGGCCCCTCTTTCGCATGTCTCTCGCCCACGGGAGGAGCCCCGGCCCCGCCAACTTCGGGGACTCCGCCCGCTGGGCAGGCCGGGTCGGGGAGTCTCGTGGAACACATAGTTGGGGTTTGGACGCCACGGGCACCCGTCGCCGGCACTTCCGTCTGCGCCGCTCCGCCCAACCAGCGAGCCCGTGGCGGCCCGACTCCGGAAGGATTCGGCCCAGCGGCCGGATGTGACGCTGTGGCCCTGCCGCTCGGGAGGCCACAGAGAAAGCAACGAGAAGGCGGGTAGGGTGGGGCGGGCGCCCGGGTGGCGGGCAGTGGCAGTGGCGGGAGCGCGGAGGCCGAGACCCAGGCCCGCGCACGCGGAAGAGTCGCGCTGTGGCCCCGGCCGGGCGGCGGGCACGTGACCGGGGCGGCGGGCGGCGGCTTCCGCCTGGACGCGGCGCGCTCCCACTGAGCTGCCGCCTCCCTGCAGGCCCGGCCAGAGGTCTGGCAGCCAGCGACAGAGCCGGGAGCTCACGGCCCGAGCGTCCCCAGCAGCACCATGCCTGCGCTTCTGGAGCGTCCGAAGCTGTCCAACGCCATGGCCAGGGCGTTGCACCGACACATCATGATGGAGCGGGAGCGCAAGCGGCAGGGTGAGCCGGGCTCAAAGCGGGAGGACGCACGGTTCGAGCACACCGCGGTCCACGGTGACCCCCACCCACGGGCAGACCAGTGCACGACGGCCGAAGCCAGAGGGACAGCTAGCCCCGTGGTGATGGTGGTGGGAGTTAAAAAAGGCCACGCCCGGAGCTGGGAAGGACCTTGGAGAGCACCTAATAAACCTCCCCGTTCCAGCCCCCTCACAGTGATGAAGCCTGTTCCAGAGCACTGGGATAACCATTTTTAGCTGGTCTTCAGCTCTTAATGTTTTAATATTTTAACACCCTGCCGCTTGCCCATTCTGTCTCTTATTCCAGAGGAGGAAGAAGTGGACAAGATGATGGAACAGAAGATGAAGGAAGAGCAGGAGAGAAGGAAGAAAAAGGAGATGGAAGAAAGAATGTCACTAGAAGAGACCAAGGAACAAGTAAGCAGTCCCTCCATCTCTCCCACTTCTTTCTTCTCTTGGCTCTCCTGCTTTCATCTTCTCTCCCCTCCCCAGATCCTGAAGTTGCAGGAGAAGCTTTTAGCTCTACAGGAAGAGAAGCATCAGCTTTTCCTGCAGCTCAAGAAAGTTTTACATGAGGAAGAAAAACGGAGGCGAAAAGAGCAGAGGTGAGATTAAAGAACTAAAAATAAAATCGAGGCCAAAGTGTAACAGGGATCAGGTAACAAAAGATCAGTGTTTAATGGCAAATGGGAAGGGGAGTGTGTGGGGGTGGAGACACGACAGACTTGCCTTTGACCCACTTTCCTTTCACTCCAGTGACCTGACCACTCTGACATCAGCAGCATACCAGCAAAGCCTGACCGTTCACACCGGAACTCACCTCCTCAGCATGCAGGGTGAGGGTTAAGAAACTACTGGTCAGAATGGGCCCTCCTGGGAGTTGCAACATCATGAAGCACTCCTCTCCCTCTCTAGGGAGCCCTGGAGGACACAATCGCCCAGGCACCCTCATGGCAGCTGACAGAGCCAAACAGATGTTTGGACCCCAAGTGCTCACGGTAAGAGCAGAAAGATTGGGTGTCTAGGCTG